>OX453305.1:20691198-21138785 GCA_949710035.1 Crambus lathoniellus | reverse complement strand
TAGTATAGATAGATAGATTTAACCTGATGATAAATTCTCTATAAATTTAGATAAGTACTTATTTTTTTTCCATAAAGACTAGCACTAATTGCTTCAAAGTGTAAAAAACCTAAAAGGTGTCTGATGTTTATCCGTTGTCCAGTATCCTTAACACAAGCTCCTAAGCGCGTTTTTGGCAATTATTGCCGTCAGTTAATCTGGAGCAATTAAGTGGATCGGTGTTGCTCCATATTTCGTGGTATTTTGTAGCAACAGATTGCTAACATTTTGACATATTGCTATCGCCTTAAGTGGCTTGATGTGGTCGTGACGTCATATTTGATGATGATGATGATGATGTGTAAGCGCGCCTTAAGAAATTTGGTTGAATAATTATTGTAAGTGTAGAGTTTATTTATTTAATAATGTTCACAGGGATATTTGCTTGGAGGAGTGGAAGAGGCCGGAGCAGAGTGAGCAGTACACTTGTGCGCTGCTCGCACTGCAGTTCCTGCTGCCACTAAGTGCGCTTGTGTGCACTTACGTGCGGATCGCGCACGTGGTGTGGGGCGGGCGGCCCCCCGGCGAGGCGCAGTCCGCGAGGGACAGTCGGATGCAGCGCTCGAAAAGAAAAGTACGTAGTTAAACTAGAGCCTGTGAAATAAATACTTACCGCTAATTTTTTTCAACCATTTTGGACTCGAGTGACAAAGAGTCGCGCGCACTTTCAACCAGATCGCTCGTTGATAGCGCACGTGATTTAATTCGACGTGCTGATTGGTTGTAAGGAGCGCGACAAACTATGTCATTGCCGTCATGCTACTCATGCTAGCCCCGCTGATATTAAGTAATATGTAAGTAAAGGTGGAAGTGCACTGCCCTTAGAAACCTCAGCCACTGAGTAAACTGACCAACTTATCTCCTAATGCCGGAACACTACAATGCTGTAAAGATATCTTCTTATGCCTTAAGGCTTCAATGTTTTATTTACATCAACTGGCAACATTGCCCCACAAGTAAACATCGCCTTCCTTAATTTTACCTATTAAACATGTAAATTGCTTTAAATTCCAATATTTAATAAGATAATCAACAACAGTGAGTGACAATTAACCTGTGTAATCGTTTGTGGACCAAAATACTGGGTTGAAAGGATAAGGACTGTGATTTGCTTATTCTGTACTGCAAAAACATTTATAGTTGGAAGTGGATAT
Source organism: Crambus lathoniellus (assembly GCA_949710035.1). Lineage (NCBI taxonomy): Eukaryota > Metazoa > Arthropoda > Insecta > Lepidoptera > Crambidae > Crambus > Crambus lathoniellus. The sequence continues at coordinate 21,137,592 of OX453305.1, read as the reverse complement.
TGGTGTCTTTATATCTTTGTTCTGATGTATAAAAAGTGACTTAATCTACCTTAATCATACAAACGCAGTGATATTTTCTACCAATTACGAGAATTATCGGAATATACTAACTATTGGTATTTAAAAGAATCAGTCTACCCACTACTAAGTAACAAAAAACTCCACAACGGGGCCTTTATTACTGTGGCGCGTACCGTTTGTGTACTGGAAATTAGTGTGCGGATTGTATCGGGGCATTTGTTAGTGCAGCGGAATTTAATATTTAATTTAATTTTTTGAACTGTTCAATATTATTGTAATTGTTTTAAATACATCTCTATAGGTACTGCTTTTTTTTGGGCCATAACATATAAAATTAATTCTACTGATATAAAAATGGCCACCGATACCAGAAAGCAGCAAAGTTGCCAAGGTTGCAGGAAAAAACTTTTATCATTAAAGGACATTACCGTTTGTTCTGTATGCAGCGGTTCCTACCACAAATTATGTGTTTTTGTGTCTGAAGACTCTTCGCCACAGAATATCTTGGCTTGGATTTGCCCAGCATGTCAGGCAGCTAAACGCAGTGGCGGTGATAACTCTAACACACCAGTCAGAGGCGTAGCGACAACAAAAACGTCTCAATCTCAAGTTGATAATCAAAACGTCACAATTCGTACCAAAAGTAGCTCGCAATCGCTGAAAACTTCTTGTGGTGCTATGGAAGAAAATGATATTGTTACACGCATTAGTGAAGTTTTGGATCAAAAGCTGGAGGAAAAGTTATCTTCCGTGGTATCAGAGCTTAGATTGGCTTTGAAAGGCGATATTAGAAAAATTGTACAGGAAGAAACGAAAATTATTACTGAGAGATTGAAGCAAGAATTTACGGAAACAACAGACTTCTTAGCTGCGAAGCAAAAAGACCTGGAACGAGATATATCTTCCAAAAATGAGGACCTGAATAAATTAACTTTGAAATCCCACCATCTTGAAAAAGAGCTTCAAGCACTCAAACATGAAATGCAGCAGTTTGACCAGCTGTCTAGAAGTATGAACCTCGAACTACAACTCGTTCCCGAGAAGAAAAATGAGTGTGTGGATAAGATTTTCAAAAATTTATGTGAGTCTTTAGGTATCTCAGTTAATGAAAATGACGTAAAATCTGCTAGAAGGGTTGCAAAATATGATCCCAAATCTGATCGTCCTCGTAATATACTTATTACATTAACGGCAACTCGCCTCCGGGATAGTATCTTGTCCGCAGTGCATCGCTACAACAAGAGTCACAAGGATAATCCTTTGAATACTAATGACGTCGGGCTTCAAGGAACAAAGTCTGCAATTTATGTGGTTGAACATCTCTCACCAAAATTAAAAGAGCTGTATGCAGCAGCTAGAAAAATGAGTAGAGTTAAAGGCTAAATTCACATGGATAAAATTTGGGAAAATTTATATGCGGAAAAATGAGGGACATAATGCTATTTTGATTAAAGATCAGACTGCATTGGATAATTTGATTTAGCTATTAAATATTTTATCTTAAGCGAGCATTAGTCTTTTTACAATTTATTTATGTTAATTTACTATCAGAATGTTAATGGTTTAAAAACAAAAGTTAGGGATTTTTATTTAAGTGTATTAAATTGTAACTACGACATAATATGTCTTACGGAGACCAACATCGATGCTGGAGTTTATTCTCGCGAGTTGTTCGATGATAGATACATTATACTGCGTAGGGATCGTCAAACAACGAATAGTTGCAAGAGGAAAGGGGGTGGAGTTTTAGTGGCTTTTAAAAAGGAACTTATTGTCACTAGACAGCAAAACTGGGAGAGTGAGTTCGAGGACCTGTGGATTACTATCTATTCTGATGATACGCCTGCTGCTTTAAAGACACACTTATGTGTTTGCTATCTTCCGCCCGATTTAAAAATTGCACAGTTGTCTGAATTTTATGATAACTGTTTTAAGTTGATGAGTGCTAGTGATGGTAGTAATTTTTTGATGATTGGTGACTTTAATACTCCTCATATCAACTGGGTTTCAAAAGGAGATAGTTTAATTGCTCTGTCAGATGCTGCATTAGATCGTAAGGCGTCCTTACTTTTGGATACTGTTTCATTGTGTCATCTTATGCAATTCAATCACATTCTAAATGGTAATGGTCGGATTCTTGATTTGGTGCTGTCATCAAAGAATAATTGTTGTGTTACTTTGCCTATGGAATTAGTTAAAGTAGATGTTCACCATCCTCCTCTATTGGTTAATCTGAATACACTAATAAAAACACCGGAATTGAGAAAAAGGAATAAAAAGAGATTTAATTTTTACAAAAGCAATTATACTGAGATAAAAGCGGAATTTAGTAAAATGAATTGGTCTGAATTGTTAGAGAAGTCCGAAATTGATGAGGCAGTCGAAGCTTTTTACCATACTTTAAACAATATAATATCCAAACATACTCCTATGATACAAAACAAGCATAGTTCATATCCCATTTGGTACAGCGCTTCTTTAAAAAGATGTATGGCGGAAAAACTGAAGTATCATGCTCTTTATAAAAAATACGGTAATCCTCGGGATTATGATACATTTTCTATGTTGAGAGCTAGAAGTAAAACTTTGATCGAGAAGTGTTATACCGAATTCCTCAGTAATGTCGAAGATTCTGTAAAAGATAACCCCAAAATGTTTTGGAGGTTTGTTAACAGTAAAAAATCCGCTAACTCAATTCCGAAATCTATGTCCTATAACGGAGTTAAAAGCTCTGATGGTGCTGAGATATGCGAATTATTTTCTAAGTATTTTGGATCAGTTTACACAAATCCCACTTCAAATAACAGTAATATTAATCATCCTACTGCAAAGAAAGATGTTTTACTGTCATCCGTAAGCATTGATCAGGAAATGATTCTTAATAAAATAAACACTCTTGATTTAAACAAAGGCCCAGGCCCTGATGGAATCCCACCACTATTCATAAAGAGATGTGCCGAAGAACTGACAGTTCCTTTGAACATTTTATTCAACAAGTCTTTGACTTGCGGAGTTTTTCCCAAACAATGGAAAATTGCTCATATTGTTCCAATTTTTAAAGATGGTGACAAGACGGATTGTGAAAATTATCGACCTATCAGTCTCCTTTCATGCATGGCCAAAATATTTGAAAGCATCATCTATGACCATATTTACAACCATGTAAGTGTGGATATTTGTGAGGAACAACATGGCTTCGTAAAGAAAAGGTCAACAGTGAGTAATTTACTAGTATTTAAAAATTACATTTGTAAGGCCTTCGCCAACAATAAACAGGTGGATACCGTTTATACAGATTTCTCCAAGGCTTTCGATCGTGTCAATCACAACATACTCTGTAGTAAGCTGCAAATGTATGGCATTCACGGAGATTTGTTGAGATGGATTAGGTCATATCTGTATAGGCGTAATCAAGTAGTTGCTCTGAGGGGCTTTGTGTCGGGTGCAATGGAGATTCCTTCTGGCGTTCCACAGGGTTCGCACTTAGGTCCCTTACTTTTTATCATTTTTATAAATGATCTCGTCGCTACCCTACAAAGTGAAGCTTTACTTTATGCTGATGACCTGAAGATATTTAGAATTATTTATAGTTATGATGATTGTAGAATACTTCAGAGAGACATTGACGCTGTATCACAGTGGTGTGATGAGAATTGCATGTTTTTAAATCAAATTAAATGCCATACAATAACCTTTACGTCTAAAAGGGTGCCACTGGTCTTCAACTACAGAGTCAATGAGCACGGTCTTGCAAAAAAGGAAAGTGTGAAGGACTTGGGAGTTCTGTTCGATTCTAAGTTTTCTTTCAGGCTGCACTACGATTATATTGTAGCTAAGGCGAATCGAACTCTTGGATTCGTTGTCAGAACATGTAAAGCATTCAAATCACCACAAAGCATACTTCACATCTTCTACAGCCTAGTTAGGAGTTCTCTAGAATATGCATCTGTAATTTGGACTCCATATTATGGGGTTCATTCAGATAGGATTGAAGCAATTCAAAGACGTTGTCTAAGAATAGTGTCTTGGCGCTCTGGTCTGTCCCGAACTTTGCACCACTATTCAGATAGATGTAAACATTTTAAGGTCACTCCTTTGGACGTTCGTCGGGAAACAGCTTTACTGGTGTATTTACACAAGATAATCCACGCTTCAATTGACTCCTCTGTCCTTTTATCTCAAATACAAATTAATACACGGCATCGATGTAGGAACTCCAGAACGTTTTCTCTAAATGTATACCGAAATAACACTTCTTTTTACAACCCTATAGTACGGATGTGCCGGCTATATGATGATCTTCTGTCTAAATCCTGCAAGGAACTTGATATTTTCAATGATAGACTTAATCTATTTGTCAGACTCCTGCATAAGTGTATTATTTCAAAATATTCCTGATTTCCTGATTATAGTTTTTATTATTTAAATCTAAGTAGTTTGTGTAGTTAACAGATCATTGTGGATGTTTTGTCATTTTATAACTGTTTCTTGATTTAAAAAAGGCATGAGCTTTAGTATACACAAGTATTTGGTTTGTATTCAGATCTTATTTTTATTAAGTTAGTTTTAAGCAATGTGGAATGCAAACTGTTGTTGTGTATGTAATAATAATAAATAAATAAATAATGACAAAAAAATTCGCATTTGAAAAGAAGGTCAATAAAGGGTTTATCGCTCGCTAAGCTTCAAGTTAGCAATTCAGCTTCAAGTTACCTTTGTGCCGCACAAAGTTTGTTGAACTGACAACTGTTATGTTGTTTAAGTGTAGATACACTGAACAACACCATTAGAAAATTAAAACCACAACGTGAATTCACGATAAAATAAAAATCGCGCGATAATTTTATGATGATAGAGTTCCAGAAAAACAAGCAAGATTGGATATCTTGCTTGTTTTTCTGTAACCTTTTCACCTAAAACACTGAAAGTATTTACTTAGATAAACATTAATTAGATATACAGGGGCCCGATTCTGCTAACATCTTGCTTGCCCTCCCAATACCCCAAGAGCTATCTGATATTTTTGTAAAAAATTCAATAACAGGCCAAATTTTTGTAAACGGCCCTTAAATATAATTTTAAGAGACTATATTTTGGAATCCAACATAATATCGCATTGGAAGGTATAAAAAAAAAGTTATACCCCGAAAATGGTGCAATTCTTTCAGCAAATATGCTATCACCAATTTTATCGTTAACATGTGTTTATGTTAACCATATCTAAGCACCAAAGTCGAAATCCTTAAAGATATAAAACGGGACACTAATACTTTAGGAAGAAGTCGGTTGTTTCTGATAGCATTTTTAACATAGGTGTAATGCCAATTTGAGTTTACATAGAGAGTTTTTTTTTAATTTATTTGTTTTTCATTTACAAATATAGGGGGATTATATACTTTTACGAAAGATAATAATAAATGTATTCAAATGTAAAGTGAATAACACTTATACCATTTTTGCCTATTTTTTATAGATTTTTTAAAGCTTTGTATTTGTTTTTTTTTAATGTCGCTGTCATAAATATTGGTGGATTACTAATGAATTATTTATTAAACTAGATAATCTAATTTTCAATGTTAAGAAATTACTGATATAGAATTATTGTTGAGTCTCCATAGAGCGAATTAGTTTGGCTCTCGGGCTACAAGCGTTAAATATGTGTTTGAGAAATGCAATTTCAGCATAGGTAATTCTACCTCTAGAAATCCAAACTGATCCAGATGTAGATTTTTTATTGTTAAAAAATCTAGTAGTTTTAAGTATGTAAGTACCTATATTATACCTACTAGCTGTGCCCGCGACTTCGTCCGCGTGGAATAGTGACTTTCGGCAGCATTTTTAATTTTTATGGCTAATTAGCTATTTTGTTTTTTTATTTATTTATCCTACTTCCTACTTAGCCTACTATCCTACTTAATATTATAAATGTGAAAGTTTAGATGTTTGGATGTTTGGATGTTTGTTACTCAATCACGCCAAAACGGCTGAACGGATTTGGCTGAAATTTGGGACACAGATACTTTGAAGCCTGGAGAGAAACATAGGCTACTTTTTATCTCGAATAAAATATCACATTCTCGCGGGATAACGTCGTTTAGTCCACGCGGGCGAAGTCGCGAGAATGTGATATTTTTCCGTGATAAAAAGTTCGTCTCCAGACTGAAAAGTATCTGTGTGCCAAATTTCAGCCAAATCCGTTCAGCCGTTTTGGCGTGATTGAGTAACAAACAAACAAACATCCAAACATCTAAACTTTCACATTTATAATCTATATCTATAAAAATGGTTTGTTTGTTTGTTTGCATCAAATAGGCTCCGAAACTACTGGACCGATTTAGAAAATTCTTACACCATTAGAAAGCTACATTCTTCCCGAGTGATTTATTTATTTATTTATTAGCCACACAGAACAGATTTACAGCATTTACAATATTCCCATGGGAACGGGTAACATGCGTGTGAAACCGCGAGGATCCGCTAGTATTTTATAATTATAATATTAGTAGGATTACATCATATGCAGGACGTCCCAAAACTATGCTACATGTAGGGAAAGTACGTTAAATACTGAAGATATAAAATTTTACGGAAAGGAGACTTAATTTTTATTTTAAAAAGAAAACGAACTGCATTCAATGAATTTTGAATAATCACCTGTCTGAACTGGGAATCGAACCCGCTGAATGTAAAAAAAAATATTTCTTTAATTTTATTGTACCGATCGAAAGGCTCTATACGGTCATTCTCAGCAGGCCTGTTTTTTGAGCGTCCATACAAATATTTGAATAGTTTGTAATATTTTCGAGCTGGTTTTTTTTTCGGGACTACGTCTAGCAATTGCCTTTTATGAATTGATATTATATACACATAATTTGGTAAAAGAACACTCAAAATATTTTTTCCTAATTTCCGTTCGCTGTCCGGTACCCAGAATCAAGCTTTCTAGCTTCAACATTCGCGAAGTTAGCTACGATTGGTACATTTCAGTCGATACAATTGGGAAGTTAATAAATACATTTTATTATTCACAAAAATAATCTGTTTAAAAAGTATCTTTTCTTAGATTTATTTATTTATTTATTTAATTAGGAATAACAACAGCCATCTAAACTACTTCAGTAATGCTATTTTAAATCTAAAATTTCTTGGGCCAAAAGGGTTATTCACAGAATATTACAAAATTTATTGACACCAATCGTTAAAATATGAAAACAAAACAAAAACTAAAAACAAAATCTATGAGTTACGATTCCTACCATTAATGCGGGTAACTGCCAAAGTCCCACTTATTCATAAAAAATAAATAAATAAATCTGTCACGTTAATTTTTAATTATATTTGGCTTCCTTTCATATTATAGATAAACAGAAAATAATATCTATACCAAACTAGCTTTCCGCCCGCGGCTTCGCCCGCGTGGACAACACGACGTTATCCCGCGGGAATGTGATAATTTTCCGGGATAAAAAGTAGCCTATGTTCCTCTCCTGGCTACAAAGTATCTGTGTTCCAAATTTCAGCCAAATCCGTTCAGCCGTTTTGACGTGATTGAGTAACAAACATCCAAACATCTAAACATCCAAACATCTAAACTTTCACATTTATAATATTAGTAGGATACATTTATGAATAAGAGGGTAACTACACGAATTTTATTTTTATTACACTTTAAAACTGAAAATAGAAAATAACTACTGACTGATACAATGTAATGTAACCTATTTGTCGATTAACTCGAAAACAAAGAAATAAGTAAGTACAAAATAATAATGCATTATAAATCCATTATTTTAGATGCCATGAATATAAAGTTCACTTAAGACTTAAGTACCAATACACTAGCAAATGAATATGTATATATAATTAAATATTGAAATAACATTTATTTCAATTTTTATTGCAAAACATAATATAGTGTAGCGAGAACTATCATGTTCCCAACAATACATCCTTTATTCCTGCAATGAATTTGTTCTTAGTGTTGGTATTAAAGGGGTCAACTTCTGCGAATTCTTTATTATAAGTGCTAACCAACCGTGTTACCACCTCATTTTTTCCATAGTTTGTACTGTGGCGTGGGACAGCAAACAATTGTGTATGCCGAGTGCGGCGTGACGGTACCACCAGCGCCATCTTCTCCATGAGTTCGGGGCAATCTAGACGTCCGCTAAGCACATCATAAAACAAGCCCATGTCTGACACCATTCGGCGCTCAACCAATGTGGGCAGCTTGTACTGACGACAGCTATCATTGTAGTCGGATATGTCAAACTTAAATTTATAGTTTAGGTGCCTAATGAACTTCTTCTGGATGCCCTCAATCCTAGCTTTATGAATGTCGTATATTGGCGTCCAGACAGAGCTTGCATATTCCAGGATGCTACGAACAAACGCGTAATAGACTATTTTAAAATTGATCAGGCTTGAGAACGGTTTACACGAACGCATAACAAAACCCAAGTTGCGGTATGCTCTCTTGACGATCCTGTCTACGTGGTCTGTGAAAGACATTTTTGCGTCAAGCCAGACTCCCAGATCGCGAACCAACTCAACCCTCTCTATCATAACGCCGTTGAAATTATAAGTATATACCACTGGATTTTTTCTACGTGTAAAACTAATGGAGTTACATTTTGAGATGCTGATATTCATCTTATTTCTCATGTAGTATGCCATGAGGGAATTGAGATCTTCTTGTAACAATTTGCAATCATTAATAGATTCGATACGCATGAAGATTTTCATGTCATCAGCATATAATAAATGCCTAGAGTTTAGTACACTAGCTGAAATATCATAAATGTAGACGTTATAAAAGAGAGGGCCGAGTCGGGAGCCCTGTGGCACCCCAGACGGCACCGTAATGAAGTCCGATTTATAACCCCCAAGCACCACTGCCTGTGAACGGTTTGAAAGGTATGAGGTGATCCATCTGAGTAGATCACCGTGTATCCCTAGTCTTTCCAGTTTTTGGAGTAGAATGATGTGATCCACACGGTCAAACGCTTTTTCAATGTCAGTGTAGATCACATCAATCTGCCCTCCATTCTCCATCTGATTAAGGATATAATTTGTGAAAACTGCCAGGTTGGAAACTGTTGAGCGGCCCTTCAGAAAACCGTGCTGCGAGGTTGATATACCACGAGTTATAATCGAACAGATCTGATCATAAATAATTTTTTCGAACACTAAAGCGATGACATTGAGAATTGATATAGGCCGATAGTTGCTTATTATAGACTTGGATTCTTTTTTTATGTATGGGAATTATGTGGGCACTTTTCCATATCATGGGGAAAGTACACTCCCTGAGAGAAATTGAAAAAAGTATGAAAATCGGAATTGCCAAGCTCTGAGCACATCTAGAAAAAAATATTGGAGGGATTCCGTCACAACCTGCCCCTTTCGATATATCCAGTTTAGAAAGATATTTTCCCACTAAATCTGGGGAAACGTGTATGCTAGATAATATATCATTATATAGATATATTATAGCTAAATATGCACTCTGAGGATAAAGAGGCAGCACTAGATGTTGGGGAGACAAATACACTTTTGAAAAACTCATTGAAGGCGTTGCATATATCTTGGCCATCAGAGAAAACATTATTTCCATCAGTGAACATTTTAGGATAGCTACTTCCGCCTCTTTTGGCATTAACATATGTCCAATAATATTTTGGATTATGCTTTATGATAATTTCCGTCTTATTGCTGAATTTACAAAAACAGGCCTCCTGTACTCTCTTCATTCTATCTCTCAGTAGAGAAAACTCATCATAATCTCTAGGATTACCAAAACGCTTCCATTTAGCATGTGCTTTGTTTTTTTGTGCATTAATTCTAATTAACGCGCGGGAGTACCAAACCGGATAAGAACTTATTGCGTTGGAACGATTAGAGGTAGGCACCCATAGATCACAACATTCCTGCAACTTACTATAGAATACTGCTACAGCTTCCTCTATATGCTTGTTCGATAATAATTCTGACCAGTTGATTTTGGAAAGGTGTTCGTTTATTACATCATAGTTAGCTTTTCGAAAATTATAACGAGGGTCATTTTTATTTTTGAACTGCTTACACTTTAAATCTAAAATATTTACATTAAGCGAAGGATGGTACTTATCCTCCTTAAGGTGTATCGATGAGCTCAGTGGCGCCGCCAATGGAAATAAATCAATTGCATTTTAATAAAGGCTTGGATTAAAAGTTTCGGTTATTTCGCGCAGGTGAAAGAGTGGAATGCATTTTATAAATATACTTTTGAGAACTTAAACTTACGCAATAAGTCGTGAATCTCAATAGTGCCAAAAGTGGCCACATTTGGCAATATCAAGATCCATAACTTGGTGCTCATATTTGTGGCCATGAAAAAACAATTAATAATTGCATTTTGCCCTTCTATTTGCGCGAAATAACCGAAACTTTTAATCCAAGTCTATAATAAAATGCAATTGATTTATTTCCATTGGCGGCGCCACTGAGCTCATCGATACACCTTAAGTAACGGCTGCAATGAACGAGTGATATTGAGCGGTAAATTACTGAAGCTAAGATCAAGAATTTTAGACGTACTATTTAAAATTAAATTATATTGCTTTAAACCTAAAAAGTAAAACTCGTCTTGCAGGCTCGTGGCGGCATTTTGCAATTCTAAGCTGCCTTGTCGCAGAACCGTGTAACCATTTTCACTCCACTTTATACAAGGCAGATTAAAATCCCCCACGAGCAGAAAATTACTATTTGGAAAGCCATTCATAAGATTTGTGGTGCTGGAAATTATGTTGTTAATACGACTCGAAAAAGCTTGTTGGTCGGGAGAGGGTGGCGTATAAGTTAAAACTACATATAAGTCAGCCTCGGAACAAAGTGAGTGCGCAGGTATTCGAATACAGATGGATTCAGCAGTATCACTAGTCCAATCAGTTATCACCGTAGCACACAGTTCTTTACGTGAGCAGATCATTACACCCCCGCCCCCCGATTTCGCACATAAACTCAGGTCCCTGTCGCAACGGAAGATGTCGTATCGAGAGTCGCACAATTCACCATCCAAAATATCGCCTTGCAACCAAGTCTCTGATAACAGTACGATATCATAATTTTCGCTCAATATACCATTAAAAAGATCCAAACATTTAGTCCGTAACCCCCTAACATTCTGGTAATAAATTACTAACTCTTTCTCTTTACTAATATTAATTTTAAGTGCCATAATAGCGGGTACAAAGTTATTAAAGTTCTGAGGGATACGGACACACTTTCGACACGTAATTGCCGAATAATAGTGTAAACACATAAAGAACATAAATACATTTGCAAACCAGAAGAACAGGTCGAGTAACAGTAATTAGGGTAGTTGTTAGGAACATGGTATTCTCTGTCTTCTTGTGTATTATAGTCTATAAGGCGGTATGATATGCTTATGATGGATAAATAATCCACATTTAAGTGCCTAAATATTATGTAAGTATAACTAAAATCAAGTAACACAATGAACCTTGAGTAAGAAGACATACATAATTGGGTGCAGTAAATTGTTATCATACGACTGATTGTGTTGAGGATACATAACTTTTTCAATAATAGTATTTTAATATTATGATAATCTATAGTATAAATTATATGTGATAGGAGTAGGAACTTTAAAAAAAAAAGAAAACATGCAATTACTTCAATGAGGCTAAAAAATCCAACGATCGCACTAGTTTAGCGTCCGTTGTATCATTTTTACGAAGGTAAATTTTACCATACTTCACCCAACAGTACTCATTATCTTTCTTAAACTTCCTAGAAGCAGCATAAAGTTGTTTAGTCTCAGGATCCAGATGCTCCGACACATAGATTTGATGGGCCTCGCCTGACATACCGAGGTGTTGTGTGTTAAGTCGATTTCCCTTGTTTATCTTATTGAATCGTTGAGCAGCCGAAATCAAACCATCGCATAACCGAGAGGTGGTTAGAGTAACTACTATATTGCGAGGACGTTTATTGGTGGTGTTCACCTTCGCTACGCGCCTGCAGGCATGAATATCTGAATCCAAAATAGGGAAATTTATTGAGTTGCAAAGAGTTTTGAAGATGGTCAACACATTTTCGCTTTGCTTTTCCGGTACAGCTTGTAATTCAATGTTCCGCGATCGTGATAGCCTTTCGATAACAGATAAGCGGTTTTTAACTTGCTTAACTTCATCAACTAATTGAGTTTGTTCAGACTGCAGCGTTTTAATAATCATATCTTTTTCAGCTATATTTTTTTTCAAATCCTTAATCTCGTCCATTTTGAATTCGGTTGTTTTGCTAAATTCGTGTTTAATTTCTCACGCTATTTTGTTCATTTCCGAAGTTATCATGGTCTTAACATCCTGCAATAATTCATTACGTAAATTGATCATTGCGGTGGATGTCGGAGCAAATTTTTGATCAAGTAGATCGCTGATACTTTCGATCGTTAGTGCTTTTGTGATCTCGGTTTTTTGCTTAGAAACACAAGGCGACAAAACTGCAGGTGATTCATTGCCTCCACGTCTTCTACGCGATACATTAGTGCATGAAGGGCATTTCAAACTAGAAAGCTGATCCGGGTTAAGCTCACTAGGTTTTTTGTTTTGTCCAAGGCTCAAACACTCCAGACAATAACGAGAACCGCAAGTGTTACATTTTAGCGAGTTGGAGTCATCCAACTTTCCTTTACATCCAACGCACTCCATCCTTACGCCTCTCAGAGAAAATGCACTCGCGAAGAATGGACTGTACCTTCTGATTTATTGATCTATGCAAACAACTTGCACGGACGCAGTGAGTCACTTGATATGCTGACCGCGCGCGGTTATGACCCAAACGCAGTACACGGAACGGTGAGAGTTGCTTGCATGCGCTGAGATGTCATACGCCTGGTGAACAATATGGTTGACGACGATTTCACTTCACAAGCAGAATATTTTAGTAAAAACTGATACTTAGCACCTTGTAAACGTAAGTAATTACAATAAATCACTATCAGTAGGGTTATAACTGCACTTTTAAATGAATTTAGAGTTAAAATATGTGTAAAAAACAATTAATTGAACTGATAATTACTACAAACGAAATAAAGCAGTGTTTTAACTTTGGCGTCAAAGACTAAAAAAAACGAAATAGATAGAACGAAAAATATGTTTGTCCTTTCAATATACATAATTTCCGTCACCAGTCAAAAAGTTGCGAATATCTCACTAGCAGAGTAAATAATTCGCATCACTACCGCAACGTCGTCTTTCTTCAGTTAGTGCCGAGGCAGGCAACCGACACGGTCCTGTGTCACCTGTTCCGCTGGCGAGCTACGACTGTAAATACCTAATTTCTGTTCGCATGGTTTACTACTATTCTAATTTCCATTCGCTCTTTTAATTAATGTTGGAAATGCATACAAATTTAGCTAGTTAGATTAGTATATGCAGAAATTCGTTGTTGACCTCATGCTTGAACCAATATACCGTATTTCTTACCATTCAAATTTTATCTCATAAATACCGTTGTGGTCCTGATTTATGTCACCCGGATCCGTCACGCTAAAAGTGACAGAAATTATAAAATACCACGCTAAACGTGACGGACATTATAAAATACCTAATAACATACAAATGCCCCTCGACTCCCAAAATTGTTCATTCAGTTATTTTGTAGACTGTACAATTAATTGTAAGGTTTTGTTTTTTATTGTATAGTATTCATTTTCTGTTTCAGTCATCATTATGTCAGCCGAACGACGCCCACTGCTGGGCATAGGCATTTCAGTCATATATAATTTTTATTTAGCAATTTTCTAATTTCCGTCACGCCCAAAACTTTGTTAGTTCATAAATCCAAAACCAGACACTACATTGAAGTGCCAAATACATAATTTTCTTCAGTTTAACGTCTTTTCTAAATTTAATTGCCGGTTTAGAGAATTAATTGAAAAATAAAATTCGTGATGGAAATTATGCAAAAAACACATTATCGCGAGAATGACCGTATAATACCTAAGCATTTTTTTAAAGTTACATAACATCTTAAATAAATAAAAGGAAGACTACGTAATTTAACATTTAGAGTTTAACCCTTGCTCGACCGCGCGCGATACACTTTACGCGGACGAAGCGGCAGCCGGCAGTGAACTATAAACTCGCGAGCTCCCCGCGAATCGAAAATCACTTAAAATTCGATTAAAAATTAAATAATAAAAAAATTAACCTATGACGGCCGGAATCCCTCGGCTATTCAAAGACAATTATTTTCGTATATTTTTCATTAACTAAAACCAAGTATACTGCAAGTAATAGGATATTTGGATTACGATTAGACGGATGTTTACGATTATATTTCGTCGTTTCATTCTTTGATATAATATTTACAGAGTAGTCCCTTTAACCTACAGGCAACTTCGCATGTCTTTAGAGATTTAAAAAAAAAAAAAAGTTCACTAATCTGTCATTTACTGTTCTGTGGTCAGTTTGACGCCATTTTTCTCATTCCTTTTTCATGCGAGGCAACGAGCGCACGCGTCTATCTTAAATGCCGAAACGCAGCGCACAGGAAAATGTTGAACGAGTCCAACGTTTATATTCTTCAGAGAATGAAGATAATGCCACAGGTACGTTTATAGTGCTTTATCAATTCCTATTCGAATATTTGTGCATACAAGTTATTAACAAGCTACACAATAGTTAACTAAATTTATCAGATATTAAGATACAATTAATACTTATTTGTTTCTTGTTGTTCACTGGTGAACATGAACAAGTGATTTCACTAGATGAGTTTAGTTAGATAAATAAAATCAAACTAAATCGAGATTGACTGCGAGTCAATCGCGATGTCGTAATTAGCTGCGAGCTAATTATGGGTCATATTTATGACATGAAGTAGAATCTACCCGCGTTCTAGGATAGACGCATGTTATCTACACTTTATTTAGTTACATAAAATCAAACTAAATCGAGATTGACTGCGAGTCAATCGCGATATCGTAAATAGCTGCGAGCTAATTATGGGTCATATATTATGACATGAAGTAGAATCTACCAGCGTTCTAGGATAGACGCATGTTATCTACACTTTATTTAGTTACATAAAATCAAACTTAATCGAGATTGACTGCGAGTCAATCGCGATATATCGTAATTAGCTGCGAGCTAATTATAGGTCATATATTATGACATGAAGTAGAATCTACCTGCGTCCTAGGATAGACGCACGTTATCTTCAGTTTATTTAGGTAGTTAGTCAAAATCAAACTAAATCGATATTGACTGCGGGTCAATCGCGATATCGTAATTAGCTGCGGGCTAATTATGGGACATATATTATGACATGAAGGAGAATCTACCTGCGTTCTAGGATAGGCGCACGTTATCTACAGTTCATTAAGTTACATAAAATCAAACTAAGTCGCAATTGACTGGGGGTCAACCACGATATCGTAATTAGCTGCGGGCTAATGATGGGTCACATATTATGACATAAAGTAGAATCTACCTGCATACTAGGAAAGATGCACGTTATCTATAGTTTATTGTCTGCGGGACAATATAAATTATTAGGCCATAATAACTTATTAAATTATTCTTTGAATTTTATCTTTTACATTCTACCCTCATGTTGTTTTTTTTTGGCAAAAAAGAGAACGTTTGTTTTGGATACAATACAAAAATCATACAAAACGATGCGGGACTTTATCGAACAATCTTTGGCAATATCCATCCAACAAACCTTGGATGCCGCAGTATCGCAAACGGCTCACTCAAGAAATTACATCGATAACTTTCGATCCACAATAATATTGTCAGCGTTGAGGGCGTCTACGTCCGATACGCCTGATTTTGGAGATGCCATTCAGCTTAGCTAATTTATGGACACCTTTATGAAAAATAGGTCTACCAAAAGATCAGAAAGAGAACTTCACAAAGGTACTTGATACCAAATAATTGTTGAATGTTGCACGCACCTAAATTAAACGCAGCGATTGCTGCCGCAGTTTCTGACGTCGTCGTCGTGAGGGGACGCTACAAAATGTTTCTTGGTTTTCAACAACAACTTGATATGGGTACCTCGGCAATAGGTAAATAGAGCAATGGACACACTGCTCTCCTCAGACGATAAGATACAATCTCTTTAGTATCTAAGCCACGACTGTCGCATTTTGGTATTGATTTACACCATTTCCTAACGAAAGATTACATCCAGCTTAGAAAATAATTTCCTGCACGTCCTACAAGACTCCGATAGATATGACTCTTTATTGGGTAATACATCATCCGAAAATATAAAAGCCAGTAAGGCAATCGAACGACTAGGTTCACAGATTTGGAAAACATTCACAATTCAGAAACCTTCTGCAGTCCAGTCCACAGTCATTCGTCCTGCCCATCAGGGAAACCGGTCAGGACCTCCTCAGTACCCGTGAAACAGGGGGGCGGCGGGGAGGTCAAACCACAGGACAGGACAGAGGCTAGCGCCGCCACCGCGACGAACCTACCCTCAGCCTGCTTCGTCTCATGCGAAGAACTAAAATCAACCCAGGCCCCGTGCACTGCCACAATAACAAAGGTACACGCTGGCAGAATTCAATACTTCTATGATTGTTGGTTTCATATAACATACAACAAAACTGTACTATCATGGATCCAAAACGGATATTATATACCCTTTTGTACGGAAGTGACAGTCTGTCGTGCTTTAATCTAAATTTACCCCCGAAGAAAGTCACGAGATGGTCCAAGCTATAAATTAATTAATTGAATTGGAGCAATTTCACATTGTTCCCCGGTAATTGACCAGTTCATATCAAGAACTTTCCTTGCACCCAAGTCTAATGGTGGTAAACGCTTTGTCTTAAATCTTAAATCATTAAATAAATTTATTGAGAAGAAAAACTATTTTAGAATGGAAGACTATAGAACATCTTCTTAACTTATACCACAAGGTAGTTTTGTAGCACCGATTGACCTCAAAGAGGCGTATTTATGACTTCCAATATGTAAGGAAGACCGAATAATATTTAAGATTTCATTTTCAAGCTCCAAATTCAAACTTAGCTATCGACGAATTTACTGACTTGACTTACGGCCTATCCGTAGCATCAGCATCCAGGGTTTTTACCAAAATTATGAGAGAGGTTATATGTCCTATCTTAGAAGCCAAGATCATAAATCAGTAAATTTATTTCGACGATGCTTAATAAATAAATTCTTTATTTATCAGACAATACTGTGGCCCATAGAAGGTTAGTAAAAAGAATCTTAACATAAGGCATCGGGGACACTTCCGTACGACTACGTACGGTACGACTCCTAAATTGTTACAATGTTTAGGTTTTGTTGTAAACCGCGAAAAAAGTGTGTTAACGCCTTCTCAAGTCTGTACTTTCCAAGGCTTTTTATAATTATGATACGCAACATTTCTCGCTGTAAAACGCAGAAACATTGCACAAATGATCAGAAATTATTTAAAATTACCGAAACGTACAATAAGAATCTTTGCAAATTTTATTGGTGTTCTAATTTCGGTCTGTCTAGCAGCTAAATACGGATTTAACTTTAAGAACGCCAGAAGTTTTTGGCATTGCAGCGCCATAACGGTAAATGCAAAGCAAAAATTTAATTTTAAGAAGACTAAAACTGGTGGCGCAATAACTTTTTTACAACATTCTGTCCTATGAAAGCTTTTACAAAGGAAGACGACATTGTGCAATATTACTGCGCATGGATAATACTACAGTAGTATGCTACATTAACCGTCAAGGTAGATGGAATAAAATTTCCACGCTTAAAGAAGTTGACACGATGTAGGTAGATTCATCGCCATTTGGCTACACGCGTCATAAGTAAACACAAAAAATAACGGCTCAGATATCGAGCCAAGTAAAAGCAACCCCGATACTGAATGGGAGCTATCTGACGAAGCTTACGTTGATATTAAATCACCGTCCCGCGCCGTACCGTTTCACTGTTCTTAAACCATTAAACAGTAACATCGGCTCACATGAGTGTATTTAACGAGTTCTAAAAGGCGCTTACAAACTTAAACCAAGTCGCCCTAAATATACCTCTACTTGGGACCCACAACTTGTTCTCAACCACATACCTAATTGATACCCAAATTTAGTACTGAGCCTAGACAAGAACACTTTGTACAATGCACAGGGTACAAACTTTCACGCTTATAAAACTAGAATAGTAGATTGTTTAGTAAGGGCTGTATGGCACCCATAACAGTCGAGTGTTTTGGCGCACGAACGAAGTGAGGGCGCCGATAGTTCGAGACTGTTATGGGTCCATACGCCCGAAGTAAACACTCTACTTTTCATTTTGAATATGAGGAAAGTATAAATAAACAGAAATAATCTAAAAAATATTTTTCCTATGGACGCGGAATTTTCGAAAGACTAACTTTTTTGTTCATTTTCTCTATTTTAAGGAAGGCAAGGGAAACTAAGTCCATTCAGTCTTGTTTGGTGTTTGACCCGTACTCAAAGCAATTCCATAAAATTAATAGCCTGATTTTTTATGTTACAAATAATTTATTTGGTTTAATCTGTTCCTAAAAACGCATTCTTTAAAAAAAACAATGTTTTAGATATTAATAATAGTTCTACGATATTAATTATTTTATATAATAGCAAAACATGGCTGTATAGGCTTCTGTACCTTTGCCTGTATACTTTTGCTAAATAAAATGTCCAAAGAGATAAGACTCTACACACGTTCCTATCCGACCTCCGATCCGATTCGGTCTGCTCCCAGACCAAATCGGAACGTGTGTAGCGTAGATTTGGTCTGGGAGCAGACCAAATCGGCTGTCGGATCGGAACGTGTGTAGATGCTATTACAGATTTTGACATAACCCCTCCTATTCCTATTTTAAATTTCATGACGGCCCTAGGGCCGCCACATACCACTTTCAACCCGCATTTTAGGCAAGTTAGAAGTTACTTTCAGAATATGAGACATGAAAAATGTATTCATTTCTCAAGACTGTGTTAAGATAGCCATAACCGACATTGATAAAACTTCGGTCCCGGGCCGCGAACAACCCATGCTGTACTTGCCATTCTTTCACGAGAAAATAAATATATGCCCTGCTTCAGTCCTCGTCGATCATATATATTTTTCAAAAAATATGAGGACTTCGAACGCAGACAAACTGTTGTTAAAATACAAAAAACTCCACAAGCGCACCAGCTCGCAGTCTTTAA
Source organism: Crambus lathoniellus (assembly GCA_949710035.1). NCBI lineage: Eukaryota > Metazoa > Arthropoda > Insecta > Lepidoptera > Crambidae > Crambus > Crambus lathoniellus. The sequence goes on along the minus strand of OX453305.1, from coordinate 21,118,352 downwards.
GCCGCTGGGTTAAATAAGCTGTTGGGAGCTTGGGAGAGAGTGGCGATAGCACACGATACGCCTCCATCTCGACCGTGCTTGCTCACGACTCAGTGTTTGTAGACGAGATAAGAAAAACAGCTGGTTGGACAAGTACCTACATCGACACAGCCTTTGCTCGGTTCTATAACCGGACTATTGAAAGCGAAGATGTCTTCGCGAGAACCGTAACGTTCCCTACTAATGATTAGTTACTTTTTTTTATTGCTGATTTATGATTAGGTATTTAATTTGTACGGAGAAAACTTAATATTATTTAAGGGTTGATTGTTTACATTCTGCTTATGAACAAATACATAATAATTGTTTAATTGAGATGGTTATTTATTCTTATAAAAACAACCCATCAACACTTCTTCTCGAACAAAACTTAAATCTCTAAACATCTACTCTGTAAATATTATATCAAAGAATGAAACGTCGAAATATAATAGATGATCAAACGAACTACTGTGAAGTTCGATCGCTATTATATGAGTCGTTTCATTCGAAGATATAGCAACCCGCCCAGCCCGGTAAACCTCAGCTGCAGGCGGAGGTTTACAAACCCACTAGTTAAGCTTTGTTCTAGAACACCGCTATTACTCTGAACTTGCTCTAAACGAAATGAGAAAAATGGCGTCAAACTGACCACAGAACAGTAAATGACAGATTAGTGAACTTTTTTTTTTTTTTTTAAATCTCTAAAGACATGCGAAGTTGCCTGTAGGTTAAAGGGACTACTCTGTAAATATTATATCTTCGAATGAAACGACTCATATAATAGCGATCGAACTTCACAGTAGTTCGTTTGATCATCTATTTTATTTGACACAGTAAAATATCACCAATCGAAAAAAACGGCCGGAAGCACTAGATAAATAACTATAAAATAACATATATTTTTTCCAAATTTTAAGTACTTGTGATTTGCGAGTAATCCATAATTTAAATACCCTATGTTAGGGAATCGCAGCCTTAATTAAAAACTCTTTTTACAGATGATCAAGATGATGGTGACTGTCGTGGCGGTGTTCACTGTCTGCTGGCTTCCGCTCAACGTGTTCATTGCAAGTACTCGATGTCTTGTTGTTAAAACCTATGGTATTCTAATTTTTACTCCTGTCTGAGAATTAAGAAAAATTTACTTTAGTATTATTATTTCATCATATATTTTATTGTCAAATGTCTGCAAAATCTTTCCTCATTAACACGAAAAAAAAATTTACAAAAAAACATGTTTTACTACGAAAAAAACGAAGCTCATTCGAGAGAAATCAAAACATAATACGTTTTCAGATTCACAAAGCTTCTCTAAAATCATATTGTGACAATAAATGATAATAATATATTATATGACTATGAATAATAGACATCTAGTATGTATTATAGTTTTAAATAAATGTCGTTTGTAACATGTCAATTTCCTTCAATGTATTTTTTTTACTTTACATCTTCGAGTTGACCTAAAACAATTGAAATACACAGCTCGCAGTAAGACCACAGGATATGGGTGCACCATCATTAGGTATACCCATGTGACTTGCAACCATTTTTAGAAAGCACAATGCAGGATATTTCTATTTAAAGACGATTCTTCACTGTGCCCTATATTAGCATGAAAAACTATCGTTATGGTAATCGAATAGTAAAATATACCGTCCTTCAAAAGCTGTGAAAGTGCTGCTGTCAATTAAGTATCTAATTTCAGTTCCTTACACGACCGAAAGAGGTGCTGCTCTGGATTTCATACAAAGTAATACGATCACCATAACGGTTATTATAACGACAATTTTTCGTGCTAGGGCTACTGATGACCTATTTGGTTTATGGGTATGCATACCCGCCTTCTACGCAGAGGTCGCGGGTTCGATCCCTGCCCATGATAAATGTTTTATATATACACATGTATCTATTTTGCTTGGCATGTGTGTTATCTATGAAAGTTAAATGGTGATTAATTATCGCAGATATTATGGACTGTATACGGGGAGGATGCGAGCTGGGCGACCTGGCCCGGCATGTCGTATGTGTGGTTCGCGAGCCACTGGCTGGCCATGTCGCACTGCTGCTACAACCCCATTATCTACTGCTACATGAACACGCGCTACCGACGGGGATTCAAGCAGGTAATATAAATTGTCATTTTAGACCATGTACGGAGAGTTCGCGAGCTTGGCGAAGTGTCCCGACATGTCGTACGTGTGGTTCACGAGCCACTGGCTGGCCATGTCGCACTGGTGCTACAACCCTATCATCTACTGCTACATAAACACGCGCTACCGACGGGGATTCAATCAGGTAATATAACTGATTGTCGTAATGGACCGTGTACGGAGAGCTCGCGAGCTTGGCGAATTGTCCCGGCATATCTTACGTGTGGTTCGCGAGCCACTGGCTGGCCATATCGCACTGCTGCTACAATCCTACCCTCTACTAATACATGAACGTGCGTTATCGCCGGTGGTTCAAGCAGATAACACAACAAATATAAAACCCAATCAACATATTGTTCTTGTTGAAGGCACACAAAGTATACAAGCTAGGTCAAAAAGAAACAGTGTAAATACTTTATTCGTACAATACAGGAAAGAGATAATAAAAAACACCAAGTACTAAAGCTAAACGGCGCTTAAAATTATGTTTATCTAAGCTTTTAAAAACGGTGATAGAACCTTCGCTCAACAATAACACCTAGGAGGACCCAAAAAGAGCGTTTTTGTGTTCGGGCCTTTATTCGAAGCCTAGATAACCTTTAAGATGGGTTTCGAACCATGGGTTTGGTTTTAATGGATGGGTTTAGAGGACACAACACATTTTATTCCTCTAAAACAAATATTCGCAGCCAAATGAGTAACTACATTAATAACAAATTTGGTATTTTGTATTAAAAACTATTATAATTGATTATCAGAGGATTTTACGTTTTAATGAGGGCTTTAAAGAAGTAATTACTTAACTTGATTAATTGATAAAATAATAATCTTTTTTTAAGCTTTTATGTCTAAAACCAGTAAAGGATTATTAAAATGATTCCAAAGATCAAAGCATCTTATGTTAGCAACTTCTAGTTATTTTATAATTATTATCTATAATAAAATAATACGGTAATTTTACTTTTACTGAGATTATAATTAATATCCTTTTGTATATTTTTTTTCTAATCTTAATTGGTATTGTTATTCGCATTTATTCAACAATATCTGATGAGTCTTGTCATCTTATGAAGGAACTGGCTTCTGAGACACAAGTTTACTTAAATTCTGAAGCCAGGGTTTTTATTGATATGCTACCTGGTAATACCACTACTGTTGCAATAAAGATTTTTATTTTTTTATAATAAACCTTACAGCTCACTCTTGAATGAAAATCGTATAGCGGGTACACACGTACTCGTGCATGGTCGTCTATCTGTCTCGCGCTTATTTTTTTTTAAATATCTTTTTGTCATTTGTACGACATCAATACATCGTTTTTTTTGCTAATCCATACTAAGCACACTTCGATCAACAATAACACCTAGTTCGCACATCTTAGGACTATAAAACAACTTTTCCACGGATTTTTCCACGCTTTAGTTAACACATAAGTAATTGGTTGTGTTCTTTTAAAAAGATTTTCAGTTTTTTCCGCCGTTTCGGCACCTTTCCAGGGGCCGTGGTCACGGAAACTACCCACTATTTTTATTTTAATAAAAGAATTGGGTATATTCTTTTTTTCGTTTGGAAACAGGATACGGTTAGGTTTTGATTATTTTAACTTTATATTTAATTTTAACAAGAAAAGTAAATGCAGCTGAACAGGACTTCCGAGGGGTACATGCTGCCATACTTAACCATCCGCCGGATTCAACCATCAGCCTGCGACATATAGATAACTTGAACCCTAGAGAAGGACAATGTTACTTTCTATTCTTGGAAAACCTTAGGATATTTTTTCATGCGGACTTAATCGCAGGCATAACTAGTGGGCAATAATTTCATACAACGGTAATTAGAAATATATGGTAATTAGTATACGGTAAATAGAAAAACACAGATTTTCTTAAATATTACTAAAACCTACAGAGTATGCAAATACTAGTTTACTACAATGTATGGATGTCAAAGTACTGTCTCTATTTAAAAAGCAACTGGGAACTAAGCTTAACCAATCTAGTATAAAAATAAGTAAACGGCAATTAGAAAAGTTTTAAACCAAGGATACGGTAATTATACACTTACGTGCTTCATTGGAGATAAACCTACATAACAGACGTGCACCTGCTGATGGGCCGCGACACGAACTGAGGGGCTCGTGGCACGTACAGTAGTGATGTGCCAAATATTGTTATTCAGGGATGTGTGTCCAGGAATAGAAAACGTCACGGTAATTATAACTTTAGATCGGACATGCGGTTATTAATTGATAATTATTTACAGAATAATTCTATTCAATGGATATTTTGTTATGTGATACACATTACCCTATACTGTTTAAAATGTTGAATGAAGCAAATGAATTCCGTCCGTTATGAAAATTAATGGCATGTTTTTACATTAAGTTGGTGTGCGGACGCGTCACGGTGATTAGAGAACAGAGGTTTATGAAATTAATTTAGCAAGACAACTATTTAACAGAGGCCTATGTTTTTGTTTATATTATTTCATTTTTAATTGAATTTTAAGTGATTTTCAATTCGCGGGGCGCTCGCGAATTCACAGTTCACTGCCGGCTGCCGCTGGGTCCACGCGAAGTGTATCGAGCACGGCCGAGCAAGCGTTAGCGTGCCTATTTCAGTCGGGAATCCTCGCCTTAATAAACGGAGATCGTCCCCCCCTTCGTGTAGTTTTCTCGCCAGTTCTTTCTCCGAAGGGCCTCCAAATTTCTTGAACTGGTGGTCGAGTCAGTTACTTTTTGCCTTGCTATAAATAAGTATTTCCATGGCTGCTTAACAAGAGTATGTAATCACTGACGTTTTAGCCGCTTGGATTATATTAGAGTGCGACAACGTTTTCTGTTCCGGTGGCTAAAACTGGAACTAACGTATTTTGTTCATAATGTAATTTTACTATCAAGTTGCACTGTCCAACCAGCGCCGCTGTCACCGGAACAGAATAGATTGTCGATCTATACCATGGAGCTCGACTTAGTACTGAGGTAACTGGAGAGTTCAGTGTTAACACCCTTTTTGTGACCACAAATTACACAGTTGCTGTCTTCCGTCTCACCTACACTTTAAAAAAATACGTATGGTCATATGAGACAACTGACAGCCACTCCATACTAAATGCCAAATTTGCTGGGTACACTTTTTTATTCAGGGTGAGAACTCCAGTTACCTCAGTATTAAGTCGAGCTCCATGATCTATACCTATTAAGTGACATTTGGGGCAGGCAGTATATAGAACTTCTTTAGTTAATTTAGTGCGCTTTTGTTTTGTCTATCTTTATTAGATGTTGGTGATACGAAGTTCGCGCTAGTCTAATATTAATTTTCACTTGAGTGATCTGAAAGTAGGTAAGTAATTAAGTTAATTATTGGTTCTACTAAAGTACTTAATTTACCGGAGACGTTATATGTATTCTCGGAAGATTAAAGCTTTGATAAAACTGATGCTAATAAGAACACGATATTAATTAATATTTAAGCTGAAGGACGTCTTAAAAATTCCTATGAGAAATCACACTTCACGATTTAGGTTAGTTACTCTGTCATTAGAAACTTTCTGAGTCCAGCTAATGCGTAAAATTCTACGGTAGCACCACATCTCTGATGAGCAGGTTGATATTAGAGATTTTTATCTTAAGAATTTCAAGGTGTCGCCACTCTAAGAACATCCTGTTCAAATCTTGGTATGGGCGCGCAAATGTTAGTAGGTATGTGAATTATGAGCTTTTGTACCGGAGTTATGGTTCTTTTAAATCTGTATTACCTAATATTATAAAGAGTTCATGTTAAGAATTCTCATCTCATCTCGACCTAATTTCGTCATCGGTACGATCTATCTTTTTAAATGTAACGTTGGCAAACTTACACTGCGGGTACCCCTAGCACAAAAAACTCTCGTTGTCGTGATCGTATTGACGACTCCGTATGAAATAAAACGGAGAAAAAACAAACCTTGAAGAGTTTCTTGCCGGTTCTTCTGCAAGGTCTCCCGCTGTAGGGTTTGCGAACCGATGGCGTAGCTTCTAAGACGTAAATAACAATCTAAATTGAATAAATAAGTCGTAGATTCGAGAATGGTTTAGATTTACAATTTGATCCGGTAGCTGGCGCTGCTGTCGGTATGTCTAAGATGGTACGAAGTTCGCCAGCGCCCCGATCGCGGTAATCTTATGAGGCATTAGTCAGGTGTACGTGCAGTTGACGTTCACGCGAAGTGCAATACCGTTTTTGATAACGCGCGGCGTTGACAGTGCGACAAAGTTTTCTGTAACGGTGATAATCTTTGGAACTAAAACAGTTTTCATACGACAGTCTATTTTGAGTTCGTATTGCAAGTGGTTCTTCTGTCACGGAAGTCACCGGCAAGCACGTACCAGGAATTTTCGGGGGGTGGGGGGGGGGGTGGGTGGGGGGGGTGGAGATCCATTTGGGTAAATGATTAAAGTAGGTATCTAAATAAAACGTAAACGCATTTTTCATTTGTTCCAACAAAAACCCGTCATATCTCGCAAAATATTAATGTTATAAGTAGATATAGGCATGGCCTCATTCGATTCAGTAGTGCAAAATAATAGGGGAGAGTTGGATAATACCGCGCGGTTGATAATTCCGCGCGTCAGCATAATTCAAAAATTATCCACTTCCCCACTCACCGCCATTACATTATTATAATTTTTCGTGCACTTTCGGATAGATGTAAGTAATACTGTATTTATATTGTAATACTTTGATACTATACATTTTAATCCTTGTAGTTATACTGTAGAATTAATGTCAGAATACGTTTTTACGTACTATAATATTTTCCATAAAATTTTTAGGTTAAAAAATAAAATGATCAAGTTTGATAATTCCGCGCCGGGGGCTCAAGTTAGGGGACTTAGCATTGTTACTTAAATTTTTGTTAAAGATGATGTAGTATTGCGTGATACTTAATATACTGATTTAATGGCAAATTGATAGCATAATCAATGTTTCAGAGACGATTTTCTAGGTGTCTCTCTATGTCCCCTATAGGAGACCATTGGACAAAGGAGGTTAATTTCTAGAAAAAAATTTGGGTCTCCTTATCTACACGCAAGAAAATTACTTAGTGGTATGGTGGAATGGTATTCATTTTTTATTTTTACTTTTATTACTTACCTATTTGTGTGCAATTAATGAGGGCACGATATTATCAGACCAGTTTGACAATACCGCGTTTTTAACTTTTTTTGTGAAAATTGACAATAATTACTTTTTGTTTAAATTTTGAAAGTTTTTATTATATGGTATGCGTACCTGAATAAATGTCCTACTAATTACTCAATTTTGTTTCTTTTAATATCAAACAGTTTCCTAATTATAGGTCCAAGTCCTTAGGGGCTCGGTATTATCCAACTCTCCCATAGAAAATTACACCCCACTCGCCTTGTTTGTAAAATTTGCATTTTTAATCCTATGCCCATAGCGCTGGGAGTGGGCAAGACACCTAATTTTCCTCATTTTTAGTGCCAATATAAAGTTATATGTACTTAATTACATATTTAGCCGACAAAATGTGCTTTTTTTTCCTGTAGTAGCTATCTACTTGTGCACAAACAGAATGCGTTGGGCGATCTGAGATGGATGAGTGAGAGAGAAACTGAGCGGGAGACAATAATCTGTGAGTGCGATAGCCGCCAAGACGGCCCGCTACCAGCCCATCCCGCCACCAGCCCATCCCGCATATCGGAATAATTGCTGTATTTAGGGATTCATTTTATTTTGTAGGTTTAGCACTTTCGGGGGTGAGTCTGACTCCGGAACCCCTGGACCACCCCTCTGGGTACGTCCTTGGTCACCGGAACAGACAGGATTGTGGGACTATAGTATAGGTTTGCGTGACGTGTGCGTCGTTATGACATTACGTTACGGCAATAAGAAGTCAAACGTCATGACGCAAACGTGGTCAAGACGCGCTGCATAGAATTACCGCGATCGGTGCGCTGCTGGTCCGCTAGTAATGTATTAAAACCAGAGCAACGCCTCATTCGGTCGTTTATGGAACTAAAACAAAAATATGACAGCAGCACTTTGACAGCTTATAACGGATAGTATAGTTTACTATTTCGATTAATATAACGACAGTTTTTGTACCTACTTCGGCTACAGAAGGCTCGATCAAAATGTGATCAACATGGAAGATGAGGCGTCCATTTGGGCACTGTTGTTCTGAGCAGAGTACGAAACTAAATTAAACGGCGCCAGAGGCGACTTGGTTTAACACAACATTTTCACGGTAGGTACCATGCCACAGAATAAATAATAGTTACTAGCAAGAGAACCTGCACTCTGCGAGACCATTTAAGCAAATAACAACTCTAACTTCAACACGATACAGTAAAATTCAGCTTGTACGGCTCTAATTACGAACGGCTAGTCGTTGCATCTTTTTCTACCGCATATATTCTATCGCGCTCGGGCGGGCAGCCCGCTGTAAATTGTATTGAATTGGTATCCCGAGATATACCCGAAGCGGTAGGCACTTATCTCGGGTTTTTGAGCGAGTGACGGACGCCTGCCTATGCATTTTCATCATCAATAGAAGAACAAACTGTTATCTTCGATCAACAATAACACTGTTAATGATAAATGTAAGTATTTAATAGTAACATTCAAAAATAGGTATAACGTTGAAGAAAAACAAAGGTGAAAAAAAACATCTGTTCAATAACAAGCAAGTAAGCTGCTGAATTGTGTGACCAACTGTGTATCGGCTATCTCTTTCTAAACCGAAATTTTATAATATGGCGCGAGTATGGCGCTAAACACTTGTGACGTCACAGGTAGATAAAGCCAATTTTTAACACTAGCTTTTGTAGACATAATGCAAATTCAAGAAACTGTCAAGTTTATTTAATAAAAGTTTTGCGTCGTATGTCATCGTTTAGATTATGTAACGGCTGCCATTTTTACTTACTTCTTTCATTGTTTTATCCATAATAATCGCACAAACTATTAATGTTATGAAAAAATCATTACAACTATAAACAAATGTGGTCTATTCAGTTCTATTGTATTTATGTGATAGGAGCTGTCAATGTCAGATGCCACTCAGCTGTCTGTTTGTTTGCGATGTTCCGAAGTAACATAGCTATAAACCGCCGCGCGTTCCGTGGCAGACTGTGATCTGTATGCGAAATACTTTGATTGTAGTTTCGTGCATATTTATATTGCATTTCTTAACGTAACAACATAAATAGTCTATTGGAAGCAATTTTGTCTTACGCGCGCCATAGATTTTACTAAATTAATCTTCCAGATAATTCTGAAATCTTCGCGACGTAATTAGTCGGTGCCTTGGCTGTATGATTAAAATCCAATGACAAGTTGAATCTATCTATGCAAAAAAAATTATAACCCTACTTACAGCCAGAATGTTCTGGAAGATTTTTAATATATAAAGGAGAATTCGCTAAAGATTTCTCCTTTTTCTGGTTTCTCGCCCCAACATAATTGGGGTCGTATCTCCGGGCAACATATCCCCGAGTCACTCCGGTACCTACCTGCTCCGGTCTACCTACACGCCGAGTACCTGCTTACTTCGTGCCGCTCTCCACCTGCTCCTGCGCGCCTAACCGCTAGAGGTCTGCACTGCTCCGGTCTACCCCGGAACAGAACCCGCTGCCCCTAAACCCTAGCGGCTTCACCTCTCCTTAGGAAGTTATAAAGCTAAGTTGACCTTAGACTTCCAACGCCGATCACCGAGCCAGTTACCCCCCCTGTAATTTCATTTTAAAACGGTCTAACCGAATTATACATTTAATTTTATATTCATCTTTTATTTCTGAACTCTTGCTCTCCGGCTCCTCCAGCCAGGAGCGTTTCAGTAGTGCCGTGCGGTTCTCACTATCTTGATGTTGATCTGTCCGATGAAATTGTTTTTGCGCCTAGGGACGTGTATGCTGAAAACACTGGTAAACTTAGAAAAATTATGGACCAAGTGCAAAGTTCTCTTATCAAGTCTCATTCCCGAAACTCTGGGCATTACAATCTTCGTCGCAAAAACTATAACTTTAACGTTGGTGATACTGTTTGGAGAAAAACTTATTATCAAAGTGATAAGGATAAGCAGTTTTCTAAAAAACTTGCTCCTAAATATATAAAATGTCTCATTAAATCTAAACTATCTCCTCTAGTTTATGAACTTGAAGATATGAATGGGAAAAATCTAGGTTCCTGGCATATTAAAGATTTTAAAATAAATAACTATTCCTAAATTAAATAATTTTTTTAAATAGAAATTCTACAAAGTATTAGTCTTCGTCGTTATTTTTACCTTTTTATAGCAAAATTTTGTTTTAGATGTATTGAATAAATTGTTGGTCATCGTTTTTTACTTTTTAATCTGATTATTTTTAGCTAGGGCTTTTATTGCATAAAATTATACATAAATATAATTTTAATTAAATACATTTATAGCTAGGGAACCTGTTCGTTTGAATTGTGTCTGCATGAAGTTTATCTCTCGACTATTTTATTTTTAATTTCGCATTGTTTTAACATTAGCATTCTCAACGGGAATGTTGATTCAGTTACACTAAATAACTGGAATTCTTCTCCTGTCTTGCGATTGTTGGTCCTTGTACCGTTCTATTCGATTAGTCTTGAACTGGTTGTCGATACCTCTCGTCAATTTTATGGTGTTGCTTTTACTGTCGATAACGTACAGTTAGCTTATCTTATTGTATACTGCTAGTTTTGTTTTCGGTGGTTTTGTTTCTTAGTGGATTTTTCCCAGGCAAAATCCTTCTCTAAAAAGGGGGATATGTAACGGCTGCCATTTTTACTTACTTCTTTCATTGTTTTATCCATAATAATCGCACAAACTATTAATGTTATGAAAAAATCATTACAACTATAAACAAATGTGGTCTATTCAGTTCTATTGTATTTATGTGATAGGAGCTGTCAATGTCAGATGCCACTCAGCTGTCTGTTTGTTTGCGATGTTCCGAAGTAACATAGCTATAAACCGCCGCGCGTTCCGTGGCAGACTGTGATCTGTATGCGAAATACTTTGATTGTAGTTTCGTGCATATTTATATTGCATTTCTTAACGTAACAACATAAATAGTCTATTGGAAGCAATTTTGTCTTACGCGCGCCATAGATTTTACTAAATTAATCTTCCAGATAATTCTGAAATCTTCGCGACGTAATTAGTCGGTGCCTTGGCTGTATGATTAAAATCCAATGACAAGTTGAATCTATCTATGCAAAAAAATTATAACCCTACTTACAGCCAGAATGTTCTGGAAGATTTTTAATATATAAAGGAGAATTCGCTAAAGATTTCTCCTTTTTCTGGTTTCTCGCCCCAACATAATTGGGGTCGTATCTCCGGGCAACATATCCCCGAGTCACTCCGGTACCTACCTGCTCCGGTCTACCTACACGCCGAGTACCTGCTTACTTCGTGCCGCTCTCCACCTGCTCCTGCGCGCCTAACCGCTAGAGGTCTGCACTGCTCCGGTCTACCCCGGAACAGAACCCGCTGCCCCTAAACCCTAGCGGCTTCACCTCTCCTTAGGAAGTTATAAAGCTAAGTTGACCTTAGACTTCCAACGCCGATCACCGAGCCAGTTACCCCCCCTGTAATTTCATTTTAAAACGGTCTAACCGAATTATACATTTAATTTTATATTCATCTTTTATTTCTGAACTCTTGCTCTCCGGCTCCTCCAGCCAGGAGCGTTTCAATTAGATCATTATTGTGTTGGGATTGCCAATTTATGGGACGATTTTCAAGGGTTTCCATATTTTTCTCGATAATAATCACAACACAAGTGAGGTTTTCTGAATGCTTTGCCGAGACTGCCCTTCACCCCCAGGTGAGATTAAATGAGTTTTGGTTTGAGCCCACCATGGCCTCTTATCTTGTACCTACTTATGTCTGTATCGTACAGGATACCAATTTTGAGCTTTTCGTAATCCGTCGCATTCGCATTCATGTTTATTATTATACAACCCTATCACATTATAACGTTCTGAAACAAAACTGTCTGTGTTGGAATTCTTCAATGTTGTGAACGCCTATAAGAGGCATATGTATATGATTTATACTTACACCTAATATATTTATTGTGAACTAGCTGACCCGGCAAACGCTTTTTTGCCATATAAATTTTATTGGACACGAACTTCGTATCACCGGCCTGACACAATGTCACTTATTAAAAAAAAAGAAATCCTAAGCAGCAAAAATGTCAGTGATTACATACTCTTTGACATACCTTCTCTTTGGAAGAGGCTAAGAAATGACAGTTGTGTGAAGTATGACAGTTTAACGGTTTTCTATACAAAATTACCATTTTTATTTTATAATTTTCCTGGATAAAAAGTAGCCTATGTTACTCTCCAGCTCTCAAATTATCTCCATACCGAAAATCTCGTCGATCCGTTGCTCCGTTTTGACGTGAAAGACGGACAAACAAACAAACAAACAAACAAATAAACAAACAAACAAACACACTTTCACAATTATAATATTATAGTATATATAGTATATAGTATAGTATAGTATAGTATAGTATAGTATATAGTATATAGTATATAGTATAGTATAGTATAGTATAGTATATAGTATATAGTATGGATAATATTAGTATGGATATATTTATCTGTATGCTGTGGTGTTCCTATATAAATAAATAAATAAATACTTATTGTATAGTGATATAGTTCTATGATGAATACATGTTACTGCTGGTAGGTATGGATAGACAGTAATGGAACTATTTACTAATCTGTGGTAATTCTAGTAACGCCTTTGATTGATTCCGCAATAAAAGCTGTGCTATATTATTTTAGAAAATAAAACTTCATTTATTTAATTTTTATAGCATAATTTTTATAGTCTTAAGTGATTTTAAGCGTTTTTAACCGACTTCAAAATACAAAAAATGAGGATAAGTACTAAGTATACGTACCAATGTGGTTATTTTTTTTTCCTATCGACTTCCGATTTAAGACTAACGCCCGAATTCTCGAACGCAAATCATCTTTGGGAGCGTCTCATACATCATGGCATCTCTTTCATACGTTTGACATTTAAAGTGACAGGGCGATGTTTGAGACGCTCCCAAAGATAAGTAGCGTACGAGTATTCGGGCATTAGTAGTTAGAAAAAGTTAAGTATAAAATTAACTTTTCGTTTTTATGTGTCTTAAGTACCTACTTAGGTATACTTACTGAGTTTTTTTTAAGTTTTTTTTTTATGGCGGTCTAAAATTTGTTTTATTACACACATTTTTTTTATAAGAAATGTACTTAAATACCCATTATGCGTGTAAGATCCCTACCGCAGCTAACAAAAAGAGCTGATGACTTACACTTAGAAACAACTCTTCGCAAATTGTATCAGCTTTCAAACAAAACAAACTCCATCAAAATCAGTCACACACACAGACATATACACAGGACACGTCAAACTTACAACATCCCTCTTTCTCCAGTTGGAAGGAGGGGGGGGGGGGTCCAGTTAGCAGGACCACAGAATATAGTAATAGTTAGTACTAGTACCTACAGGACTTAATTTGTATGTACAGTCGCCATCAGATTATAGAAGCGGGTGAGGTAGGGCAGATGTACCCTTTGTGGCCACTTTAAGGATTTTTTGACTTTTAAGCACTAAGTACTAAATGGTCTTAGGTATTTAAGACACAAACAATATCTTAAATTATAGATAATTTATCTACCTTTAAAGGTACATTTTTCAAATTTATAAAAGTAGATTAGTTTTTTTAATATTACACACAATGTGTGAGAGGTGCCAAATGTACCGGTTTTGGCCACTTACTTAAAGTTAAACTTTTGTAAGTATTGCGAAAAATCAAAACCAAACCCAGGTAAAATCAATATATTCTAATGCGCTAGAAACCAGTCAATTGCAAAACAACAATTTAATTGTAAAAAACAAAGGTTTATAAAGTATTTTTTCCAAAACAAATTTCTTAAAATTTTCATACAAAACATTTTTTCAAACAGAAAATGGAATTTATTGAAAAAAAATCTTATGACATAAGGAATTCTAACGATTGTTATTATTACCTTAAAATGCCTTATTTTAATTGCCTTTATCAAAAATGGCTTAAAGTTGTTAAGAAAACTTTTAGAGCAAAAAGTGGCCAAGACCGGTACAGTGGCCAAAACCGGTACGCCTGCCCTACCTACTAGGTACTCAAATAATTTCAAACCAGAATTAAATTTCAATAACTTCGGAACACTCGAGGTAAAAATAACAGAAAGCACAGGTCGTCAAGGGAAGCAATCAAAGTTATCACAAAGATGATTGCGTCCTTTGACGATCACAACATTTGTGGAATCTTAATTCTGTAGGTAACACACAGTTTAAATTCGTTCAATGAAACGTTGCTGCTCTTATATTTATGGTGAATTGTATGTTCTGATGTTATTGATTTTATTGTAATGTAACAGATGCTCCGAAATATTTGAGTACCTCGCCCGCTTCGATATATCTGATGGCGACTGAACATACCCTAATAATATAAAGAGGTTAAGTCTGAATGTTTGAGGTAGTCTCTGGAACTACAGAAACGATACTGAAATTTCTTCCACAAGTAGCTACATTATTTCTGAGTAACATTGACAGAGGCACATTAATCTCGATATTCCTTCGGGAACGAGTAACACGCGGGTAAAACTGCCGGGAGCAGCTTGCATTGAATTAATTATAAATAAGCTTTTTCTTTGTTTCAGGCTCTAGGTTGGATATTGAAGTCGCGTATGGATCAGCCATCTCAGTCGTACCACGGATACAGTGTCGGTGATAATATAATTCCAATGTCAGGTAAGACAAATTTAAATACCTACGCATACTTTATTTTTCACTAGATTAGGAATAAATTAATAAATTAATTTATTTCTCAGCTACATAATACATTTTATGTAGGTACTATAACTCCTTTATGCCTATAAAGCAGATATGTCATTTCAAATAAGCGTTTGGTTTTTATCTTACATTGTCCATTTCGCGATACGGCTATGTCGCTATATTGGATTGCCTCATCATCTTACTTATACAGATAAACGATACGTACCTACTTATTTACTTACCTATACTTTTTAAATGTGCTTTTTCCGAAACTTTTTTTAATTACGCGTAACTGCCAAGTGCAAAAAGTAGGACACAAAACTGACAGTTTTGACAGGTCTACTGAAGGTCGGAAAACTTAATCAGTTGGCCACCCGCTAGGTTCCCTTTCCCGTAGGAATATCGGGAGTCCGTGACCCTTAGTAGTCCGGGTCAGGGTGGCTGAGGTTTTGCGCTATTTCATTAAAAAGTTGTGTAAATAAGAGTTTATTTCGTTCAGTCAGTTCTTGAAATTATTTTTGTAACACTAAAGTACGTTTTATATTTCGGTGCAAAAAAAAAAAAAACAGTATTACCACATAAAACTCAAAAGTTGTTTGGAAAACTTTTAGAGCAAAAAGTGGCCAAAACCGGTACAGTGGCCAAAACCGGTACGCCTGCCCTACTTATGCGGTTTTCGACACATTTCGATACAGCGAGGTTTTTTTGATATCGCGCGAGATACGGTTATAGGACACATTTCGGCAGCGCAATTTGGCCTCGTGCGTGACACGACTTGTTTCAGCATTCTTAAATAGTTATTTAGTCTCCTTGTCCTTGGGGTCGGCTCTCCTAGTTATTTTTCGCCAGGATTTTCGGTCCTGGGTCGTCTCTGATTCAATCTCGGCATTTTTGAGATCTCTCCCTATAGTAGACATCCATGTTAATCGGGGTCTTCCTCTTCTCCTTGGTGGGGGAAACATATCCAGAACCATTCGTGTCATGTGTTCAGGTTCACGGCGCATGACATGCCCGTACCATCTTAGTCGTGCCTCTGTCAGTTTTTCGGGGATTGCTCTTACTCTGAAACTCCCACGAATATAGGTGTTACGAATGTGATCAAGTAAGGTGACACCGCCGGCCCAGCGCAGAATGCTCGTTTCAGCGACATGGAGTTTATCCTCTTGTTGTTTTTTTAGGGGCCAGCACTCGGCACCATACATCATGGCGGGCGGACTGCGGCCTTGTAGACTTTTCCTTTTACGGGTACCGGCATTCTTGCATCACATAGAACCCCAGTTAGCTCTTTCCACTTCATCCAACCCGTGTTAATACGATGGGTTGACATCGGCATCAATAGTTCCGTCATTAGAAATTACTGAACCGAGATATTTAAAGCTGCTAACTTGATTTATTGCTGTTTCTTCTAGGGTGATGGTATGTAGGTTTCGGCTTCCACTATAATCACAGTGCAGGTATTCGGTCTTTTGGCGGCTTATCTTTAGGCCTACATCCTCCAATGCAACTCTCCATTGCTCTAATTTTTGCTGCGGATCTAGTGCACTCCTGCTGGCGAGGACTATGTCATCCGCGTAGAGCAGATTCCACGGTGGCGGTTCTTGCAGTTTAGCAGTGTCATGGTTCATCACCAAGTTGAAAAGAAGGGGGCTTAAAGCTGACCCCTGGTGGACACCGACCGTCACTTCAAACTCCTCGCTTACTCCGGCTGGGCAACGCACTCTGGTTGTGACATCGTTATACATATCTTTGACAATATTGACGTAGTGCTCTGGTACGTTGTGTGCTCGTAGTGCCTGCCAGATTAAGTTTCTTGGGACCCTGTCGAAAGCTTTTTCTAGGTCTATGAACACCATGTGCAGGTCAGTCCCGTTGTCTCTGAACTTTTCCATTAGGATTCTGATGGTATGGATTGCATCAGTGGTCGATTTTCCCGAACGAAGCCACACTGATTTTCGGTTACCTCCGTGAGCTGTAGTAGCCTTCTGCCTATTACACGCTCCCATATCTTAAAAGTATGAGATAGAAGTTTGATGGCTCTATAATTTGCGCAGAGTCTTACATCTCCCTTATTCTTATAGAATGGGATTAGGTGACTTTTTATCCATTCACTTGGGATACCTTCAATTAAAATTTTATTGAAGAGGTTGGTCAGAAATACCACTCCTTTTGGGCCTAACTTCTTCCAGAGTTCAGCAGGTATATTATCCGGTCCAGTAGCTTTATTGTTAGCCATTTTCTTGATGACTGCATGTACTTCTTCAGGTGTTATGCACGGGATGGGGCCTTCCGATTTGGGTATTGGTTCTGTAGGCAATAACTAGGAGATAAATGTTGGCTTTTGTTTTACGGCCGGCTGCCACCAGACGCCAAGGATGTGACTCTCGTGGAGAGCCTGGGAGCTACCGTTGGCCTTGTGGGGCTCTTCCGCTATCATCCCTTCTGCCTGCTCCATCCTAAACACGCAGCACACCTACAGCCTCTTCTTCAATTACCTTGAAGAAGCCTGGAGTTGGGGTTTTTTACGAAGTGTCCATCTTCGGCCTGTTGGTCCGCGAGAGGTATTTTATTTCCCTCTTACCCTGCCGATCACATCAGCCGAGCATCCCTCTATCCGCTACCTGAGGACGCGTTCTCTAGGGGTTAGGCTCCCCCAAGAATAGCATTCTTAAATGTTAATTTGATTTATTCATTACTTTCTTAATTCTTGAGTTTTGCCTGTGGGTGTGGGTATATATGTAGGTACCATCGCGAGTCGCAATTGTTGAGCCACTTGCCAACATTCTTAAGGCTGGCATTCCCCAAAATAAAGTAAGTATTTTAAATTATAGATTACTCACAAATCACAAGAACTTAAAATTATTGAATAACAAATGTGAAAAAAGAAATTCAATCTGTATTATACCAAGCGAATTATGAGCTACTTAATTGTGACTCTAGCTATCTCTTTCTAAAACGAAATTTTCTATGGCGAGAGTATGGCGCTATCAAGGAATTTATAAGTACTACGTACAACAGGAAGGTGCACTCCGTATTTTTGTGTATTTAAAAATACACTTTAATATTAAGAGATAAGGTTTATATTTCAATACAAAATGTCAACGGTCCAGCTGAGACCGCAAGAACGAGGTGAGGGTGTCCCTTTCTCTAAACTTGCCAGCACTCTTAAATAACAGGTTTAGTAGATTTATGGTTCACAACTTACGTTATAAAAATTAAATTTCGTAAAATTTCCCCTTCGTATTACTTTTAGTCAATAGAAAACATCGCATATTAATTTAGGTATTACCGTATTAGGCATAAAAATGTATCAGGTCGTTTAAGTTTTTTATGGCTTATCCTAGAAAAGAATTTGAATGATAGATTTCAGAATGTTTAAGTGGCAACAGTACAAGCCGAATGACGTTTTCCGTCTTCGTTGTGTCAAGTTCGCAATTCGCTCGTCGCCGCCCGCCGCCCGTCGCGCATGTTCGCGGCCGCCGTAATGGGATGGAGTGAGATAAACTGACCTCGTTCTTACTATCTCATTAGGACCGTTTTTTAGCAGCAGTGCACCTTTCTGTTGTATTATAACTTCCTTGGGAATTATATTTTCTTCATTGGGCGCTATAGAAATGTGACGTCATGTTTCTATAGCGCTCTCCTTGTCTAATTAGAAAGTTTGATGCTCTATAGCGCTGAAAATATGCAAGATATTTGAAAATAAATACCCATGTTGTGTTGCTACTAATTAAATTAATATTTGAAGTCAATAAAAAAAATTCAGTCAAATACCCAATTATAAATGGTTAACCTCCATCGTCCTCTGTACTTTTCTGCCCCTGTCTGAAAAACAGCGCCTCTGTGTCTTTGTGCCCGCCTGTGAATGACACAGAGGTCATCTGAGTGAGACATTGATGCATTCTGAGACAGTAGTGGTCTCATTTTGCTGAGACAGTGTATTTATTGGACCCACACTACACAGGACAGGATAGGTTCTACGTTTTTGTTGAAATTAGGTATGTCTTTGTTTTAGTAAACTGTTACATTTTCATTTTGTCTACCTACAATGTTTGTGTCAATAAATGTATTTTCTTTCTTTCTAATACACTTAAGTATATATTTGCAAACTGATTCGTTAATTCTATAGAAAAATATTCGGAGTATGTACTGAAATTGGTAACCAAAAATCTGAGTGTAACAGTAGGTACTAACACTCTGCTCGGTCTTTCCCGCGTGGTACCCGTTTTCCGTAGGACTATCGGGATACAATAAAGCCTATGTCACTCGGGAAAAATGTTAGCTTACCAATAATGAAAGATTTTTGTCGGTCCAGTAGTTTGTTTATTATGAATATTATTATTTGTTTTAATGCTTTGCCTGATGTGTAAAAAAGCTCCAAGATCTGTCGGCCGAATGTACTATGCGTACATACATGCGGTGGGAAATATACCTACCTTATTGGTTAATGGGGGTTTACACTTTACAACACGAAATAGTTACTTACATTCAACAACACATACCTTAGAAAGACATATTTTGGAGTGAGTTCGGCAGTTGGAGAGAGCATTGTGGCAATTGTAACTTCACAAGTTCTTTTCTTTTTTTATAATTTCAATTACCTATAACTGTTGTAATAATGTAGAGAATTAAAGTCAGGTGTCGAATTTCATAGAACGACGCGGAAAAACACAAACCCCCTAATTACAAAACGTGAACTAAAGTTAGACCTGCTTTAAAATTGATGCTAATTCTGTCTTTCATTTGGAAAATGAAAGTGACAGCACCACTTTAGTACCAGTTTTAAACCAGGACTATTTTAGTCCACGTTTTGTAATAAGGTGGTAAAAGTTTATTTAAAGACTTGTAGTGGGCGGGACGTCGTTCCCTCCCCTTCAGGGGGGGCTTTAGTACAACAACAGTTGGGATTGAACAAAATCTTCAATTTGAGTCTATTCACAAGGCCTGGGTGAAAACAAAGGTCACAGTACCCATAGATTTATTTTCCCTGTGTGCGTTCACTTACTAGGTATACTAACAAGGAAAACTTTTTAAAACCATTTAACAAGATTGTTGGGTATGTGTAAAAGCGTCTCTCTTAAGGTTTGCGCAGATTGAATCAACACTGACTTCAATTTGTAGAACAAACTTCTTGATGGAGGACCGGAGAATATAACCTACTCTGATTCCGGAAATAATTAGCTGTAAAAGATACGAAAGTGTTTAGATTCCTTTAGAACATTTCTTAGATTCAGCGCTTTGTATTGTAAATATTTCAGTTGAATTTTAGAGAAAATATAATGTTACTCGACAGTCGATTGTAAAGTAGAAATGTGAAATAAAGAATCATATTGGGAGCTTCGTCTCCTTTTTTCACACTACTATGAAAAGTTCTAAACAGCTCTTACAATAATCTAGAGGCGAATGTTAGGCAAAACTATCAAATCCATATAATATATCCAATGAAATAACATTGTAGGTAGCAATTGTTTTTTTTTATTTACCACTGGATAGCACCTACCCTTCATCACGCCTATTGTTAAGTGGTGAAAAGGCTGAAAATGGAAGCGTCCTCTTCCGCTTCCATTTTCAGCCTTTTCACCACTTGCTGGGTCTGATACTGGTATATCACTAGACCACAGAGGCGGTAAAAAAAACATAATTATTAAAAAAAAAACAAAAAGCCCTTCTGCAAAAAATTTACCATTAAAAAGGGAAAAACAAGCTCTTTAATTTCTCATTGCAGTCAGGGGACTGTTCGGTGAAACACTTCAATTTAAAGAATAATACATACATACATACAACCCTACCTTTGCAGTCGGGTAAAAAGTTGCGCGTTTTAGTATTGTGTATTGATTGTGTTAAACAGATTTAATAAATTAAGTATAAGAAATAACATTGTTCGTTTACAAACATTGAGAGCCCAATTTGATTTGAAGGTCGCCCACGATAGTCGTAAACCAAAGTTTAGTTCAGGTCGGCTAGTGATGGATGTCTAAAAATATCTTTGTTGGCAGTGAAGTCAGTGACTGATGTTAATGCTAATGTCTGTACAACTTTTATTGCATCAAACACATATTCATTTTAATACTTAATTATGAAATCGTTCGTATAATAATATTATATGTCGTTTCATGAAAAAAGACAATTCGCAAAACAAGAGACCGCCCCGTCAAAAAAAAAACGAATCGAGAAAAAAGATGATACGTCAAACTTCGTGTGTAATTAAGAGATTAGTGTATAGCCGTTTATGAAGTCAATCAAGCCGTAGACATTTATTGAAAACAAATTATGTTCTTATATCTACCTACGTACAGCAAGTGAGATACTTTTACTTTTTGACGCGGTACCCGGACTATAAGACCCGGGTTCGATTCCCGGTCGGGTAACATTGAAAATGATTGCAATATTACCTAGGGTCTGGGTGTACCTACGTGTGGTAATACCCGTCGTTGTTTCCAATTTCCATAATACAGTTTGGTATTGGAACAATGTTTGTGATGGTGTCCTTCATTTATTTCTAATTATACTTACTACTTTAAATCAGCATCATCATCATTTCAGCCGTACGACGCCCACTGCTGGGCATAGGCCTCCCCCAATAATTTCCACAACGATCGGTCCTGCGCTGCCTGCATCCAGCGGCTTCCCGCGACCTTGACCAGATCGTCGGTCCACCTTGTATGGGGCCTACCCACGGAACGTCGTCCGGTTCGCGGTCGCCATTCGAGAACCTTTCCGCCCCAACGGCCATCGGTTCTCAGCGCTATGTGTCCCGCCCACTGCCACTTCAACTAAACAATCCTTCGAGCGATGTCGGTCGTTTTAGTTCTCCTGCGGATCTCATCATTTCTGATTCGATAGAGCAGGGAAATACCAAGCATCGCTCTCTCCATTGCTCGCTGGGTGACCTTGAGCCTTCTTATGAGACCCATAGTAAAAGACTACGTCTCGCTTCGGTAAGTCATAACTGGCCACACACACTGGTCAAAGACCTTAGTCTTGAGACATTGAGGAATTTTGGACGCGAATATATGCCCGAGCTTCCCAAACGCTGCCCATCCGAGCTGGATTCGACGAGAGATCTCTTTCTCGAAGTTGGACTTACCTAATTGGATTGTCTGTCCCAGGTAGACATAGTGGTCAACAACTTCGAGTGTAATGTTCCCAACATTAACTGGAGCGGATGCAACATGGGCATTGCACATGATTTTCGTCTTATCCATGTTCATCTTCAGACCCACTCTTTGGGAAACATTGCTGAGATCTTCGAGCATTGTGTTCAGGTCTTCCAAGGTCTCAACCATGAGAACTACATCATCAGCAAACCGCAGGTGTGTTAGGTACTCGCCCATCTCGCCATTGATGTTGATGCCGAATCCTTTCCAGTCCAGTAGCTTAAAAATATCCTCCAACGCAACTGTGAACAGTGGCCTTACCATGAGTTGATGCAAACTGTTTACGTTACCGTAAACTATCGTTTTGTCTCTTTCACTCGCACTGACTGTAAGCAGTATATCCGATAGTTTACCGTAACGTAAACAGTTTGCATCAACTCATGGTAGGGGCACAGTTTCGGAGAAATGATGTCTCCCTGTCTCACACCTCGCTGTAGTTGGATAGGATTAGAGCTCTGGTTCTGTAATCGGACCGACATGGTGGCGTTTTGGTTTTGGCACCTCGATGTACCTGTAGTCTATTTGGCACCTCTGGAGAGACTGCAGCACGGCCCAGGTCTCGATCGAATCAAAGGCTACTTTAAATGTGACAATTAATGTTAAGTTGGATATTTCTATATCCTTTGCTTGCTCTCAAGATATTTTATGTTAGTGGTTGCGTCCCAATTATCTGTACACACCGTACCTACAGCTACACAGCTGACAGTACACAATTTGATTTTACAATCCCTAGAGAATTTATAGATAGATAGATAGATACTCTTTTTATTTGCACACAAAAACGAAACAAAACAAACAAACCTAATAGGTATTTGGAATACGATGGAATAACAATTTGTGAACAAAAGGGGGTCCTCATCGCTTAACAGCGATTTCTTCCGGGCAATCCATATTTTACCCATCTTATGTGTCGGATACGCGAATTTTATGATCGACATTACGAATGCGTCATCTGCTTCTTTCGTGTGCTATTTATACACAATAATATAGTGAACTGTAAGCAAACAACTATTACTCTGAAAGTCGACCTTGATTACATTTTATAAATAAAATTCGGCATGTAAATATTCCGCAAACTGTATGACTGGACTGACTTAATATAAAAACCGTCGGTAACGTAAATCGGACAAAGTTCGTAAACGTGTTTGTCGCTGTACTTTTAAATTAAATTTGAATACATACAATGGTTTATGAAATAGTTATGGAAGTAAGTATCTGATATCGATTCGGCGGAAATCGATGTGGCGTTGCGCCGCCGGTACTGACCATTTAACCTAAATACGAATAGGGAATTGGGAATCCCAATTGGGATCGACCTTCGCTCATCTCATTAATGGATCAAAGGTATTTTAAATCAAATTTAGTAGGCTAAATAATATGTCGCCAGTGGGTTGGCCGAAAATTTCTGTCAAGGCTTTGTTTAATCGAGGTTGCAATCGAATCAAATCGATATCGAATTGCACCCATTTGTTTATGAAAACCATTTTACACCATTCGATAGAATAGAGTCTACAGAATATAAAAACGATAGGTTGGCTATGTTATTCCTGTAGCAGTGATAAAATAATTAATTATGTAAACCTCATAATACCGATTTGTATAAAAAACAGGTAGCTGCAATTTTCATAGAAAAAAAAATTACAAAATATATGTCTTGACAGGAAAGTTTTTGGCAGCCCACTCGCGATAATTATATTATTTAGCATCCACAAATTGATATAAACCACATTTCATCTATTCAACAGATGGGTGAAGTTCGATCCCTTTTCGTATACTAGGCCAATTTTTAAGGATGCTGTAGTTAGAGTCACCCCAACACCTACTGTATTTTAATCACCTTTAAATTGTTCGTTTATTTCTGGCACGAAATACGTAAACTCGACTCGGTGTAAAATAAAAGACTGTAGGTAGGTACTGAGAAGCCCTACACTGGGATTCTATTAAATAATAAATGTAATTTCGATACAATATCTTTATTTCGGCACCATGGCCGTTATATTCTATATACTACAACCCGCCACCGCGGAATCGTCTGGACTAAAACAAACTGCTCGCGTAATGATGACAATGCATTCGATATTTTTGAATACTGATTTAAACATAAATCAACCATAGACAATGCAAGGAGGTATCATATCCTAACAATATGATACCACATGCCGCTGCCGCAACAAAAAAACCTTTCTTACTAAAGAAATGTTTTTTCCTACATGGATTACCCTAAAGCGAAGGCCCTGCCTACCTTGGAACGATATCACATCAATAAGACTGGTCCTCACTAACGGACAGCCAGGACAATGGTTGATATAATTATTAATTTCTTGAAATCAAAACAAACCAACCATTGCATTGGCTCGACATACCAAAACCAAGGGAAAAGGTCTGCCCAGCCTTAAACCTAACCTTAATACATCATATGTAGTTACAATCAAAGCTAACCCTAGCTCATTTAAGCATTAACTAAGTCGAAATTCCAAGATCAAACATGTCGGACAAGCACCAATAATATATTGACTACGAAATTACCCAAAAATAACCCTCATCTCAAAAGGTACCCGACAACAAGCTTGGAACTTCATAAACCTGTGGTAACCTCAAGCAGACTGTCTACT
The DNA here is from genome assembly GCA_949710035.1 of Crambus lathoniellus. NCBI lineage: Eukaryota > Metazoa > Arthropoda > Insecta > Lepidoptera > Crambidae > Crambus > Crambus lathoniellus. The sequence goes on along the minus strand of OX453305.1, from coordinate 21,093,560 downwards.
AGGGGCCACCACAGTTTATGTAGCGTGGTGTCGACAACATTGCCAGTCAGGGTTAGAGGGATCCTGCAACAAACAGGATATGACCCTGGTCCTTATTGGACCATCAGGGTTTCCTCCCCCCTCACCAACAAATGTTGACGTCACCTCGTTCCTTAAGTGACATCGAAACAACTTACAAACTAACTAAAACGGAAATAAAATGAAACACAGAAGTGTTACTTTTGTGGTCCAGATCATTAACGAAACGTGATGTCAATATCAACATAAGTTAAGGTCAGAGGATTCTCACACCTAATTAGATAATAGGTCATCCTCCTGCCCTATCCCATGAAGGTAAAGAGACACGACACGATGTCTACTTATTAGTAAAAATGCAAAAAAATAATTGTTTTATTAAATTAAACATTAAAAAAAAATTAAGTAAATACATCATATTATAAGTGGACCACAGGACACTTCGTGGGCTTCAGGTGCAGTATTTCCGTACATGAAAAAAAAACACATATTAATACAAATCACACAATTATACATTTCAACTATCTAACAATCACTATTATAAAACATCCTAAAATCCTATCCTATTTCTATAAAATACAAACAATTCATGAACGAAAACCTACCATTATTATAACACTATTAACTTTAGCAGTTTTACTTTCCTAACAAACTACAAATAATTCTTGCCCACAAAATCCAAAACATAGTTATCATTTAAAATCAAACTGTAACTCGTTATTTTAATCTGATCTGTGACTACTAAAAATATTTATTTACACCACAATAAAACAAACTCTTTTTGGTTCACTAAATAATGTCATCACTATGACTGACAACCGAGTCCATGTCACATTTGTAACCTGATGTCACAATTAAATGCAAATTGTCACAAATGAAAATTAATTCAGACTTATGATCATGGAATCATCATGACCTAAGATATGGAATTTGCTGGCATGGATCATGGATTATTAATGAATCGACATATTAACTATCAAAGTCTCAATCTAAAGGGTTTAAGCCTATTTGCATGTACTTTTATTTTCCTACTTGTATGGGGCTTACTAATAATATAATTATCATGCTCCCTAACCCTTTTTATTCTATAAGGTCCCTTATAAGGTCTACTCAACTTCTTACTAATGCCTGCTATCCTTTTAGGACAAAATAACAAAACTAATTGGCCTACTGCAAATCTTACTGGTCTAGCCTTTTTGTCATACTGAACCTTCTGAACCAAACGCGCCTTCCGCAAATTCTCATTAACCTTATTAACACAGCTATGTCTAATACGTTGCCTTTGTCTCAAACTTAAATCAGGAAAATTAATATTTAGACTCCTGTCCGACACACTTTCGGGTTCTTTTAAAAACATTACAAAGTAAGGAGAAAATTTTGTGGAGGCCTGCTTGGAACAGTTATATGCATGTGTCACCATTGGGACATGCATACACCAATTTCTCTGTAATGGATCACTATACTTTGATAACATCTGTAATAGAGTCTGGTTAAATCTTTCTATTAAACCTACTGTTTGCGGATGCATAGTGGTGGCTGTAACGTGGCGAGAATCGAACCGCCTTATAGTTTCCCTTACTATCTCTGAAGTGAAAATTGAACCTCTATCTGAGATAATTGTTTGAACAACACCAAACCTACAAAACACTTCCTGAATGAGAAAATTACTAACTGTTCGCGCGGTAGCCCTACGCACTGGTTTACACACCGCATACTTCGACATTGACTCTATACAAGTGATGATATACTGTTTGCCACGCGAAGATTTATTTAAGGGCCCGATAATGTCTATCTCTATAGCTTGGAATAACCTATCGACTATAATGGGTCGTAAAGGAACCACTATATTTCTCTTCTTCTTCTCTTGACACTGAACACAGCTTTTTATATACTTCTCAATCCTTTCCGTTGCTTTATACATAAAATACCTAGACCTAAATTTATCCAAAGTCTTAGTTAAACCTAAATGTCCTCCTATAAAAGGATTGTCGTGTATGTCATCCATCACTTCATTAAATAATACACTAGGAACCACTAATAAGTTTTTATTTACACCATGTACAGTATATTTTTTATACAACACATTATCTCGAATAAAGAATCCTTTGTATATCGGCCTTCGCCTCTGTCGAAGCTCTCGTTCTTGTCGTTGACAGAACTCGTCCGTTTGCTGAGCCATCGTGACTTGTGTTGCTTCGATGCTATACAAGTGTAGTCCATCCTCCACTTGTGTCCTTGGAGCGACCGTGGTTTCTTCCTCATCATCCTCCTTCAAGGGATTTCTGCTCAAGAAATCCGCGATGACGTTCTGTTTTCCCGAACAATGCACTATTTCGAAATCATGTTCCTGTATTGCTAACGCCCATCTTGCTAACCTCCCATTCATGTCTCGGCGTTCTCTTAGCCAGCATAAAGCCTTGTGGTCTGTTACGACCTGAAACTTTAGACCATGTAAATATGGTCTGAAATAATTCAGTGCCCATACTAATGCGAGGCACTCCTTTTCCGTAATGGAGTATTTTTTCTCTGCTGCGGACAATTTTCTTGATGCGAACGATACTGGCATCATGTTTTTACCTTCTTCCTGCAAAATACATGCTCCAAGGGCTACGTCACTCGCGTCGATATTCAATCTTGTTATGACATTTTCCGAGTTGTCAAAATGTTTTAATAACGGAGGATTTAAGATCATAGACAAAATTTTGTCAAACGACCTCTGTTGTATTTCTGACCACTCAAACTTCAGATTTTTTCGTAACAATTTATTTAAAGGTACAGTTGTGTTCGCAAAGCAATCAATAAATTTCCTATAATACGAAAATAAACCAAGGACTGACTTCAGTTCTCGAGTGTTTGATGGGACTTTAATAGACTTCAATTTCTTGATTTTTTCTTCATCTGGTAGAATACCACGGCCAGAAATCTTGTGACCGAGTACTGAAATTTCTTCATAGGCGAAACTGCACTTCGATGGTTTCAACGTTAAGTTGGCTTCTTCCAGCCGCTTCAGAACTTGATCCATGGCGTCGTGAAACTCCTCGAACGTCTTGCCATAGACAATGATATTGTCCACGTATACGATGGCGTTCTTGTATTTAATCCCTGCTAACGCCTTATCCATGGTTCTCTGAAAAATGGCACCACTCGTTTTCAGACCAAAGGGTAAAACATTAAATTCGTACAGACCTGACGGTGTGATGAACGCCGTCTTGTGTTTCTCTTTTTCTTCTATTTCCAGTTGCCAATATCCTGAATTACAATCTAAATCAGCGAAATATTTTGCTCCATTTAGGTGTGAAATCAAATCCTCGATTATTGGCAAAGGGTACGAATCTGTGATCACCTTTTTATTCAATTTTCTGTAGTCCACGCAGAAACGCCAAGAACCATCCGGTTTCTTCACCAGAACTACCGGAGATGCATAGGGACTCTTGGATTCACGTATAATCCCATTTTCCAACATTTCTTCAATCTGGTCCCTAATCACCTTATGTTGCTCACCGGATACTCTGTACGGGGCTCGATGCGTGGGTATATCGTCACTTGTTTTTATGGCCACTTTGACTAAACCGCACTTTCCTAATTCATTCTTATTAAATGCGAATCGCGATCTATATTTGTGTAATAATGTTGTCAAAAGATCATTTTGTTCAACAGACACCGAGTGGGAAATATTAAATTCTGGTTTACTTTCCACTACCATGCATCCTTCATACATATTATTTTCATTTTTAACAACTAGGTCATGGAAAAACGCATACTCGTTTTTCTTTAACACTTCTGTATCCGACTGTACAAATTCTACATTTTCGTTTATCCGAACAATTTTTTTCCGGGGATAAAAATCTAAATCGAATCTCTTACAGGATAAACGCGACTTCGAGAAATCAATACTAATAGCATTATCATACAAAAAATCACAACCTAAGATCATATCTTGGCAAATATTATTTACAATTAAAAATTCCTGTTTAAACACGACGTTATCTATTAAAATATTAAGTTCGGTTTTTCCTACAGTTGCAAGCGTTTTTCCACTCACATTGTTCACTTTCATATCACTTTTCACGACATTTATTTTCAAGGGCTTTATGAGCACATCGGATATTACAGATACGGATGCGCCTGTATCCAATAACGCGACGATTATTCTGTCCCTACATTCAACACTGATAAACGGATTTTGCTTACTTGAAAGGTGGACGTCTTGGATTACGGCTGGTCGATTTCCACCGTCTACATCGGCCGCCTCCTGGCGTTTGGGGACATCGGGATTCTTGTTGGTCTTGAGTTGGTTGGGCGAGACTGCTGGTCCAGTTGTGGCACTGAAGCTGATCTGCTTGCCATGGGGACTGCTGGTCTTGGTCTAAAATTATAATTAGAGCGGGAGAAGAATGTTCGTGGGGTGGGGTTTTCGGTTGGCGTGCGAGAGGCAATATGATTTGGAACTGGAGCTTTCTCATATTCCATCATGTTACGTCTTAGACGCGGGTCATACGTGAAAGAATTGGTGGGGGTTTCAATCGGTATTGGGGTTTCTTCCAAATTGTGCACTTGACGGACCACGTCCCGTAAATGTGCTTTATCTTTATAGATCTGTGGGGCTAATTTTCCTTTGGTGACATAATCCGTTGTCCTCAGGAACTGTTGGACGAATATTTCGTCAGTAATTGAAACCCCTGCACGAGCAGATAACGCATCCAGTGCATAATAGTATTCTAATGCGTTCTCATTACTTTCTTGTTTCCTCGAATAGAACGCGGCTATCGGGTTCGATAGCCCTTTGAATTCTATAATAAATAATTTTTTAAACTCGCTGTAATCCTTGGCGGTGTCGACGATCCTTGTATAGAAATGGAGCGCCGGGCCCGTGCAGTATGCTCCAACTACGAGCTTTTTGGTAGGGTCATCAAACTTCTGAAGAGCCGCCATGACTTCGTAGCTCCGGAGGAACTCCTCGACGTTTCCTCGTATTCCGTCATATTTGTTTGGTTCCATCTTCACCAAAGGGTCTGAAACATGGAAACTACAGTATAGATCTGCGAAGATTTGCGCCTAACACCATGAGAAGCCCTACACTGGGATTCTATTAAATAATAAATGTAATTTCGATACAATATCTTTATTTCGGCACCATGGCCGTTATATTCTATATACTACAACCCGCCACCGCGGAATCGTCTGGACTAAAACAAACTGCTCGCGTAATGATGACAATGCATTCGATATTTTTGAATACTGATTTAAACATAAATCAACCATAGACAATGCAAGGAGGTATCATATCCTAACAATATGATACCACAGTACCTAAATCGGCCCCTTAGAATCGTTAACTTTTTATCCACTCATTTACCCATTCAGGGCGGCCATTCAATTTACAAGAGCGCGCAAGAAACTCATTAGCTTTAAAGGAAGCAAGCAACCCCATTTAAAAAAACACGCTCATTGTACCTTAACCCAAGCAATTATAAACAAATCGAGCCCAAAATGTGTTTTCATCAGATATCAGTAACTTACTTACATCAACATGGGTATTTAAGTTAAAAACACTGTTATCTCAGTGCCAATCTTTCTATTTAAGGTGTTATTAAGTAGGTACCAATACTTTTGGTTGATAGTACCCGTATCTAAATAGATTTTAATTTTATTTTTCAAGTTTTGGTTAGTTCTTGGGAAAAATTAGGAAAACAACTATTCTTTTGTCAGAAAGTGTTACACAAAATCTGCGTAGAATGTTAATTTATTTATTTTGTTCAGGATATTAAAACAAAGATTATTATCATATTAACACTTTTATTTTTATCTATGTATTTAAAGTTAATTTAATTTCATGTACTTAATAGAACATCTCTAAAAGTATACTTAAGTACCTAATTTGTTATCCTCATTAACTAAAGCTGTCGGAAAACCCGGCTTGCCAAACAGAAGCTCATTCCAACAAGTTGATCACAAATATGTACGACAATAATAAATAATAATAAATAAATAAATAACTTTTTACAATCACACCAATGTTGCCCATGTTAATTTCATTAAGAAACTGGAAAACTTGATAACGGATAAAGTATATACTTAAACACTTTTTGTTTGTAAATACATACTTAATATACATAGTAAACACCCAGACCAAGACAAATAGACATGTTCATGCACACAAATATTTTTCTTGTTCGGGAATCGAACCCGAAACCTCTGGCGCAGAAGGTGGCTAGCCTACCCCTGCGCCAAATCGGTCGTCAAAACGGTGCGACAAAGTAATGCAATACAAAATGCAATACATTCAACATCCAAATAATCGACTTTTTGTTTGATATCGTTAAAAAAAATCGTTTATCGTAAACTTGAACTAGCTAGCCAATTCAAAATGTAAAGACGTTAGCACTCCGAGCGACATTTGAAGATCCATGTTCGTTAAGGCGAGGATTCCCCACCGAAATAGGCACGCTAACGCTTGCTCGGCCGCGCTCGATACACTTCGCGCGGACCCAGCGGTAGCCGACAGTGAACTGTGAATTCGCGAGCGCCCCACGAATCGAAAATCACTTAAAATTCAATAAAAATTAAATAATAAAAAAAATTACGGCCGGAATCCCTCGGCTATTCAAAGACAGTTATTTTCATATGTTTTTCATTAACTAAAACCAAGTATACTTGCTGCAAGTAATGTGATGTTTAAATTATTATTAGACGGATGTTTGTTTGTGTGGAATTTTATTTGATACAGTAAAGTATCAATAATGGAAAATATAACGACCGGAAATACTAGATAAAAGACTGTGAAATAACATATATTTTTTTCAAATTTTGAGTAGGTACTTGTGGTTAGCGAGTAATCCATAATTAAAAATACCCTATTATCGGGAATCCTCGCCTTAAGCCCAGGCATGCCACTGATGTATTGAAAGATTTATGTGATCAGTAATTGAAATCTATTGTTTAACCTCAGATCAAAGGTGTTTGACAAGCAATTTTCAAAATGTATTACGAATCAATCAATCAATCAATCAAATCATTTGTTTGCATAAATACATTGTAGTTGTAGGGATCTTATAAATTTTTTTAGTAATTTGTATTTAACCTTCAAGCAGGCGTGCAAATTTTTACCAGGGTAGGTACATTTTTAGACGAATTTATAGATACGCCTCGTAAGCATCCACCGATGCTCAAGTGGCACTTTATTTTGTAATTATTTCAATTTGTATGTGTTTTGAACGCGGTTTTCGGTGTTTATAAGAAAAATAAATTCTATTTACTATAAAAATACAATATAATATATGATCCGTAACAAAAAAAATAATAAAAAATTCTTGAAAATTTGCAACGAAAAAAAATAAATTTAAAAATTTTTCGAAAAATATAATATTATTGGTTTTCCATATATTATAATTTTATGCGATAGGTTTTTTCATGTACATTCTAAATATATATACTTTTTATATGTTATTTCATCGATAACTATGTGAAAAAAAACGATATTGTATTTTGTTTACACAAAAGTTGAGTTTGAACGTCGATTATAAAAACAAAACATCTCGTTAAAGTGTCGGATAAGTTTTATCCGCTGCTATGACTCATATGCTGCTCATAAATGCAACTTCCGTCGTCGTGCGCACAAACAGATGTTTGGGAGAGCCCAAACGCGCGCTAAGATGCATTGTTTACGTTAAAAGTGAGCCTGTAATTTGATACCCCTGAGCGTCGAGAGGTGTAGGTATTTACGTTTGCCATAAGTACATACTAACTTTTTCATTAACTTTAACATAGTTATGACCGTGAACGTTGCTAACATATATTTACCATTTATTTTTATATGATAAATTCATTGTATCCAACCTTAGGTCACCGTTTTTACTTAGAAAGCGTTGTTTGTATTTTTTCTTTTAAACAAAACGTCACCGACTTGGATAGGAGCGGTTACAGATAGACAATAGACGATCGTGATATTACTAGGAATTTTACTCAATTGCCGACCTCATTTCCCGCCACGCTCTCCGGCAATAGGACGTACTGTTAGAGGTAAACTACAATAGCTCGTATAGTACCGCAATCTTCCATGGCGTTTTATTTTGAAAGTCCGCAGAAATTAATATGGTTTACTTACAAAATGAAAACCCTCACTGGCATACATAAGTATCTATAACTACTAAAACAAGAAACCACATGGTCACTGCCGCAGCAGTCGTTAATGAATGACATTTTCACTTTACCAAAAGATGTTGGCAAACTTTAGCAAGGGATGGAGCAAAAGATTTTTCACCTCTCCAGCACGAAAAGGGCGCTTTTGGCGCGTAAAAACTCGCAGCAAAATCGACTTTTGCTGCGAGCGTGAGGCAAAGTGCTTTTTCAATTGTCAAAAATTTCTTACACCATCTTTTGAAATAATTAAGAAAAAAGAAATAGAGTGACAAGGATGAGACTTTTAAAATAAATATGTGCAAAAAGGATAGATAGATACCTGGCTTTATGTCGCTGGACATGAATTATAAAGCATGAAAAATAAATACACGGATAGGTACAAATACTTACCAAAGATTCGAAATAAAGAGTATGGACGAAATGAGGTCGCATGCATGATCCTACTTTAATATTGAATGTTTGTTACTCAATCACGCCAAAACGGCTGAACGGATTTGGCTGAAATTTGGGAAACAGATACTTTGTAGCCTGGAAAGGAACATAGGCTACTTTTTATCCCGGAAAATATCACAATCCCGCGGGATAACGTCGTGTAGTCCACGCGGGCGAAGCCGCGGGCGGAAAGCTAGTATAAATATAAAATAAGAAAAACTAATGAAATCTAATAACAAATTAGATATTTATACCTATTATAATGTTAAAGGTTGCCTTCAATGTTGTTTTTCTGACCTGTAACACTTTTCTCGCTGGTAGAGGTGAAAAGTTGTATGTTTAACACGAGAGCAAATTTTTCTGATTTCTCGTGCCTTTAAATCACTCACTGTGCTCAGTAGTCTATATTTGAATCACTCGCTACGCTCGTGATTCAATTTTAGACTACTTCGCTAGTTCGTGATTTAAATTCAGCACTCGCAGCGAAAAATGATTTTGCTCTCTTGTATAACAAATAACTATTCTCGCAGTCATTTCTTACCAGACAAAGCTTGCTCCGCATTCCACCACAGCCCGGCATTCTTAGGGATCCTGCATAGTCTGAAATCTGTGACTGTAAATTGCCAGATAAATAATTAAATCTTTTAGCTCATCCAGAATGCGTTTTAATTATTTTAAGCACGCGTGAAATTCTTAAGACTAAATGGTAGGTACCTAGTTTATTTTTATTATTGGTCTGTCAAATGAATTCCATTCTATTCATATTTAAGATTGGAAGATGATAGAGGAGGTCTTTGTCGATTGGCAAACAACAGATCTTCACAAAATCTTCAAGAGGCAAACTTTTATAGTTTGAGTAGCAGCAGTTGCAAAGGTAAAGCATTATAAAAATAAACACAATTCACAACTTTATTTGTTTACACCATCGTGTATAAATCGTGTACAGCAAATATGAATCTTCTATTCTTAAAATAAAAAAATATTGACACATGCGTATGCGGATGTGGGTAGCGCAGGACCGATCGTTGTGGAGATCCTTGGGGGAGGCCTATGCCCAGCAGTGGGCGTCGTACGGCTGAAATGATGATGATGATGATGATATGCGTATGCCAGTATTACTACTGAACACAGCATAAACGAACATTAGAATTAGTGTTTTTTTTTTAAATACCAGTATTAGTTAGTTTAATCTGAACGAAGACTATAAATATTATTATCTGCCAAACGAGTAGATGTGTGAATTAGTTTCCTTTTGTCAACAGAGTTGGTAGGAGTGAACGGCATTTCTCGCCGCGGCACCAACAGCAGCTGCCTCAGCCGGCTGCACCGAGCGCCTACCTGCTCCTCCTGCACATCTATCAGACGAGGCCCTACATCCACCAGCGCAGTGCTTAGGGCCAACGTGCCAGTACGAGCTCTCTCAGTGCGAACACACTTCAACTGAAACCTTTAGAGAAACCAACCCACTTTGATACATCTCGTTGGGCTCCAACAGCAGCTAAATCAGCCGGCTGCACCGGGCGCCTACCTGCTCCTCCTGCACCTCTATCAGACGAGGCCCTACATCCACCAGCGGAGTGCTTAGGGCCAACGTATCCGTACGAGCATTATCGGTACGAACACACTTCCACTGGCCTTTAGAAGAACCAACCCACTTTGATACATCTCGTTGGGCTCCAACAGCAGCTGGATCAGCCGGCTGCACCGGGCGCCTACCTGCGCCTCCTGCACATCTATCAGACGAGGCCCTACATCCACCAGCGGAGTGCTTAGGGCCAACGTATCCGTACGAGCATTATCGGTGCAAACACACTTCAACTGAAACCTTTAGAGAAACCAACCCATTTTGATACATCTCGTTGGGCTCCAACAGCAGCTGAATCAGCCGGCTGCACCGGGCGCCTACCTGCTCCTCCTGCACATCTATCAGACGAGGCCCTACATCCACCAGCGGAGGGCTAAGGGCCAACGTGTCAGTACGAGCATTATCGGTGCAAACACACTTCAACTGAAACCCCGGGAAAAACGAAGCTACTCTGACGAACATCAGCATCGGGCGCCAAACTGCTCTTTTCTCTATTAAAAGAGGTACTAATACCTATTACCAGTATCGTGCATAGGAACAACGTTACCATGCTAGCACTGTTAGGTTAGTACGCACTCACTTCAATTAAAGCATTAATTAAAACCATAGTGAAAAAACCCCTTTCGACGTAAAACGTAATTAATTGTTTAAGCTGAAAGCTAAGAAGAAAAATTCATCGTGAAATTAACCTATTCTGACACTTTGTCTCTACGAGGTCACTACAGTCTTTCAGTGGAGCAAAACATTTTACCTAAACAATCTTGACGTGTCTTTTAATATAAAATGAAATAATAAAAATATGAAACATTTATGTTTTTTTTTTTAAAGTAACTCGGTTTTCATATTATAAAATAAGTAATGTATGTAAAAATACATCTTTATTTTTAAATGCATTTCTATACTAATATTATAATAAACGGTTTGTTTTTTTATTTGTAACTACTGGAATCATCGAATGATTTTGAAAATTCTTTCACCAGTAGAAAGCTACGTTCTTGCCGAGTGACATAAACTATATTTAATCCCGATATTTTTACAGGAACGGGTACCACGCGGGTAAAACCGAGAGGAGCCAATAGTCTTTGGTAAAGTAATGAGACATAACAAGATTTGTTTACTAAAAATCTTTTGCCTCGCAGAATGGAGTGTAAAGCAGATATTTTCTAAATCATTTGACCTCGTTTCACTATGAATATTGTGAAAAACGAAATATATGTAGCTTACTTCCGCAAAAAATACAATATGCAAGATGCAAGCCCGCTTGGTGTTGGTTTTCGCACGAACTATCTCCTAAGGATGCCCCGGGTTGGGGCGAAACACGTGTAGAGTAGTCTAATCGGTGAAGGTGCAAGGTGTATTGCTGCCTTGCTAAATGCAGGTATTGTGCACTGGTATTTTCGTGGTGTGCATGTGCAGTTTTTTGCTGGCGGGCGGTGCATCTTGCATATTGTGTTTTTTGCGGAAGTAAGCTACATAATATTTCGTTTTCACAATGGTTAGGGACTTCCACCAAGTGACGCCTAATTCAATCAAATACTCACTATGAATAACTTTAATTGCGAGTAACAAATACAAAATAGCAGAATTTTATGATCAGTAAGTAACTAGCAAACAAATAACATAGAGTATGGCGGGGTCCGATTTCAAAGTAATACTTTTAATCAAAGATTTATGTATAAGTGAAGACTTCGGTCCATTGTTTGTTGTTTTAAAAACTATGAGGTAAGACGACTATACCTAATCAATGTTATACCTACAGATTGCTATATTTCTTACCTGTTACAAAAATCTCGTTCAAGAAGTTTGTTCAATAAACCGTTGTTAAAATTTTGAAATTAAATAGACATTAAATATAATTAAAAATATTTCCATCTTTGTATTTAGTTTTAAATTGTTTACAGTTTGAAGTATTTACACCCAAACGTTTTCGTCTATTGATTTAGTTGAAATCATTGAGATTCGAAATATTGATAAAACAAATGCTGTTATGATTGTAAAAGTTTACGAAACAATTGAGTACCTACGAAATAATTTTGTGATAATAGATAAAAGTAATATTCAGTAATTTCTAGACAACTTTAGCCAGTTGTTACAAATTGTACATAATAATAGCTGTAAATATTTGATAATAAAAACTAAAAGCACAATAGAGAAATGTGAATTTCCCTTAATAACACGTAGGTAGATGCATCTATTAAACAAGATGAGTTCTCTTCTTATATTTATTCATACTTGAGTTGCATAAAGCTCTGGCCAAGTGGCCAAACAGACGCAACCAAGCTTCTGTGAAGCGGGAGCGTCTATGTGTGGTGCGGTGTGTTGTGTTGACGCGCGGTCACGGTACCGCGGCGTCGGTTTCATACATTTAAGTCACAGTATGGTTAAAAACACATCAATGCAGCGTGTTCTTTTGCTGCGCGTGTCTCTCTGTCTCTGTTGTTTCCATACTAAATGTATGAAACGCGTAAACACACTGCGCCACACCATGTGTCGCTGCCGGTCCGCAGAGGCGTGTTCGCGTGAACTTACGAAGTAAGAGGAAACGAACTATTTTCCTTTATTAAACTCGTATAATTATTGAGTGTGGCCTGAGTGTAATGTTTAAGTAGCTTTGTTTATCTATGTTTTGGAAAGGTTTTATGTAAATTGTTCTATTACGCTAAAACTTTGCTAAATCGTCAAAATGGCGAAAAAATACCGAGTATTATATTTTTAACCTTTTGATAACAAACCATACAATCAAACACTATTAACTCTCCTTTATTAAAAAGTATTTTTTTTTTGTATAAAATAGCTGTAAGTACCAAAATATAATCAAAGTTATTTGTTAACGTCAATACAGGAGGTTCGGTAAGAGAATAATGTTTAACTATAACTTAAACATAATGACAAATACATAGTGACATATTTACTAAACAAGAAACAACAAAATCATGCCTCGTAAATGTTAATTGGTGGGCTGTTTTCATTTGTTTAAAGTAAGTATTGTTGTTCGTAATAAAATTTCATAGTTACATAAACTATGAAATAGTTGTATTAATGTTACCACTAATGAATTGGATTTAAAAGAAATATACTTTAACAGCAGATTTTTACTGTATACAATTTCTACAACTGCCAATTAGTTATGTTTATAAAGTCTTGGGCTGTAAAGTAAAGTCCGTTATGAGACTTTCGGTCGCGGTTAAGGGATTTGGAGATCTGTATTTGTAACCAATATTTATTATTTAATATCAGTACATGTGTATAAATATTTCTTATGAATGTGAAATACTATGTCTTCTATGTTTTTAATTGTAGAAAATTGTACTTACATAAGACTGATTATGGAGTAAAAGTCTATGACTGTGTTGATTTTAATTTGTTGTTACTAAATATGTGAAATACTGGCCGTCTGGAACTTCAATGAAGTCACAAAATAAATTCTTCATAATCTCACAACGTCATAATTAATTTTCAAATCCCTATATATTGAAAGTTTCAGATTGTTTTTACTATTATGCATTCACAATGCAATTTTTATTATTGGAAATGAATTATTACTGAGCTACGGATCAGTGGTTAGAGCAATCGCCCGGACAGTGAAATGTCGTGGGTTCGAGTCCCATCGGAGCTAGTTGTGATACGGGTCGATTTTCTTTCCCAAAAAAAACATGCAAGATGCACCGCCTGCCCGCCCGCATAAAAGTGCACAGGCACAACACAAAGCTATCAGTGCTGCAGCTGCAGATAGCAAGACAGTGACATAACCTTGTACCTTCACCGACCCCGGGGCAGGAATTGTTAGACCGTGCAAAAGCCAGCACCGAATTCAGAGCGTACGGTGCATCTTGCATGTTTTTTTTGCGAAAGCAAGCTAATAATACCTCTTTAAAAAAATGGACTCGTTAGCGAAGTTTTGTAAAGTCTTGTTTGTGAACTCATCCAGAATTAAAAAAAGTAGGTATAAATATAGTAGAATTCAGCAGTTAAGTACGTTACATTAAATAATTCTGTCTTTGACAATTGATTGCGCTATGGTGTTTTAGTAGTAATAATAATAATAATAAAAAAAACAAAAAAGACAGAAAAACTATGCAACGTAAGAAAAATAAATTTTCTTTGAATGACAGAATTTAATTCAATACATGCAATGAAAGGATGCAGGGTCGACTCCTCGTTTGAGCATATAGGAGAGCACCGTTTATTTTTCTAGTTCCCGTGGATGGTGTAGGTAAGTATATTAAAGTGTGCCAGCTCATTTTTAGATTATATACTTAAGGCTGATGATTCCCGAAAATAGGGTGTTTTAAATTATGGATTACTCGCAAACCACAAGTACCTACTCAAAATTTGGAAAAAATATATTAGGTATTTAATACTCTTTTATCTAGTGATTCCGGCCGTTAAATTTTCCATTAGTGATACTTAACTGTATCAAATAAAATTCCAAACATTCGTCTAATAATAATTCAAATATCATATTACTTGCAGTATAGGTACTTGGTTTTAGTTAATGAAAAACATATGAAAATAATTGTCTTTGAATAGCCGAGGGATTCCTTCTATTATATATTATACTTATATATATATTTTATTATTTCATTTTTAATTAAATTTTAATTTTAATTTAAATTTCGATTCGCGGGGCGCTCGCGCGTTGACACTTTACTGCCGGTTGATACCAATCTTACTCGAGAAATAAAATGACATCTACAGTTGAAATGGAGTGAGCTCACCCAGAAGCCTACTGTGCACTTTAACCCTTAACTACCTAGCATCAGTTATCGTCACACTACCACCTAGCATACGTCTGTGAGACTTCGGAGCTAAATGATTCTCGTTTGTAAAACTGTGTAAGGTAAGTTTAAGTTTTAATAAAAAAAACTGTTACGAGCATATTAAACTATTTGTTTAAATAAGAAAAGCACATGAAAAGCCACATTTAAAAGAAAATCTCAATTAAGTAATCAACACTATACTTATAAACTGACATAGTAGGAAAATGAGGTCCGTTATAATAACCACATAAGTAGGTACTTCTATGTACTTTTTTATTACTTAGTAATCAAAAAACAAAAAAAATATAAATAATCTCCAAAAAAGTAAAAGTTAAACGAAATACCAGGACTTAGACTCACAGATTTTCCGAAAATTTTTCACCCGGCGGCAGTTTTTTTTCTTACCAGAGACAAACGCGCAAACATCCGACTGCAAGAAGCGGTTGTGCGGCACTGGGGGGCGCGAGGAAAAGGTACATGGACGAACAAGTTTATACGAAGCTCGGGCTCAACAATACTCACGATTATAAATTCGTCGGAGTCTGTCAGAACTATGCTAGGTGGTTAAGGGTTAATATTGAAAACGTTCGGTTTGTACTTATGTTTGGAAACACGAAGCAGCGAAGGCGTCCCACTCTTTAATGCCCGAGCTTCACCTGCGTCTAATGTCATTAATTAGCGCGCTATTTGATATAATACGAAGGTGTAGCCGGCTCGTAGCGCAGTAATTTGATACAATTAGCGCGCTAAGACGCGCATGCCGTTATTAACACCGTTAGGCGTCACGCAGGTGAAGCCCCAGCATTACAGTAGTTAATTTATTAAACTTATAAACATGTAATTTATATGTAATAGTATATTATGATACAAGTGAGCTAGGTTGCTCATTATACACGAGGCTGTGGGTTGCAGCCCGAGCCGCAGGCGAGGGCGTAAATCAGCCGAGTGTCTAGTGAGTAAGTTGCTCACGAGTTTCATACGCACTTTTTCAACACACTTGCGAGGAAAAACAAACATTTATTGCATACAATTACCTAAATTAGGAAAAAGCGCGCAAGTTCTTTTTTTGCACGCGCCAAATGTAAGGTGGTTGATTGCATACATCCATACAGCCTACTTCAAAATAATTATAATGATAGTGATAAAATGCAAATGTTTTATAACAAGTTATTGTGAATTATAAATAGTTTGATAATAATATACTTAATTATGTTTTTTGTCTTAATTAGGGACACATTTATTTATTCTAAAAACGTAAATGGATTTTCAGCCGTATAAAACCTCTTTGTTGTTACAAAAAAAGAACTGTATCTATTACCCGGTGAAATCGAAAATGCTCTGTTGACTCGCATATAACTTGCAGTTAGGTACTAACTTAACTTTGTAGGGATACTGTATTACCCGGTTAAATTGAAAAGTCTCTGTTTACTCGCATATAATTTGCAGTTAGGTACTTACTTAACTTTGTAGGGATAATTCTATTATACTAGTACTTAACTAGTACTATAATATTATTATGCACGTGATAGATTTAGGGCAGATAATATAGAAATAGAACTATTCAGATAAATTAAACTGTTCAATTAACTATAAACAAAACTATAAAGCTTCTATTTCAATAAGGTCAGGATTAATAAAAATCTCAAATCTAAATATAACTATTCTGATAAAAGCATCTAACTATTCAAATAACTATAAACAAAACTATAAAGCTTCTGTTTCAATAAGGTCAGGATTAATAAAAATCTCAAATCTCTAATAAACTATTTTATTCTTTTAAATCGTCCATTTATTTTTTTACCTACCACCGTTAAGGACATCTTTTAGCTGACAAGAAAAACGGGCGAAAAAAACTCACCAGCTTTAACAAAAACAACGACATTTATAAATAATCATGTCGTTGTTGAACATACAACACATTTAACAACATTTACAACAACATTACTTTTCATGATAAAAGATTTAACAACATTTACGAATATCATCAAGCATTTTCTATAAACTGTTACTTTATATTATTTCAGTACTCTCATAATTTATTCAAAACCGATAAGGATCGTTAAGGACAACTTTAATTTAATATTATCAACAAATAAGCATTTACATTTAACAAGTTACCGAATATCCTTCGAACAAGGGCAAAACTTCAGCAATATTTACTAGACAATACATTAAACAGCAAGAAAAAACAAGAAATGAGAAATATGAAACAACGGAATAGTTACTTAACTTGTACACTGCTCACGGCCCAAACCAGACTAACCAAATAAAATGGCTGCCTCACCTTATAAATCGCCGCGTCTACCGCCAATTCAACAGATAATTATTGTTTTAGAAAATTACAGAAAACACCATAATTTAAACATAACAATTATGAAACAGTATTCTAAAATCAAATAATGATTTTACATAACACTATATAAAAATACAATAATTACAATAATTATCTATTTGTTTTCTTTTCAACCGGAAGTAACGTGTACTTACTAACGTAAAAGTACACGCTACTTAGATACTTTATATTACATTACATTTCAGTAATAAATTAATTGATATGAATATTAAAAGTAATAACATGATTTTATACACATTATTCAGTACTTATAGGTAAATTAAAGTACAATTGCTTGATCATCCTTTGTTGACGGTTGGCCCCGCCACGAATCAAAATACTTTTTATAAGAAACAGGATACATGTAGTAAAATGCTATCTCCATAATTAATATAATGAATTTAGATGTAAGAATAACTATATGAGATTAATAACAAAACTCCATATCATATCGCTTTGTTGTCGGATGGCACCGACATAAATCAAACTACTATTTAATGAAAACACGATAAATAAGGTACGATGTTATCCCCAAAATTAATTTAATGGATTTAGGTGTAATAAATACTAAATTGAATCAATAACAAAATTTGATATTCTATCACGGCCATACTGACAAGTACTTCGTTCTCGAAGTACTAGATCAGCATAAGTACTTAATTAATCTCATGTGTCACATCTAACGTAGATTTATCGAACCTTCTGTGAGCCTCGCCATGTCCACTACTTTACCCTCTATCGGTGAAGACCAAGAAGACACCAAACTCACAGCAGTAGTGGATTTAGTCAGTCAGTCAGTATGAATAGTGTGCCTCGACATGTACGGCTCCATCACCGCTGCCCGTGAAGACCAAACCGACATCAAGCACACTATCGACCAGCTTCATTACCTACTGTGAACCTCGACATGTCAACGGCATCACCCCCTGTCGGTGAAGACCAAGAAGACACCAAGCCCACAGCAGCAGGGGTCAAACACACTATCAACGAGCTTCTTTACCTACTGTGAACCTCGACATGTCAACGGCATCACCCCCTGTCGGTGAAGACCAAGAAGACACCAAGCCCACAGCAGCAGGGGTCAAACATACTATCAACTAGCTTCTTTACCTACTGTGAACCTCGACATGTCAACGGCATCACCCCCTGTCGGTGAAGACCAAGAAGACACCAAGCCCACAGCAGCAGGGGTCTTTGTCAGTCAGTAGTTAGTCACAGTAATGCTGCGCCGATCCCAAACAAAATAGGATAAGGGCAGGAGAGTGATGAGTCATCGTCATAGTCTGTAACTTTAAGTTTTATTTAATATTCTATCATGGTTATCCGTGTCATAATCGACATTGAACTATAAAATTTCATCAACAGACGATCTGCATTAATTGTACATCTACATTAATTGTACAATTCTTTTCATGATTTATACTAAATCATCAGAACAATATCCAATATTTATCGACATTGAACTATAAAATTTCATCAACAGATCTGCATTAATTGTACATCTACATTAATTGTACAATTCTTTTGATGATTTATACTAAATCATCAGAACAATATCCAATATTTATCGACATTGAACTATAAAATTTCATCAACAGATCTGCATTAATTGTACATCTACATTAATTGTACAATTCTTTTGATGATTTTTACTAACTCATTAGAACTATATCCAATATTTCTTATCGCCACTATTACATTCCCAAGATAAACACTACATCTTAGAATGAAACGGTCATTTGGAAACAAACTCGTTATTCCTCAGACTATTTTAGTTGGAATTTTCTTTTATTACGCCTATACAAACGTACTGCAAACTAAACTGCACCGGCATGGTATACGTTCCCGTGGGAACGTATAGACAATAACCATCAATCAAACTGAAATTAATATTTCATCCAAATCTGTTTACACAAACTTAAAACTTTCACTGCTGGACTGCCTGGACCATAATTTATATAACGTTATAATTATAATAGGCTACAGACAAATTTGGCTGTTATAAAACAGATTCAAGTTATAATTTTCACATAAAATTTGGTATTCTTAAAGTTATATTTTCTCAAACTTCATTAAATATCTACATTTTCACAACAGTGAAAACACCCCATTAGGCATCTTGAAATATTCGCTATCGTTATGAACATTTCGAATCAAATATAATATATCAAAGATATCTTAAGGCCTATATCTTAAGGCCTATCGATAAAATAATCAATATGACATTGTTTACCAATTTTCTTTTTAAACCGCTCGGCCAATCTGATAATATTTAATACATAATATATTGTATCCATCTATTTACTGTCGCAACATTATCTCCTTACCTTAACCATGATTACTACAAGGTGTCCCGAAAATACTAACTTGTCGACCGACATTGACACCGAGTATTATAGTTTTGCCACTATAAACTAATTGTTAAGTGGATCATGATAATAACTAGTTCAACCTTACAATTACCAAATCTCACGAGAACCAAAATTAGCGCCCCAGTAAGTAACACTTATACTTTTATAAATATCCCAAGAAAGTTTAAAGATCGAAACTCACATCGGCCCTAGCAACTTACAATGATCGTCAAAAGGACAGGACTTAATTTAACAGATCTTATGAAACTTATGGTAACGTATGGAAACTTCTATGGAAACGTATGGAAATTTCTATGGAAAGCTATCGAGGAATATCGAGAACTACCGAAAACCATCGAAAACTACAGAAAATCATCAAAAACTACCGAAAACCATCGAGAACTGTCGAGAACTGTCGAGAACTGTCGAGAACTGTCGAGAACTGTCGAGAACTGTCGAGAACTGTCGAGAACTGTCGAGAACTGTCGAGAACTGTCGAGAACTGTCGAGAACTGTCGAGAACTGTCGAGAACTGTCGAGAACTGTCGAGAACTGTCGAGAACTGTCGAGAACTGTCGAGAACTGTCGAGAACTGTCGAGAGCTGTCGAGAGCTGTCGAGAGCTGTCGAGAACTGTCGAGAACTATCGAGAACTATCGAGAACTGTCGAGAACTATCGAGAGCTGTCGAGGACTATCGAGAGCTATCAAAAGCTATCGAAAAGTATCAAAAACTATCTGACATTATTGAAAACTATCGAGAACTATCGAGAACTGTGAAGAACTATCGAGAATTATCGAGAACTGTAGAGGACTATCGAGAACTGTCGAAAACCATAGAAAGCTATCGAAAACTATCGAAAAACTATCGAAAACTATCGAAAACCATCGGAAACCATCGGAAACCATCGGAAACCATCGGAAACCAACGGAAACCATCGGAAACCATCGGAAACTATCGGAAGCAATCGGAAGCCATCGGGAACCATCGGAAACCATCGGAAACCGTCGGAAACCAACGGAACCCATCGGAAACCATCGGAAGCCATCGGAAACCATCGGAAACCATCGGAAACCATCGGAAACCATCGGAAACCGTCGGATACCAACGGAAACCATCGGAAACCATCGGAAACCATCGGAAGCCATCGGAAACCATCGGAAGCCATCGGAAACCATCGGATACCATCGGAAAACATCGGAAACCATCGGAAACCATCGAAAACCATCGAAACCCATCAAAAACCATCGAAAACCATCGAAAACCATCGAAACCCATCAAAAACCATCGAAAACCATCGAAAACCATCGAAAACCATCGACAACCATCGACAACCATCGAAAACCATCGACAGCCATCGAAAGCCATCGAAAACCATCGTAAACCATCGAAAACCATCGAAAACCATCTAAAACCATGGAAAGCCATCGAAAACTATCGCAAACTATGGAAAACTATGAAAACCCATGGAAATCCTATGGATAACAGAAAACCCGTGGAAAACATATGGAAAACCCATATAAACGTTTGGAAAACTCATGAAAAACGTTCGGAAAACCAATGAAAAACGTATGGAAAACCCCATGGAAAACTCATAGAAAACCCATAGATAACCTATGGAAAGTTATTTGAAAACGTATAAGAAAGCCTATTGAAAACGTATGAAAAGCCCATGGAAAACGTATGGAACAACCCATGGAAACCTATGAAAAACGTTTGGAAAACGTATGGGAAACTTATGGAAAACCTATGGAAAACCCATGAAAAACGTATGGAAAATGTACTTATGGACAGATATCAGTTCCTAGTCTACAAGGTAGTACATTTTTTTGATTAAAACCAACAAACCGAAACCTTGTTTTTTTTTTTCATCAGGAAAAACAAAATCAACATTGATAACAAACTGTAATAACATACCGTTAGACAAAAGACAGAAGTTGTTTTTCAAATTTGTGTACCGTTCTTACGTGGCCGTTTTATCATAAGAAAGCTATTTAACATCAATAATATTATAGTGGAGCAAATCGTTCCAAATGATTAAAGTTAAATAAAAAAAGGATAAAAATAAATCTAATCTCACTGTACTCCGTCTATCAAGGAACAAGTCTAAAGATGGTTGTGGTGGCAACTAGGTAATACGAAAGAACCATAGCAATCTATTTAAACTTAATTAATGGGTAAGCTTTTTAACAAGAGGTATACTTTGTCGTACAGTGTTAAAACCTATTAACACATGTTATAACTTATATAATTAACTATCACTTTCTAGAAGCCACTTCAAAATCAAAGTTTTGTAAGATAGTATACCAATGGGGAATTCGTAGTAGGTATAAAAAAACTTTATAACTTTAGTACCTACCTAGATTTGATTAAATTTCTTGCATTAAGTTATTAATTGAAAATCTAAGTAATGCTATGCTAAAAAAATAAATTAGAGCCTTATAAAATAAATATGGCAACAATACTTTTCAATTGCCCATATTGTTGTATAACATAAAGCAAAGATTTGAATACTAAAATGTAAAATGTCATTGTTATTAGCAAAATCTAGTTAATCTTACATTATTTTGATTCAATAATGATTAAATTACTACGCGGTTCAAAATACCAAGTTGCACCACCAGAAACCCTTTATTTTACAAACCACTAAAGGAGGTATAATCACGATTTGAACTGGCAAAATAGGACGACAAGAAAATGATAATTTTATGTACCTACCCGACTCCATTCCACTATATTTTACGACTTAATTGTTAGAATAACACTGACTTTCACAAACTTAAACCTTTCTTAACCTAAGGTTAAGTAAAATTATATCACTAATTTTTCACTTTGCTCCAAAGACCGCCTCTTGTTAATTTTTAGTTGCAAATGACTAATGTTAATCAAGGAACACTGGAAAGCCACCGCACTATTAACTATTGTATAATTATACTACCCGGCAAGATTTTCAGAAATGAACCCTAGCGTTGCATAATAGGTTTATCTGTTTCTAGCATTTTAAAATAAATATCTGAAGCGAGTCATATTATCACAACAATGATTACTGTAAGTTTACACAAAAAAAATCTTTGGTATGATAATCTAGTAGGTAATTTTCAATGTTATTGAATAAACAACATAAGCTAATAGCTAAGTAATCTATTCGAAGGTACGAAAAAATAAAACCAAAATGAAATACAGAAGCCCCGAAAGGCTATACCAGATTTAGCGACCGTGGAGATGTGGTTTCATCTCCATTGGGGAGGTATCTGTACATCACCAGGAATCAGCTCCATTGCCAGGTTGGATAGAAGAACGGCAGCGCCACCTTGCCACGATGGATGACCATAGTTTGAAACGGCAGCGTCGCTGAATGTAGCAGATAAACCGAAACCGCAGCAACATGAAAAATAAAACATATATGTATTAGTAATGGGAGCAAGACGAATCCCACTTCTGATGATAGATTTAGGGCAGATAATATAGAAATAGAACTATTCTGATAAATTAAACTGTTCAATTAACTATAAACAAAACTATAAAGCTTCTATTTCAATAAGGTCAGGATTAATAAAAATCTCAAATCTAAATATAACTATTCTGATAAAAGCATCTAACTATTCAAATAACTATAAACAAAACTATAAAGCTTCTGTTTCAATAAGGTCAGGATTAATAAAAATCTCAAATCTCTAATAAACTATTTTATTCTTTTAAATCGTCCATTTATTTTTTTACCTACCACCGTTAAGGACATCTTTTAGCTGACAAGAAAAACGGGCGAAAAAAACTCACCAGCTTTAACAAAAACAACGACATTTATAAATAATCATGTCGTTGTTGAACATACAACACATTTAACAACATTTACAACAACATTACTTTCATGATAAAAGATTTAACAACATTTACGAATATCATCAAGCATTTTCTATAAACTGTTACTTTATATTATTTCAGTACACTCATAATTTATTCAAAACCGATAAGGATCGATAAGGACAACTTTAATTTAATATTATCAACAAATAAGCATTTACATTTAACAAGTTACCGAATATCCTTCGAACAAGGGCAAAACTTCAGCAATATTTACTAGACAATACATCAGCATTAAACAGCAAGAAAAAACAAGAAATGAGAAATATGAAACAACGGAATAGTTACTTAACTTGTACACTGCTCACGGCCCAAACCAGACTAACCAAATAAAATGGCTGCCTCACCATAAAAATGTTAGCGTCTACCGGCAATTCAACAGATAATTATTGTTTTAGAAAATTACAGAAAACACCATAATTTAAACATAACAATTATGAAACAGTATTCTAAAATCAAATAATGATTTTACATAACATTATTTATAAATACAATAATTACAATAATTATCTATTTGTTTTCTTTTCAACCGGAAGTAACGTGTACTTACTAACGTAAAAGTACACGCTACTTAGATACTTTATATTACATTACATTTCAGTAATAAATTAATTGATATGAATATTAAAAGTAATAACATGATTTTATACACATTATTCAGTACTTATAGGTAAATTAAAGTACAATTGCTTGATCATCCTTTGTTGACGGTTGGCCCCGCCACGAATCAAAATACTTTTTATAAGAAACAGGATACATGTAGTAAAATGAATAACAAGTACAAGGGTAACAAGTACAAGTACAAGTATGAATAATAAATAACAAGTACAAGGGCTGCCTCTGCAAGGAGGAAAAACCAGGACTAAGTTTGGTTGTTTGTTTAATTGTTAAACGGTGTTTGTTGATATCTGTAAACTTACTTCTTGTTCATTCATCTTCGTGAATAACGTCTTTCCTTTTCTTCTTTATTGTTGCTATGTTTATTTATGTCGTCGTTCGTAATGCATCTAATAAGTATTCTACCTTCCTTAATGATAAATAATTTTTACAATTAATAATTGCTTGACACATGACAAATTGACATGACATGACAATTGGTGTCCTTTAAAACGACAGGCGAAGATATCAATGCCATACTGCCAAAAATTAATACTTTTTTTTTTGTACTTTACCGGCCCTGGCCGTCCGTTGGCGTCTGTCATGTAATTATTTATTACCATCTTGAATCTGTTTTGTTTTGTTTTTTTTGTATGCTTTACTGTGTTAGCTGTCCTATAATAATTGTAATTTTGTTGTTGACTTTTATCTGTTATCTGGTTCTTTTGTATTCGTTTCTCTCCGTCAACCTGTGGGTACTATAATTATTTAAGTAATTTTATATTTTATTTAGTTACAAGTATATATCAGTAAATGAATATTTCTATAGATAATATAAATAGTGACCTCTTTTTATCCTGTTCTTCCTCTACTGCTTCTGACTTGAGCTACCAAAGCATTGATCGCCCTTTGAGTGAGTGTCTTAATGATACCTTTCGGGATGCTCCCAAACAGTTTAATGTTGTGCATATAAATGCACAAAGCATTCCTGCCCATTTTCCCGACTTCAGTTGCGCGCGGAACGCCGTACGGAGTGCTCGCGTCGTTGGTCAAAGCCTGTCCGTGCGTTAGCTATCACAAATTTGTGTGCAACTACCCGCGTTAAAAATATGGAAGAAAATAATAGTGAGGAGGACAATAACTCGACTACGAGTTCTAGGAGTGATACCGAAGTTCTTGAGCAGTGTGAAAAAGATATGCAAAATATGATACAATGGGAAGATAGGGAAGTCCCTATTGAAGCGGAAAAAATGCAAAAACTGGCGGAAAAAAGATTGCGCGAAGAAAGTGAAGGAAGTAATGACGACTTTATCACCGTTACGCGAAGACCTAAACGCTTGAACCGGAGTAGTTCTAACCAAGAACATAATAAAAGCAATGAATCAATGATTGAAAACGATTTAGAAGTGTGTATAACTTCTTTGGAAATTTTGCCGAAACAAATGGCTCTCGCCAAACTGTTGAAATCAGAAAACATTGAAAATATTTTGAGAATCAAGTACAAGAGTCCGTATAAAGTATCTATAAAAGTAAGTGATAAAATTCAAGTCGAAAAATTGGTTAACAATAATACATTTAAAGAAAAAGGTTGGCGGTGCCAAAAAGCTTTTGAATCTAATATATCCTATGGAGTGATTAAAGGGATAGACCTAGATATGACAGATAAGGATATTATTGAGGCACTTACTTCTTCCTATAAAATAATGTCTGTCAATCGCTTGAGACGCTTGGATAATGAGGGCAAATGGACTAAAAGTGAAACTGTTAGGGTCTGTTTTGATAGCCCTACTTTACCATTGTTTATATATGCCTACGACAGTAGAATAAAGGTAGAACGGTACGTATTTCCAGTTACACAGTGTTCAGGCTGTTGGAAATTCGGACACACTGCAAAGTTTTGCCCAACAAAAAATACTATATGTCCGAAATGTGGAGATCGACATGAAAACTGTGACCGTAAAGATATTACATGTTTGAATTGCAAAGGATCTCATATCGTGCTAGACAAATCATGTCCTATGTTTATAAAAGAAAAGAAGATTCGTCAAATTATGAGTGAGGAAAACGTAACGTACCGAAAAGCCCTGCAAATGTATTTATCCAAAAAACTAGAAATTCGCAAGCCCATATATTATGTACACGAGGACTCGGAGACTCAATCGATCATTTTGAACAACCATCCAACTAAGCAAACATATAGCAGCGTGGTATCGCAGAACATTACAAAAGTTGACGTGCATCAAGAAAACCTAGAACAAGATAAAATCGTGAAGGATATTTATAAGAAAGCGAATCAAAAACAAAAACAACACCACACCAATAACAAAAATAATAATGGTAAAAATACCTATAATGCTAATCAGATAAACGAATGCGTATATGAACAACCGATCAGTTCTGACGATGAAAACAATAACTACAAAGAAGATGACAAACAAAAACAGTCGTTCAAATGGAAAATAGATTTTAAAAAATTACTCCTTAAACTCAAAGAAATAGTCTTAGCCGATATAGAATTAGAAAACAAATTGTTATCAGTATTTAAAATAGTCTTTACCGAGTTAAAGTCAATAATTATAAATGTTATTAAGGAAAGTGATGTCATAAAATCCTGTATTTCTTTATTTTATGGATAGTAGCATTATCAACAAAGCCGATTTAAATATTTTACAATGGAACTCACAAAGCCTTAAACCAAAATTACCTAACTTCTGTGCACTCTTGCATCAAGAGAAGATCCATATTGCTATTATAAGCGAGTCCTGGTTAAGCGATGAAACACACGTTAATGTTTCTGATTATAATATTTACCGAAAAGACAGATATGACTCATATGGGGGGGTTGCAATTATCACTCATAAATCCATTCATACTTGTATATTCCCTATTACAATCCGCAATTCTGGTATCGAAATCATAGGAATTAAAATTTTTAACTGTAAAAGCATAGAAAATGTTATATCTATCTATTGTCCGTCTTCTGTCCACACGTGTCAACAAGACTGGGATAACATATTTTCAAAATTTTCGCAAAAAACTTTAATAGCTGGCGACTTCAACGCACACCACAGAAATTGGTCATGTAAAAGCGATACTAGAGGCATACATGTTTATGAGTCTGCTTTCGACAACAATTATATATCTATAAACAACGGAGACTATACCAGAATTAAATTAGTTAACAATATTTTACAAAAATCATCTCCTGACATATCATTTGCATCATCAGATATCGCAATTAACTTTTCGTGGCGAGTGAGTAACGAAAACCTAGGCAGCGACCACCTTATCATAAAATACACATTACAAACCACAGAGCCTCCTGACTTTAACATAAAAAGAAACCTTAAATTAGCAGACTGGAATAAATATAAACAAGAACTAGAAGTATCACTTACAGAGTGCAATTTTGAGGTACATAATATACAAGAACGCTATGACATGTTGCACGAAAAAATCTCTCAGGCCGCAAATAGTAGCATTCCATTAACTAAAATCTGTACTAACCCAAAAGCCAACTTTAAACCAAAAGATTACTGGACACCTGCCTTGTCACAACTTGTTGCTCAACGAAGATTAGCTTTAAAAATCTTTAGACGTAATCCAACTCCGCATAACCATGACATATTACAAAACAAAATTGCTGAAACTCATATTATGTTAAAGAAAGCTAAGACACAATCTTGGCGAAAATTCTGTAGTAGTATTGATGAGACTAAATCTGTGAATGAAATGTGGCATAAGATGAGATGGGCAAAAGGTCACCGACATATGAATAGGTATAACGCGCCACATGAAAGAGTAGAAGAGTTAATGCGTACCCTCGCTCCTGACTCAGTCTTAGAACGCTGCCCACCATTCTACTCCCACAACGAATTATTAGAGTCTGAGTTTCAAATGCAGGAACTTAAAAAGTGTATTAAGAAAATGGACACCGCACCTGGAGAAGACAACGTCACCTACTCCATGATATACAACTTGCCGGAGATTGGGTTCGTAATTTTACTTAAGTTATATAATGATATTTTCTACACAGGAGTTATACCTGAACAATGGAGAAACATCAAAATAGTTGCAATTCCCAAAGCTAATACTCTACAAAATTCTAGCCCGAAATTAAGACCCATCTCTTTAATTTCTTGTATGTGCAAAATTTTTCATTTAATGATAGGAAAACGTCTCGAATGGTTCATAGAAAAAAACAAAATTCTATCTATTTACTCCACTGGTTTTAGAAAGGCACAATCATGTACTGAAGCTTTAGCGCGCCTAATTACTTATATACAATTAGGATTCTCCAAAAATATACCAACGATAGCTTGTTTCTTAGACATAAACAATGCTTATAATAATGTCTCAATTAAAAAACTTGTTACTGCGTTAGACGACTTAAAGATAGGCTCCATTATATGTAAATATTTATGGGCTTTCCTTAGTCAAAGGAACCTAAAAGTGAACAGTAGCAGTAATACAATTACAAGACGCACTAATCAAGGTTTGGCTCAGGGAGACCCAATATCCCCTCTCTTATTTAATATTGTTACAGCAAAAATATGTCATGAAGTTGAAAACGTCATGATTAGCCAGTTTGCAGATGACTTTGCGATATTTTTGAGTCATAGAGACCTGAATTTAAGTCAAATATATATACAAGATGGAATAGATACAATGATCCGCCTTTTAGACGAGATCGGTTTAGAATTATCCCCTGATAAGTCTAAGTTATGTGTATTTAGTAGGGGCTTTAAAAGACATAACGTTCAGCTAAAGATTCACAACCAGCCTATTATGGCTTCCGACTGTATTAAATATCTAGGGTTTTGGCTAGACAGATCATTATTATATAGGAAACATATAAACGAAATTTATGATAAAGCCCTTAAATTTCTTAATATTTTAAAAATCTTAGCCAGTGGAGGGTGGGGTATCCATCCAAAACATTTGAGGTCTATTTATATCTCACTGATTAGAAGTAGATTAGATTATGGGTGTTATCTCTATGGAAATAGTGCAAAAAGTCATCTTTTAAAATTAGATAGACTCCAAAATCAGGCTCTCAAGACTATAGGTGGATTTATCAGGAGCACACCCATTCAAGCCATGGAAAGTGAACTTAGTATACCACCCCTAAGCTTAAGACGTCGATATCTTTCCTTTAAAGTATGCCTAAAAATGCAATCAATGACCAATAATGTAACAATAGACATGTTAAAAGACTTAAGGGACCACTGTAGAACCAATCCATATTGGAAGAATAAAAATAAGCCATTGTTGATAGAAGCCTTTAATAAAACTGAGCAAAACAACGTGAGTTGCTCACAACCACTTGAAATGTTTAATTTAGATATTTGGGTAACCTATATAAAAATAGATAATATTGTAGTTACGAATTTAGATAGTTGTCAAATACCAAAACGGTTGAATGAAGTAAATAATTTAAAAGCTAATATACTAACAGAAATAAGTGAAAAATACGAAGATTGTTATAAAATTTACACGGATGGCTCCAGGTTAAATGACAACAGAGGCGCGGCGTTTTTCTGTCCAAGAGAACAAGTAAAAAAAATGTATGATATCTCTGCGAAGGTTTCTATCATGACGTTGGAACTAATAGCTATCTATGAAGCAATTTCGCACGCAATTAATCTCAGGATTTGCAATATTGTTGTTCTTTCTGATAGCAAGAGTGCTCTGCAACACATAGCTCGATGCGCCTCTGGCGACAGAGGAGCACCGATAGCTTACAAAATCCTTGCAAAGCTTTATGAACTTAACAATTGTGAGGTACGCATAAGGCTTCAGTGGGTTCCATCACATATTGGCCTAAGTGGAAATGATGAGGCCGATCGATTAGCAAAGTTAGCGGCTTTGGAAGGAAGACCTTATTATATACTCCCAACTTACTCAGAAGTCTTTCACGAATACCGACGGTCGGTTAGAGAAAACTGGAAAGAATATTTTGATTTTAGGTCCAAGGATAAAGGAATATGGTACAAAACTGTCCAATGTCAACCTCTCACAGTTCCATGGTTTATACACTCTGCCCCCCTAGCATGACCAACAAAACACGATATGATAAAGCGACTTATCGAGCGATAAAGCCGCCATATTGATTTTTTATCGAATTAACGAGCATGACCATAGCGGTGACATTACCTCGATAAGATATGATATGATAAAGGATAGAGCGAACATGACCACCACTTTTTATCGATACAGTCGAACATGACCATCAAAAAGACGATAATTATCGCGGTGAGTTATCGTTTTTTGACATTCTGCTAACCAAATTTATCGACGACCATTACAGTACGCGATACATATATCGAGCCATTATTTCATAAGAATAACACTCATTTTCAGTTTATTTAAATAGAAGAAAGGTAAGAATACCAATTTTAAATGTTTCTCTATTACTTGTGTACATTTAATTCTTAAAAGTGTCATGAAAAACATAATATAATTTCAGTTGCAGCAACAATGTCTAGGAGGCCTTTCGTAAGGCTTGAAATAATAGCGGCAGAGGAAAAAAAACCGGTCGAGAGCGAGTCGGACTCGCACACCGAGGATTTCGTACCATCATAAATTTAAATACCTATAACGTGGAAATGTTTTCATCGGTGAGGCTAGATTTGTCAGAGCATTTGCGGTGTAGAATATTGCAGTTTTAGGTCAACGCCAGCTTTTGACCGATAGTGGAACTAATATAATTTAACTACTTATGTTGATGATTTCTGAAAAACTTTACTATTTTAGAGACATCGTTTTATTTTTCCTGTAATCTTTACATAAGCTTCTATCACATAAAATAATTTCAGATTTTTCTCTATGCAAACTTCGGAGACAAGGGGGGAACGGTATTTTTTATTTAATTTTTCATCATAAGTCGAAAACTATGCGGCATAAGAAAAAAGAAAAAATGTTTAAGAATGTGCAAGCAGCGCTCTTTCATATGATAACCCATATGTCTTAGTAGCCCCTTTTCCAATTTTTAAGTAAAATAACTATTTTTATATATCTCTTATTTGCAAAATAGTTAAGCAAGCGTCATCTAAAACTATTCCAAATTTCAAGTTGATAGGTAGCATGAGTAGTTCTCGAGATGTCCAGTTGTGACAGACAGACTGAGTCTCACCATAAGGGTTTCTTTTTACCATTTTGGTACGAAAACAACTAAAAAGACGAAGGAAAGAGGAAAGGACTTTCGTCCGAACCTTAACAAATGCGTTCGAGCTCCCGGACAACGAATTTCTAAGAAATTATAAAATTTCTTTAGAAATGGTACAATATTTGTGTTCGGAGCTAGAGCAACTAACTGAAAAATGAAAAAAAGAAAAAAAGAGTGAAAGAAAAGTGAATGATGAATGATATTTTTTTTCTTACTTAGCAACATTGGTTTAGCATACCACACGATTTATCACTATCATAGCACATGATAACTTTTATCATATCGTATATCGATGCTGTTCATGCTCGCAAATTCGATAGATAACTCGTTGCGATAAGAGAAGATATCATTTATCGTTTATCGACGTAATAATGGTCATGCTAGGGGGGCTGAGCTGAATAGACTATCCATCGTAACTTTGCTCCGGCTCCGTACTGGACACCTTCCGACAAACAAATTCGGTTTTTTGATGAAGAAAGTTAATTCTCCGAATTGTGACAATTGTGGAATTCTGGATGATGTACACCATTTATTGTCGGAATGTGTTCAGAACGAAAATGAACGCCGAATATTGATCCGCTCCTTAAATTTAAATATATTAGATGTAGGTACCTTTCAGGGAATCTTGGCTGAACCCTTGTCAGATGCAGCCAAGATGCTCTGTGCCTTAGTATGGAATAGAAATACCTAATTGTTTATTTTTGTGTAAATTTAAAATATTTAAGATAGGTTAAGAATCATTGGAATAAGGATAGAATAAGGTTACGATAGGACTGTCATGTCATTTTATGATAAAAGTCCTTAAATTAAATAAAGAGAAAAAAAAATTAAAAAAAAATTCCCGACTTTCTGGCGTCTTTTGATTGCAAGAATATTCACGCCATCCTAGTATCAGAGACTTTTCTGAATCCATGTCTCTCTTCTACAACCTATTCCTTACCCGGTTTCCAATTGATCCGTAATGATCGTGTAAGTTCCTCTCACGGAGGGGTGGCGATATATCTCCGTTCTCATTTTTCTTTTTCCATTCTCAGTCACTCCCCACAGCCACCTCCCTCCAATAGCGCCGAGCACCTCTTCCTTGAAGTATCTCTATCTCATTCTAAAGTTCTTCTAGGTGTCTATTACAGTCCATCTCTACGAGTCGACTATTTCGAGTCACTCGACCAACTTCTAGAAAATTTCAGTCCCCAATATTCTCATACCATTATTATGGGTGACTTCAACACATGTCTTTTAAAAGACGATTTCCGTGCCAAAAAACTTAAATCTCTAGTAAATTCTTCCAATTTACATATTTTACCCCTTAGTTCAACTCATCACTTTCCAAATTATACTCCGTCCCTTCTTGATCTGATGATCGTCTCTTCTCCGACCTTAGTTGTCAAACATGGGCAACTTTCTGCAGATGCTTTCTCCTATCACGATCTTGTATATTTGTCATACCGTATTCGTCCTCCTAAGATAAAACCCACCGTACAGCTTCAGCGTAGCTTCAACAACATCGACAATGAGCGATTGCTCGAAGATGCTGCTAATATGGACTGGTCGGCAATCTATTCTACTAATTATGTAGATGATCAGGTAGAACTCTTCAATAGCCGACTCACTCAACTATACGATCTTCACGCTCCTATTAGACCGATCAAAATCAAACATCTCCCTGCACCATGGCTAACTGACGAGATACGGTCTCTGATGAATAAAAAGAACAGGACTAAAGCCAGGTTCAAACTTGATCCTTCGGAACGAAATGAGAGAAATATGATTCGTGCAAGAAACAGATGTAACACGGTGATTAGGGACGCCCAAAGACGCCACATCCATCAGTCTATTCAAAATGAAGATCCAGCTAAAGTTTGGAAGTTTCTTAAAACCCTTGGTGTTGGCAAATCTTATTCTAATGTCACTGAAAATAATATCAATTTCGACCAACTTAACAGCCATTTCACAACGTCACAGCCAATAGATAGCACCCGTAAAAGCCAAACTTTGGATTATCTCTCAAATCTGCCAACCCAAGAATCCTCCTTTTCCTTTAATCTATTTGCAGACTGTGATGTGAAGAGAGCTATTCTGTCCATCAGTTCAAGTGCTGTGGGTGCTGATTCAATTAGTCGTAAAATGATCCTTCCTATCCTTGACTTCCTCACTCCCATAATTACTCACATCCTAAATACATCCATTTCCACTGGAACTTTTCCTGCTTCCTGGAAGGACGCCAATGTTATACCACTTCCTAAGAAATCAAAACCTATCATGTTTTCTGACTTTCGTCCAATCTCAATCCTTCCCTTCCTTTCCAAAGTCCTTGAGAAACTTGTTCATCATCAGCTATCTAATCATCTTATTAAAAACCACCTCCTTAACCCTCTTCAGTCTGGCTTTCGTAAAGGCCACAGCACCTCTACAGCACTTGTTAGAATTACGGATGACATACGCCTCGGGATGGAAAAGCGTCAGCTTACGGTTCTGACATTACTTGGCTTCAAAGTTACTTGCTAGGGCGACGGCAGCGTATTCGCACCGGAGTCACCTTCTCCGGGTGGTGTGATATCAATGCCGGTGTCCCTCAGGGTGGCGTCTTATCTCCTCTTCTCTTTTCTATATTTCTCAATTCCATAACTCAGTCCCTTTCTAGTTCCTATCACCTTTACGCTGACGATCTACAGATCTACACACAGGCACCTTTATCTGAACTATCAAATGCAATCATTTCTATCAACTCTGATCTCACTGAAATCTGTTCCTGGAGTAAGTCTTTTGGTCTAGCCCTAAACCCGGCGAAGACTCAATGCATTATTATTGGTAGCTCTCATTTCGTTTCGAGGATCGACTTTGAACAAATCCCAGCAGTTTCCTTAGACGGCACCATTATCCCGTTCTCTAGCACCGTCAGGAATCTCGGTGTTATTCTCGATCAAAATCTTTTCTGGAAGCCTCATGTGGAACAGCTTAGGAAAAAAGTGTTCGCAGCGTACGGTTCACTAAATCGCCTGCGTAATTTATTGCCGACCAGTACTAAAATCACTTTAGCACAATCCCTTTTGCTGTCTATTATTGACTACGCTGATGTCTGCTACACTGACCTGTCTGAGGAGCTTCTTGACAAATTGGAGCGTCTGCAGAATGTTTGCATCAGATTCATTTTCAATCTTCGTAAATATGACCACGTCTCGTACTTTCGCAACAAACTCAATTGGCTCCCTATTCGCCGGCGCAGGGACTTACACACACTCAAGCTCCTCTACTCTATCCTTTTTCTACCTACTTCCCCACCATATCTTAAAAATTGTTTCTCCTTTCGATCTTCGTCCACTCATTGTACCTTGCGTTCTACTTTTAACCTTGCCTTAGAAATCCCGCGTCACACTTCCGACTTCCTCTCCTATTCCTTTTCCGTGCGTGCCGTTATCTTGTGGAATGCGCTTCCAGAGGGTATCAGAAAGGCTCAGACTCTGGTGTTCTTTGGTAATCAAGTTAAAAGTCATTTCCTCTCTTAACTTATAATATTATCTAAGTATTTATCTCCTTTAGTAATTCATATTTTAAGTATATACTTTTACTCCATCATTTTATATTCTTTTACAGCACCCATTCCCCTATTATTATTTTTATTTATTTCTTTCACCCAAGGTTGCCTGGACGAAATTGCTATGTAGCAATAAGGCCGCCTATTGTGTATTTTTCTTGTCTCTTTTTGTACTTGTCCGTGTATTTATTGGTGCAATAAAGTTTATTTGATTTGATTTGATAAAATGCTATCTCCATAATTAATATAATGAGTTTAGATGTAAGAATAACTATATGAGATTAATAACAAAACTCCATATCATATCGCTTTGTTGTCGGATGGCACCGACATAAATCAAACTACTATTTAATGAAAACACGATAAATAAGGTACGATGTTATCCCCAAAATTAATTTAATGGGTTTAGGTGTAATAAATACTAAATTGAATCAATAACAAAATTTGATATTCTATCACACGCGTGTGTTATAGTTCGGTTTATGGCCCTAAGATCGATGTAATAAGGCTCACTTTATGAGCAAGTGTGTTGAAAAGTAACTAATAACAATTTAGTTAATAACTCAAATTAAGTTCTTTTCCTTGAAAAACGTTTCTGACGACCTCCGTGGCCAAGACTAAAGGCCAGAATTAATAACCTATCCACAGATAGGGATAGGTGCGATCCAGATTAGTTGCTAGGCAACACCTAGCAACACCCTGGCAACTGTCGTTAATTTTATGTTAATATCAATCGTTGCATAACAACTAATCTGGATCGCACCTATCCCTATCTGTGGATAGGTTATTAATTCTGGCCGTAAGTGGTGTACGCTCCGGTTTTCAAGGTACTGCTATTTCTGACGTCCCGGGTCCGGTAAATATTTAAAACGAACTTTGGATTGGAGCAATGATCTACTACTACCTGACTACCTATGTCATCGTGTCCAATATTTATTTATTACTAGCGGCTGCCCGCAGTGCCCGTTCCCGGAATATCGGGATAAAAAGTATCCTACCTATGTGTTACTTCAGCCTTTAATCCTTTATAAACCTTCTACCTAAAGAGAATTTCAAGGAATACGAAGCGGATGTCACAGGCCACATAATCTACTAAAACAAGCTCTTTCTACGAAAAGGGTAATTGCGATGAATAAACAACAGAAAGAGTTTCCTTTTCTTTTTTTAAATTAACTATGAAAGGACAGTTCGTTATTTCTGTGCGTTTGATTCCTTTCATTACTTACTTCTGTCGTATTTTTTGTGCGACCTGTGGAGAATAACCCAAAATGTATGGTTTTACAAATTCCCAAAGCTAAAGGGCTTTGGGAATTTGTAAAAGAATAAATTAATATGAATTTTATAGAACCTAAATTCATATTATGTATAAAGAGACACCCACGCCTACTCATAGATTTAGCAAAGCCTTATATTTTCATATTATTTTACGTTACGTGATCAGATCAGTGCTTCGTTTGCGTGAAGGCTCAAAGTACGCAGGAATAAATGAAAAGTAGAAAATTGTTCGATGTAAGTATTGGATTATAAGAAAAACACTTTCTCACTGAAAATAAACCCTCGCTCTCTATCGATATGTTACATATAATTATAAGATCTATCGAGAAACATGTAACAGTTATTAATCTAAAGGTCATAGCCCACTTATAACGCACCGCTTCCACCCTACCAAAGTATGAACAGCCAAATAAAACTTAATATCGTTCACTGTTAGATGCATTTTACAGTAACAATATAAAATAGCGGACAGCGCGCGGTCCGCGAGCTTACCGCGCCGTCAGACTGCTCGGTAGTTGACTCCTTGCTGACGCCGCGCGGTCCGCGCGCTGTCCGCGCGCTGACTGCTAGCGGTCGCCGCGCACCTATAGAGGGAATAGCAGTCGACGCGTGGACAGCTGGGAGTCTGCTAGCTGTCGCCGTGTGGACTGCTGGGTGCCTGCTAGCTGTCGCCTTCATTTAGGGCGGTGTTGTGTTGGAGCGGTGCGGTATAAGTGGGCTATGACCTTAAGAGTCCCTATGCAGACCACGTTTTTTGAGCGCGCCGCCGTCCGCCGGCCGTCCGCGGGCCATACATAGACATATAACAACATCATCAGCCTTATGTCCCCCTGCTGGGGCACTGGCCTTCCTTATGGATGAATAAGGAGAATGGGCCATGACCCACCACGCGGTTCCAGTGCGGATTGGTGGGTATTAACGACTGCAAGTGCAGCCGGGACCAACTGCTTACCATGCCTTCCGAAGCTGGGAGGAGCTCGAGATTAAAAGTTTTTGGTCACCCATCCCGTGACCGACCATTGCGTAAGTTGCTTAACCTCAACGATCGCAGGCCAAGCGCACTATCCACTGCGCCACGGGCTCCTCAGACATGCAAATAATAATAATAAAATTTTATTCAAAAAACATACAATACAAAATATAAAAGTAAAAGCTAAAACTAGGTAAGTACCTATATAAATGAAATCAATAATAATAATGAGCCTGAACTAAAATTCCCTGTGTTTCAGGCAAAAGGTTTAAATAAACAATCTGTAGTAAAACTAATTACCTATAATAGAAATATGAGTTAGCTTAATAAATTGAATTTAATTCTATAAGTACTTACATTTATTTATTTAGACACAAACAGTAATTTTTATGTGTATAAATGTCGCAGGCGGATGGTTGAATCCACCGGATGGTTAAGTATGGCAGCATGTACCCCTCGGAAGTCCTGTAGAACACGTGATAGGTTAGAAATTTAAAGCCATCGCGAAGCGCAGCGATGCGATCGTCTTAAATTTCGTGGTTATTTTTTTTTGTGACTCCGTCAACTTATTGGAAGATAAAATAGCTTACGCAAAAAATGATCGGCCTAGGCGTTTAATTGAATGGCGGATTCAACCAGTTGGCTGCGACATAAATACCACATTTGGCATTTCATCTATCAATCAATTTCAATTTCATCTATCAAGAAACATGTAGATGTAAAAGCTAGAAAAATTCATTGCGATTTGCGATAGTACTAAGGAAGTTTCATGATATTGCGAGAACAAGAGTTAAAAGTTGAGTCGATTACGAGAACAAGAGTTGAGGTACCAGTACCTCTTGCATGAAAAACTTTCGCTATGGTAACCGAATAGTAAACTATACCTACCATGAAGCTCGACTAAATACTGAGGTAACTGGAGAGTGCAGTACTAACACTTTTTTGTCACCAAAAATTACACAGTGGCTGTCTTCCGTCTCACCTACACTTTAAAAAAGTACATGCGTCTAATAAAGTCTACAACGCTGCAATAGTAAGCGCAAACATATAAGTTTGCACCGATTTTTTGATACAAAATACAAATAACACAAACTTTCGCGCAAACTCCAAACTTGACTCTACATGTTCCACAAACGAACGAAGTTTGTGCAAACACGTTGCGCAAGCATAAGTTGGTGTCGTGTGGATCGGCTATTAGGTACCTACAGTGTCTGCCCTCAACTTCGTCCGCCTCAGGGACCGTACTCTGAAACGCAAATACGAAACTTCGGTTAGCCCACCCCTTTCACTCGATTCTGTACCGACTAGAGAGTGAAAGAGACGGATATACCGAAGTTTCGGATTTTGCGTTTCGGAGTAGGCCCTCACATTCGGTTATATCTCGCACGTTCGGGACAAATCAAATATTTGGGGAGGTCTTATCGCTCCGGTTGTTGGCATGAAATGAAAAGGTAACATTTACTCAAATAAACTTTTTAAAACAGCACGTTTGAATCTTCAGCTTTGCTTTACTTTCCATTCAAAACTCTTTTAACTGACACGAAATATGAGAGCAAGAGACTCAGTTGAAGTAAACGAAATTTAAAATTGAAGTCAGGTAAAAACCTCATGTTATTGCTGATCACAAAGTAATCAAGCAATAGTACCTACCTAAAGAGACAGACAGTATTACTTCCGCTTCATAACATTACCAAAGAAGCGTGCATATAATGAATCAAACATCCAGAACTTCTCTCCTAAGCCTACCTCGGTTGAACGACCAGCATAAACCCATTATAAGTTATGGGAGCGGGCGCCGTGTATCCAATTTGGTACGGGAGTTCATGTTAAGTTATTCAAATGTATGTTGTTGCAAGTTTCATTATTTCATGGTTCAACGAACTCATAATTCTCCGCGTTTGGCCCCAAAACCTTAGGCTTATAGTCGTAGTCTTCAAATGAATCTTGAAAATAGTATGTAACAGCAATGGCTCAACACTGTAAACTCATATAATTGTTCTTATTTCTACAAGTGGGGATGAGTAACCTTACCGCCGGTTTCTGGAACGCCAATCAAAATTAAAATTAGCTAACAGACTGTCACAATTAATTCCCAATTAATCCCCAATTAAAAGCACCTTGGGTTTCTGAAACGAAAATTATCTCACAATTAGGTTTAGATTTGTATGGGCTCTGACATACTGCTAACAGACTGTTGACAGTCTGTCACATTTTTCTTTCCGAAACCCAAACTGTAATTAATTGGAGATTAATTGGGAATTAGGCAATTTTAATTTAAATTGGCGTTTCGGAAACCGGGTGTTGGATACAGCAAGTTAGAAAGCTACTAGCATAGCTGGTTGTTTTCTTCCTATTTATTTTTCCTATATTTACACATCAGATTTATTGTTCAAAGGGTAAAGTAGGTACAGTAGTCAGAGTCAGGGTCGAAGTTTAATTGCTACTTTATGGCAATGAAAAAATATTGCATACTTTTTTTTCAACAATATATGAATTATTGAAAATGATAATGAAAATTGCATTGTGAATGCAAAACTTAAAAATCCTACTTATTATTATAAATGTGATAGTTTAGATGTTTAGATGTTTGTTACTCAATCACGCCAAAACGGCTGAACGGTTTTGGCTACATTTTGGACACAGAAACGTTGTAGCTTGACGAGGAATATAGCTACTGTTTATCCCGGAAAAATATCACGTTGCCACGGGATAACGTAGTAACGTAGTAATATCCATTAAAGTCCAGAGGAAATAGTAGGTAATTGTTTAGATAATTTATCTTTGATTAAAACAGCTACAAAAGTTAAAACTCCTAAGTTTTAACTGTATTCTGTGGTATTAGAAAAAAAAACGATCTGTCTCACAAAGCTCCGATGGGATTATAGGTTGTGAGACGGGTCGTTTTTTTCTAATACTTTCAATAATAAAAATTGCATTGTGAATTCAAAAAAGTTAAATTAATTTCTTTTACCAAAATTATATTTATTACAGATAAAAAAATAAACTATAATTATGTAAAGCTAAAGAACTAGTACCTACCTGAATATATCATAATATTGAATTCTTGAACAATTGCAATTTTTAAAATAGAATAGTACAAAACATACCAAAAATTGCTAATTTAAATCGAGCTCAATGTGCGCCAGACAGTGCTGAAAAATCCAGCGTTTATTTGCGTTGTTAAAATTATCCTAGACAACTAAAACATAGGTACTAAATTCTAGAACGATTGTATCCACGCCATTAATGATTTCTACGAATTCACAAAACATTGACGTTTTCTATTCAAACTGAATGCACGCTTCATTAATTATTGTAACAATTTGTACCATTCCAAATACCTATTTCTTTGAAATCAGTTCAGGAAATAGCACCACGCCAATTTCCTGACAAAAAAGCGAGTTAAATTACTTCTGAATGAATTAAATAAACAAATTCCCTTTCAACAACTTTTACAAGGGGCGTAATAAATGGAGGAAATAATTACTTAGGATTATAAGTAAGTAAACTCTTTAGTAATTTAAAGAATGAAAGGTAAATTTATCGGGTTTTATTAAAAGCCATATAAAAGAGCCTTTCCCTAATTTTGTAAATGTCTAGAATACCTACAGATTATTTAGTGACCAATGTGTAATAAGAATTTTTGGTGGTATAGAGAAATTGGGGTACCCGTTAGAGAATTTGGGGGACCCGGGATCTAACTGGAGTCAACCCTAGAAAGTTGTTTTCGACTCGGCTAGCTCAAATTGCACTTAGGGTCGTAGATAGGCGTAGCTCAGACATCTGGGGCTATAATTACCCTTGGGCGCCGTTGATATTAATCACAAATGCAAGTTACTAAAAGTATTAATCTTGTAAATAGAAGTGCTAAAATATCTAAAAATTTATTTAAAAAAACCCCAGATCGAAACAAAGTGAATTCAATGAAAACTCATATTTGATGCATTAATAAACATTTAATAGGTACTGATACAATTTAATACAAAACCAGTATAATGGTATTAATCATAGTAAAATAAATTATAATGACTTAACTAGGATACGACACATAATTGTCGCTTTACTTAAAACGTTATACGAGTAACATAATCCTTACAAGTGGGACGGTACCTCAATTAAGGGGACAGCACAAGGCCCCGACGGACTCACTCAACGGCAAAGTGACCAGCTGCAGATGAACCAGTCTGGAACGGTCACCTCCAGCTAGGCACTCCCACAGGTAAATGAGACCCGTCGTGTCCGTGGTAAATCCCATACAAATATACACATTATTGCTGGCCTTCGCTCCGGCTCAAGCATATAAAATCGGCAAGCGCTTGTTTAGGACACTGCCCAACACATTCTCACTACTTATATATATGTAAAGGTCTCTAAGTTGAGTTAAAATAAACTAGAGGTTAATACATAAGGGACACAGGTAGATGAACACTGCCATACGAACATGAACCGGTTATCAATGGCATTTATGTTAAATAGTTGGACAGCGGCATGGCTTAATAATACCTTAAGTTCCGCGGGTTACCTCAATGAGTCCCTGAGTTTTGCTGAATTGGCAAAACAGGTCAACAAACATGAAACACCCATTGACCATCACATTCCGAACAAGCAAGCAGGTGAGACCGGCAACTTCACACGGCGCACATAATACTCCACGTCACGGCAGTGGACACATGAATCTCCCTGCTACAGGTGAAGTATGGAGCCCTAAAACAATCAAAAACATTTTGTCAGGACGAGCCGCCATTTTGTGATGAAGCGGCACGAACATGTGGAACGATCTTGTCATGAACTTACCTAAACGGGCACATAATTTCATGACATTAATCACGCCATAAGGCCACCGCCATGGTTATCCATCCCGCGTGCAGGCCTCGCACAAAGGCGCATTCACCTGAAAATCGAACAAAGTCACCATTTACGTCTGACTCATAGAAAAACTCTTCCAACCAACGCGGCACACTTCTTAACTTCACATGTCGCTCACCTGAAAAACTTCCAAGGGACCTTACTCAGCATCGCGATAAAATTAATTAAAGATCTCCGATCGCATTTCCATTTCGGAAGATCAAGAAAAGTGCCACACAAGCGATGACGAATCACTTTCGCCGGCGCGTTCCGACTCACGACTCGCGCCACAACACAAGTCCGTCTCCACTAAAAAGACGAACATCTCTTTGGCAGAACGCAACAAAGATAAAACATTAAAACGAAATTGGCCATTTACTTTATAAATAATCAATGCCTTTCTAAAACAATGGCCCGGGAGACAAATAAAAATAAAATCACTAAAAGATCACCAACTACGGACGTCATTCGATCGCGGTTTCGGAACTTTTCTCCGCAGTGCACAGACACGGGTGCCATCACATTAGCTATGATCAAACTAAAACAAAGATAACAAAAATACTTAACACATGAATTTATAGGCTGCGCATATATTGAAATGTTTTCTAATAATAAAAGAAAATCAAAAGTCCCACCAGGCATCTCTGTTCTCGCCAGACAGGAACACTGGTCTGTGCGAGTCAATGCATCTGTCAACCGCCCGCCAAACGTCAACTGTCATTGTCACACGTCAGACAGCTATCGAGTGATGTTATGAAAACAAACCAACCTCGTCATCATAATTCTATCTGAGAGATGATTAAAATGGAGCTTAAAATCAATCAATACTGAAAGGATTCTTGTGACAATTAGTGCGTATAGACAAGAATCGCTAGGCGAACCCAGGCGAAAAGGTAAAACTTCCATTTACGAAAAATACGGTGTTACAATGTTTTTGTTCGAAATCTATACTATAATATTATAAAGAGGAAAGATTTGATTGTTTGTTTGTTTGTTTGCATCGAGTAGGCTCCGAAACTACTGGACCGATTTCGAAAATTCGTTGACCATTAGAAAGCTATATTCTTCCCGAGTGACCCGGGTACCACGCGGGTAAAACCGCGAGGATATGCTATTATCAATATTTATAAAACTCTTGTGTTACTGACTAACTAACAGACAACGAACAGCTGAAACTACTGGGCAAAAGGGGGTGAAAGGGGTAAAAAATGGGATAAAAGTTTGCATGAAACTTTTTATTTCTTCTATGGATTCACTTGAAACTTTGTATATACCTAGGTTCTTCAATGA
The DNA here is from genome assembly GCA_949710035.1 of Crambus lathoniellus. Lineage (NCBI taxonomy): Eukaryota > Metazoa > Arthropoda > Insecta > Lepidoptera > Crambidae > Crambus > Crambus lathoniellus. The sequence goes on along the minus strand of OX453305.1, from coordinate 21,050,409 downwards.
CGTAAGTGTGTTCTCACAATGGATTTTTTGTATTTTAACCCTCCCACCCCATAAGGGGGTAAAAAGGGGATAATGAATAAACTCAAAAACTACTGCACGAGTTTGACAATTCTTTCACTTAAATAAAGCCACTTTATTTCCTTATATCAATAAGCTACATTTTATCCCGATATTCCTACGAGAACGGGTAGGTATATACCTACGGTATATGCCGTGTGGCTAAAACCACATGTAGCCGCTATATCTATACAAATAAATAAAATTGGAGTGTCTGTTTGTAATATTAAAGTAACCGCTTTTTACTACATGCATATGATTATATTATACGGTACATATACCAAAATATATTTTTTTACAATTTTTGTCTGTCTGTTTGTTCCGGCTAATCTCTGAGACGGCTGGACCGATTTTGACGGGGCTTTCACTGGCAGGTAGCTGATGTAATAAGGAGTAACTTAGACTACTCCTAGCTACTTTTTATCCCGATATTCCCACGGGAACGAGAACCACGCGGGTGAAACAGCGGGCGGCCGCTAGTACCAAATAAACTTAAAAACTACAGGACTGACTTCGTAAATTATTTAAGCTACATTATTTCTGAGTTATTTATGCTACACTGTATCCCTATATTCCTACGGGAACGGGTTCATGCGGGTTAAACTGCGCAGAGCCGCTATGACGAAAAAACTCAATCAAAAACGACTGGCCCGACTTTGAAAATTCTCACCCTATTAATTTATTGGCCATTTCTAAAAATTATGAATAGTTAGGCGCAGCGCAGACGACAGACTATCCGTGACGCACTTTTTAGTCTGTGAAAATAGAACCTATGCAATTATATGTAGTAACGCACACGACACGCAAAAAATCCGGCGCACAAAAAATCCGTGTAATTCGGGCAGACCGCGCCGCGCCGCGCCGCACAAAAGTGTGCGAAAAAAATAGAACGTTGCTTCAACGCGTGCTAACGCAGACGGCGCACACTTTAGTCTGTCCATAGCGTATTTCCATAGCGTCTACGTCCCTACAGTTCAGCCGACAAAATGATCGAAGATGTGCGTCGTGTGCGTTGAATCTGTGAAAAACAGACTTTTTGCGCGCCATGCAGACTTTTTGTGCGTTGCAGACTCGATCACACAAAAAGTGTGTCGTCTGCTCTGCGCCTTACACAATTTTTTTTTTAGTTCAACGTCGCGTGAATATCTAAATTCCATGCAGACAAAGTCGCGGGCGGAGCGTTAGTGTTGTATAAAATTGTTACTGGATTGAAATTCATAACGAGTTTTATAAAGCTGTTTGAATCAAAACAATAAACGAATTACTTTTACCATCCTCCTCATATGATTGTTATTGCACATTTAAGTAACTAGTTTTGATAAGAAAACAAAGCAATATGTACACAAATTTGTTTTCCAATTAACTATATTTTATTTTTTTAAATATACCTAGTATTAAAAAAATGTCATGCAACTAGCTCCGATGGGACTCGAACCCACGACATTCACAGTCCGGGCGAATGCTCTTTTGCATTTAATATGATAATTTCATAATGACATTATCTTGTTCAAATAACTTTGCTATGTTATAAGAGCTTGTTCATGATAAGTGTAGAGCACAGAATAGAAAGCAAAGGTTGAAGAAGCACGTCACGCGCCACGTTTTCATAATAACCTGATGAAATTCAGAATCATACAAACGTTAATGTATGATCTTGTGGTATTTTGAACAAAGAGGTTTCCACACTCACCCCGGAGACTTTTCCTCTTTCCAGAGAGAAACCTCTTTTTTGTATTTTGTGGATAAACTTAACCACCTTATTTCAAAACGTGGACCTGAAACTAAGTCCCCTGGTTTTAAACTGGTTCTAAACTAGTGCTGTCACTTTTGATTTTCAAATGAAAGACAGAATTAGCATCAGTTTTAAACCAGGGTGCCTACCATCAACTCTTATTGCGGTTCTGTTTAGGACCTAAACTGAACTGCTTCGCTTCTTCGTACCACGACAGCTTAATAGTCCAGTCATTTGGTAGTTTTACCTGGAAAGTTTTCCGGGAGTTTTGAAAATTGGTGATTTTATAGATTTCGACGTGCTCTTTTCGAGTTTGAAATGAATTGCTTTCTTTCGTACTCTGACCTTCTAAAAACTGGATCACAAATGAATTGCTAAATGTGAATGACCGAACGATTTGTGTCCTTATTTCTTCTGCCCGTCCCTTTCACTCTCCGGGCATGACAGAATCGAGTGAAAGAGACGGGCAGAAGAAATAAGGACACAAATCGTTCGGTCATTCACATTTAGCAATTCATTTGTGATCCAGTTTTTAGAAGGTCAGAGTACGAAAGAAAGCGATTCATTTTAGGAACCTATTCTGAATCGCGCTATTTTTGAATCGCTGTCATAAAGTTGATGGTAGGCACCCTGAGTGCCTACCATCAACTATGATCGCAAATGAATTGCTAAATGTTAATGACCGAACGATTTGTGTCATTTTTCTTCTACCCGTCTCTTTCACTCGATTCTGTCATGCCCGGAGAGTGAGAGGGACGGGTATAACCTGCAGGTGACATGTTAAATCGACCGGGTTATAAGTAAAATAAGAGTTCCTGACAGCTTAGCGGCTGTGAAATGTCATTGATCGATCACTGAATCGCTGTCATTGATATTAAACTGTCGTGGTACGAATAAGCGAAGCAGATCAGTTTAGGTTCCTAAACAAAACCGTAATAAGAGTTGATGGTAAGCACACAGGTCTCACTTTTAGTCCACATTTTGGAAAAAGGGTGAAAGAGTTAGAACTAATTAAACTAGAGTTAAAGCCGGGCGTGTATGAAAAGATTGATGGATGTGAATGAAGCGAAAGGTGTTTGCAGGGTCGTAGCAGGTGGCGATCCATAGTATCTGCCTACCCCCATGGGAAACAGGCGTGAGTATATATGTGTATGATAACCTAAGTCGAGGGGTCAATGAGCCTTTTTGCATTTATCACAATCACAACACACAGAATCAAATAACGTCTGATAGTGATAAAACTTAGAGTTATTTTTAATAAGGTAATAAATAAAAAAAACAATGGAATAACAGTACAGCGTACAGTTTTTCAAACTGTCACTATGAAAGGATATTGATGTACGATGATGATGATACGAGTATCATGGAAAGTAAAAGAAAATTTTAGACAAAATTTATAAAATCCTAGAGTATTATATTTCAGTGAAAGTAAAGAGCGTCTATTCGCTATGATGAGGGTATCACAGAGCTGTCAGTAGCAAAGTAATGGTCTTATAGAGCTGAGCAATCTTTATTTTTATATGGCTAAACCTACTTAGACACGGGTTTGCTTTCCACACGGAACAAGCATGACATGGATAAGTACATCGGATAGTTCTTATGTACCTCCGGGATTAATAAAGGGTATAAAACATTTGGTTAGAATTTACTTACGACGCACCGTTTTCGAGATATTCTCATTTTTATAAAATTTGTCCAAGTCCTGTCTTCATACGAAATTCATATACGAAAATTTTATGAGTCCTGCGCCCCTTTGCGACACAAGACAAAAAAATATTCTAAGTCCCAAATTCATATAAATGTCCCTGGTTCCATACAAAATCACTTGGAATGTTTCTAAGTCTTGCACCCCCTTTGCGACACCCTAACCCCTGTGGATTTAAGAAAATGCATATATCTACAACGAAGTAATTACGAAAAAACACGTATTACAGACGTTGTCATGACATGGCTTAACGGTTAGGGTCTCGAGTTCGATTCCCAGTGAGGGTACTCCCTCGTGCGGAAGTAAGATACATATATTTCGTTTTTCACAATGGTTAGGGACTTCCGCCAAGTGACGCCTGATTCAATAAAATTATAACACTATCCGTCAAAGCTATCAAAGTGATTCTTATGTCAAATATCTAGTGAATTTTATTTCGTTATATGACTGAAAGAGGCGCTGCTCTGGTTTTCAATCGTTAGTACGTTCACGATAACGATAATTTTTATGATAGGGGTACACTCCCCGGTGCTTTTCCGTTGTGGTTAAAAAAAACAAGTGCTCGAGTTATTTTTCCCGGAGGCAGACCAATATAAATGCTGCCCTGATATTTATTTATCTACAAGTGGTTATTACTAACTGGTGTCGTTGAGTGATTACATTTAATTATCTGACACAGGTTTTATTAGGTCGTTTCGACGCAGACAAAGAATGTTTATGGCGTACTAAAATCGCCGGTGTCTCAGTACATAATTGATATTTACGACTATGTTATCGCTTTTACCGTTCCTTACTCTATGTGCCTTCCTTTTCCATCAATAAAATAAAGAACGTACTTTTCTTTTTATTATTAAGCTGGCTTTTTCCCACTAGGTGTGATAAAATCACTGACAATACGACCAAACTAACTACGCAACAATGAATTTCAATACAAAACCAAAATTCTTCAAATGAGGCGGTATACGTGGAAAATTAGCCTAGTTTGAATATTTTGCGCATATTTATTTAATGTCACATCAATACCTCGTTTAAGATGAGCGATCAATTCACAAAAGCACCCCACGAGTAAAACATAATTTTTTTTTTTGTAAGTATAGGAAAAGAAAGAAAGCCTGAAAGCTACTTATAGGGCTCGTGGTTTTTTACTATCACATTTTTCCTATACTTACAAAAATTGCATTGTGAATGCATAAAAATAATTTGAAATCTCAATTTAATGGCTGTTTCATCTTAATCGACTGTTAAACATTTGTAAAAATGTTTCTGTCGGATGCGAGGGTTTCCTCACATAGATGAAACAATGCTGGCTTACAGCGTAACAAGTGATAGCAAAATTCGACGAGTCGTGTAAGCCTTTCGGTAGCTTAGTTGGTCAGAGCATCGGGCCGGATTCCCGGAGGCGCGGGTTCGAATCCCGCCTGAAAGCTACTTATAGGGCTCGTGGTTTTTACTATCACATTTTTCCTATACTACCAAAGGTCAGTTGAAAAAACATGGAAAACAATAATAATTCAGTCAAGCAAGCGTTGTCAACAACGTCCACCCCCTCGAATCAAAGTAACCCCAGTTTACCGGTACCCTTTGAGTATACGGAACCCTAAAAAAACATACATACATTCGAACGTAGACCGGACCTCCTCTTTTGAATTAAGAAGTCATCATCAAGATCTTCATGAATGATCAAAGGGGGTGCGCCTATTCTTGGCGATTGCATGTATGTTTGTATTTGCCAATGTGTGTTTTTTTGTTGTGAATAAAAACTATCAACCTAAACTGACCAATTCTTAAATTCTTAAAAAGATTATAATCTACATCGCCTGTTTAAAATCACAAAAATCTTAAAATTATTATCACTATGTACAATTTTTACAAAAAGGTTTCTTTAATAAAGTTTTCTTACAGAGATCGGTGAAAATTAATTTAGCTTCTTTATTCATTGAATTAGGTAAGTAATACCTATTCCTAAGTCTCAATGAATGGGTAGTGATTGGGCAAGCCCATACAAACTGCCGGTGCTTTTGAACTGAATGAATCGAAGTATTGGTGTGACCATCAATACGCTGTGATGATAGAGTGTTTTAAAAATGTTTGAAAAGGTAAAGAGTCGAGATTTATGATTCAAGATGTGATGACTAATTTGGATGCCTCTGGTCAAAAATATTTATGTTAGTACAGAATTCAGTCATGGTGCAGGGGTGTTCAGAGTTCAGATTTGTTTTCTTGGATTTTGCAAGAATATTGCAGCGTCACGCGTCGCTTCACATTCATGTTGTATTCAAACACGAGAATTCAAACAATGGAGTATTCGACTAATATTTTACGTAATAACTTATATACTTACATAAGTAATAACTTATAAAAAATTGTTTTCGTAATATTACCAACACAATACTTACAGGTACTTATTTATTTTCAAATACATATATGTATCTATGTATATATCTTGAATATTTTCTAAGATACAGGGTTTCAAACTTTCATCACAACACGAGAAAACATCACTCTAGAAGCGCTCTAGCGCTCTATGTTTGAATAGTTTGAAAATATAGTGAATTATTGTTTTAGCACAACTAGCCTTTTGTTTGGGATGGCTCCTCTATAGTACATTTTAATTCAACGTTTGGTATTCTCAAATGTTATTTTTTTTTAAGTCATTATTAAATATCTACATTTTATTTAAAAATTTTACTTTTTTGCATTCACAATGCAATTTTTATTACTGAAAAATGGAAAATGAAGTATTTAGAAAAAATCGACCCGTCTCACAACCAGCTCCGATGGGACTCAAACCCACGACCTTTCGCTATCCGAGCGACTTCTCTAACCACTGAGCTACGGAGTCGTTACGAGAAGCGTCGAATTTATCCAATACTTCTTACACGCTGTAGGGGTGGCACGTGTGGGGGTAGTAATATCTTCACATTGATTAAATTAACGCTGGCTATACAGCGTGTAAGAAGTATTGGATAAATAGGCGATAGGCGCCGGGTCACAAGGGTTTAACCCTTGTGACCCGGCGCCTATCGCATATATGAACGAACGCACCGCCGGCGCTACTAGGTAAAAATAAATCGCTAATCGAAAAAAATAGCCGTGTTTTACGAAAAACCTGATAACTTAGGAATTAGGCTATATTTTTTCATTATGTAAAGTGTGTTTGGCTTATGAATGTTTTATCTATTTTCAGGTACTAAATTATACTATATTACTATAGTAATATATTAGTTCTACATGGTATAAGTGCAGCAATAAGCTATTTGACTGAATTCTTTGAAGAATTTTTTTGAAATTTTTTGACATTTTTTTAGATGATTTGATTCCTATAACTTCCTCTGTAAAACACTAAAATAACACTTTTTATAACAGTAAAACACAATTTACCTTGCTTTTTGCTTCGAAATAATAAGATTACACATATTATAAAATATTATAAACATTTGCAGAGGCAGAGCGAAAAAAATGAGACTTTCTTTTTTCTATATCAATTCGAACGAAACATGCAGAGGGATATGAATTTTACAGCCTATAGACAATGTATGCAGCTTCCATATAAAATCAAGTGTCCCATACACGCATAGACTCCTTCATGGAGTAAAAAAATGTAATCTGTGCCAAGTCTGTGGCGGACCTTAAGGTCCTTACGGGGGTTGACGGAACGGCAATATGGAGGACCTTAAGGTCCTTATCGGGTTCTTAATACGAGTATAATATAGTTACTCAATCCTCAATTATATTATCATTGAAATCTCGTCCTATTTCGCGTAAACCAATTGCTTAAACCCATTTCCTTAGGAAGCTGCAACAGTGCATCACTTGACGACCTAGATTTTATTGAATGGTGCAATAATAAATAAAATCACTTGAAATCTTATCTAGCTAATGTATAAATTAGTCTTCTTTATATGTTCATGATCCATGCGTTGTTAGTATTATGCAGTTTGATTATATAAATTCCACAATGAAAAATAAGTAAGTAACTAACTAATACTTATTTGAAATAGCTCTGGTTTCTGTTTTTTTTATTTCACATCTGATGTTACATACGTAATGGATGATTCTACTCCCGGAATCCTCAACCACTAAGGAACTGGCTATCTTATCTCTTAGTCGTGGGCCACACTGGAGCGGCGCGTCTTGCGTCCGCGTTGAGCGGGAAAAACAAATATATTATTGAGATGGTCGGGAGGGGCCACACTGGCGCGTCCGGCGGTCGCCGCGACCGGGGCCGAGGGAATAGTACGTGTTCGCGCGTCCTGCGGATCCGCAGGTCGCCTCCGCGCCCCGCGGTCGCTCCAGTGTGGCCCACGACTTAGGGCGTTTGTGCACTACACTGAATTTAACCGATCCGGAAAAAAACGGATGCTTGTATTTAATTAATTACTAATATAAATGATTAATTATTAATTATTATAAATAATAAAATTTATTTATTTCGTGTAGTTTAGGGTTCGAAACATTGAAACTACACGAAATAAATAAATTCTTACTACATATTATAAATGATTAAATTATTAAAATACAAGCATCCGTTTTTTTCCGGATCGGTACAATTCAGTGTAGTGCACAAACGCCCTTAGTCTCTCCGCACACGGGCCACCGACCACCAAGCCGGGTTTTTGAGCCTTGGTGGTTCGCGAACTGTTCGCAAGAAACTTCCATAGATTATAAAAAAAGCATTTGCATTTCGTTTTCGCTCTTTCAGATTCGATATTATTTCGGTTATAATCAAAGATCAAGCAAAGCGGTTCCTGAAAAATTTAAAATAAAGTATTTAGAAAAAATCGTCCCGTCTCAGAAGTCCCATCGGAGCTGGTTGTCAAATTCGTAAGAAGTATTGGATAAATTCGACGCTCTCGTAACGACTGTAGCTCGGAGGTTAGAGCAGTCGCCCGGATAGCGAAAGGTCGTGGGTTCGAGTCCCATCGGAGATGGTTGTGAGACGGGTCGATTTTTCTAAAGTACTTCATTTTAAATTTTTCAACCAGTGTTTTCGAACCGTTCCCAAGCACTACCGACCACAAGCACAAAACGCCGCCACCGACAAATTTCCTGTAGTTTTCATGTTTATATAATTCATACAATTTGTTTCTAACTCTGCTGGGTTTGCATGAAATGAAATTATTAGATTGGTGTTCTCATTTTCTTTCATAAATATAGCAACATCGTGTTTCGTCCAATATTCTTTGTCTCAGTTGAAAACCTCTTTAGAACTTTAAATTGTTGGATTAAAATTATACTTAAGAAGTTGCGTTTAATATTGGCAACTAAATTGTCTGTGAAGACTTTGTTTCAGAAGATTTAAGGAGTTAGGTAAATCTTTTCAGTTCTTTGATCTTTCATTTTTATTTACATATTCCGTTCGTTTTAACTGTTTTCTTTTTGTTATTATTATTATTTATTAAACATAATTAAACGGGGTTAAACCCAATTACTTACATAATCAGATTACTTACAGAAATATTGTAGGTACCTAGACAATTTGCATTTATAAAAACTAAAAAGATACAATTTGGTAGTTAAATTCTATAAGAAATGAGGCGCAAACAGACGATGTCTACGACTCGAACAACGTTAGCAGAATTGGCCCCCTGTTCAACACATTCAGGCGAATCCATTACTCCCCCCAATATCGCCAGAGCCGTTGCAATGTCCACACGAGCTCTCCTGCGTTCTAAAGAGTCCATCCCCAACATACCTAGCAAAAACTTGATGTCATTGTTTTGATTAAAATTTCTGGATTTTGAATTCAGTATTGAAATAAAAATGTCGAATGTTAAAGTGCCCCGGTAACGATCAATCGTCATTCGTCAATTGTTACGTGATTGACCGTTTCAATTGAAGGTGCGAATGATGGAGCTTCATTCGATGCGTCAATTGCTCGCACCATGTTTCTCACCGAAAAATCTGTCAATCGCACAACGAGACGATCAATTGGTAGCGTCATTCGCGATTGACAATGGGCTTTCCATCATTCGCATCAATCACGTAGTTTCAAACGTCAATGACGTAAACATTGTCAATTGCGAATGATCGTTACCGGGCACTTAACATTGAAATGTTAATTCTCTTTTCTCACTCATACTCTGAAATTCCATTTGAAAAAAGAATGCGGGGCGTTTCACATTTCCGAGGTGAGATTCTGATATTCAGTGCGGAAATGAATTTCAGTATTTTCTTCGAAGTAGTATTCCAAATTCAAAACGGTAGAACGCGACAGCTAGCATGGTTTTTTTTTTAAACTTTAAGGGTTTTAAACGACTGGTCATATAACATAACCGCACGAAACAATTTAAAAATCACATTGTCCAGTACAAGCTATTTGCAATGCCTCGAATGATTAAAGCCCTCGTATGCTTCAAACCATCCTCGATAATGCAATTGCTAATAGCTTCTTGTTCTCGGCTGTTCTGTAATGTACTATTAAAGTGTAGCTATACAGGGTGGATATTTCATGCCACCTGGAGGAGTACTCGAAACAATAGAGATAGCAATTTTAGTCAAAGAAAACATTCCCTTATTTTCAAAAAGAAACAGAACTGCATTCATAGATATTTCATTAAAATTCTTCGGAAAAACATGGAATAATCGAACAAGTTCAACGTATAGTCGACCTCATCAGCAAAAGCCTAGAGAACAATCTATACTGCTCAGCGGTCTTTCTGGGCATCAGCCAGGCATTCGATAGGGTATGGCACGATGGTCTTATCTTTAAGCTAAAGAAGACACTCCCACACTGTTTTCTTCACATACTCAAATCGTACCTGCATAAAAGGAGCTATCAGGTGAAGTACAGCGATGAATGCTCCGATCTCCATGAAGTCAAGTCAGGAGTTCCGCAGGGTAGTATACTGGGCCCTATTTTGTGTCTCATTTTTACAGCAGACTTACCGACTAACAATCAAACATCAACCGCGACGTATGCTGATGCAGCCTTGCTGGCTTGACCTAAAAACTGCCTCACTTTTGCTCCAAAATCACCTCCACGAAATTGAGTTTTGGTTAAAGAAAGGTTAATTAAATTTTTAATTGCAGGATTTAATTTAAATTTTAATATTTAAAAATAATACTTATAGTCCTCGTAATTTTAAGTTCATTTTATTTTTAATTCAGGTCTTTTTATGTACAATTTTATTTATTTATTTTATTTATTTATACACCTGACATAATTTTAACTTTTAATATTAGGTTTTATTTAATAATAATATCTAAGATTATAAACAATGAGTAACGGGACTCAACGCGACATTTATTATGAAGTACATATTATTATGTACTTACAGCTTGACGTTTCGGCTGTGTTGCAACAACCGTGGTCACAAGCAGACTGGCGGTGCGCGACGACGTCTGTTCGGGCGGGCTTGGAGATCTTCGGCCACCCTCAAATTGTCACTTTTTTTGTTTTTGTCATCGCTAGTGATGGGATTACGGCACACAACACTCACAGTATCGGGGTTTGTTTTGAACGGTAAAACTCGCGGCTTACACTTGTTAATCACTGGATTCCACGCTGATGACAATTTAAACCCGTCCTCCCGATTGAAATTTTTATACTTCTTGATTTCAATCGCTTCTCGTACCATCCTAGTATGGTAATGACGATCGGTGGAGAGGATTTTTGGATCATGTAACTCCATCCAATGATTAACTCCAGCTTCCAGAAGATGTTCAGCTACCGCGGATTTACTCGTCTGTCGATTTTTAACAGCTGCGATATGTTCTTTGACACGTTCTGCGATGGTCCGCTTTGTTTGTCCAATGTATGAACTACCACAACTACAATCGATTTTATATACACCCGGAGTCTGAAAGGGTATTACGTCCTTTGGCGATCGCAGTTGCTTAGATATTTGACATAACGGAGTATATACAGTCTTGATGGAGAATTTTCTGAGCACTGTTCCAACTTTATCCGTTACGCCTTTGATATATGGCAAAAATGCTGCCTGACGACTCACGTCCGGATATTTTACCCTTTTCTTTTGCCTATTGTATCGCTGCGACACCTTGTATCCGTTTCGTTTTAGTACCTCCTGAACATGAGCAAGCTCCGACTGAAGATGTTCAGGGTCACACAAGTTATGAGCTCTGTTGGTCAACGACGTCATCACGGATTGAAGTTGCCGAGGATGATGGTGAGATGAGGCGTGTAGGTATCTATCTGTGTGTGTAGGTTTCCGGTAAACAGAGTGAGATAAAGTACCGTCGTGTCTTACCCTGATCTGCACGTCCAGAAATGCCAAGGCTCTGTTATTTTCCATCTCATAAGTAAACTTTACTTTAGGGTGGATGGAATTAAGGTGATTTATATATTGTTCGACTTCCTGCTGACCTCCGTGGATTACACAAAAAATATCATCCACGTACCTCTTCCAGAGTTTGACAGTTTGGGGTCCAGTAGCTAATGCTATGTCTTCAAAGTGCTCCATCCAGATATTTGCAATGACCGGCGCGAGAGGGCTACCCATTGCAACTCCATCGATCTGGAGGTAAAACTGATCTCTGAACAGGAGATAATTTCCGTCTAAGCAATTTTCAATCAGAACAATATACTCCTCCGGTAGCTCATTATCGTAAAGTTTACCCTTAATAACCTCAAGGCAGTCCTTAAGCGGGACATTCGTAAAGAGTGACTCCACGTCGAAACTCACCATAATATCTCCGGGTTCCAACTTAATGCTCCCTACGAGATCCCTAAAATGGTATGAATCTTTCACGAAAGACGGTGTATTCCCAACTAACGGTTGCAGCACTCCAGCAACATGTCTCGCCAAGTCATATGTAGGTGAGTCAATTTGACTTATGATGGGTCTGTCCAGTCTGCTTGTGACCACGGTTGTTGCAACACAGCCGAAACGTCAAGCTGTAAGTACATAATAATATGTACTTCATAATAAATGTCGCGTTGAGTCCCGTTACTCATTGTTTATAATTATAATGGAACGCGAAAGTTTAAAATCTAATATCTAAGATGTTTCTAAATTCTATCATACATAATTTTAATTAGTTACTTACCTACTTTTTTTTGGTAATGACTTAGGTAGGTACCTACCCAATTTTTATGTATAATTTAGTTTTCTAATTTAATATTAACTCTAAATGTCAAATAATAAGCTGTGTGAGCTTTAATTAGGCCAACATTTAAGATGCATGGTTCTGTAACTATTTTTTGTATGTGCTTTAAATGTTTGCTGTTAGCTTACCTTTTTAAATAAACAATAAACAATAATTGATCGCAGCTAATAATATGTAATAGGTCATTTAAATATCGTTCGCTCCCTTTAGTAGCAGTAGTTCGGTTGTTAGTCCGGTTGACCGAACTAAAGCAACTTTTTGGTAGCAGAAGTCCGGTTGATTTGAATCACCGAACTATTGCTACTATTAGCTCGGCTCTCACCAGTGCTTGAACAATATATATTAAAATCGTTCGTAAAATGAATATATGGCAAGAAACTTTCATTAACATCAATTACCTAAAAGTTATTATACCCCAGTCAATCAATGGCAGCGGTCTGTTAGAAGGCAAAGGGTTTTTCATTATGAAGCACTTTAAAATATTCCAATATTTTAAGCATTGTCCTTTTCGAACATAAAATATGTTTCTAGTTTTTTTATAACTAGTTTTTCTCTAACTTTATGTTTTAATTTAGAGAACACTGTTTCGGTTTTCATTAATAATCCGAGTTAAAAAATATCTTTTAGCACACTAACTCTATAGGTAGCTTCTTATCCACGAGTTGATACTACTCTGAACAATATAAACATATATATACCTACTCATACGTTGCCTACGTATTGTTTGAGTAAATCGTGGGTGTGGGAAATTATCGTTCGAGATCTTTTAATAAGATAAGTGTTTTCAGGAAATTAACTAATGTCATATTCTCCTACTGTAATAAATAACTCACAAGTTCACAACACACGGGACTAGTGGTTGTTGCTACAGTGTGTGAGTTGTGTGACAAAGTACCTATATAGAAATTTATTATTTTTACTACATAAAATTTTCTTTTAATTTTTTCCATTCACAATGCAATTTTTATTATTGAAAATGAAGTACTTACTAATTAGAACAAAATTTGCCGTCTCATAACTTCATTTTCAATTTTTCAATAATAAAAAAATAAAATTGCATTGTTAATGCAAAAAAGTAAAAATTTAAGGGTAGTAATATCTTTACATTGATGAAATTAACGCTGGCTATACAGCACGTAAGAGGTATTGGATAAATTCGACGCTTCTCGTAATGACTCCGTAGCTCAGTGGTTAGAACAGTCGCCCGGATAGCGAAAGGTCGTGGGTTCGAGTCCCATCGGAGCTGGTTGTGAGACGGGTCGATTATTTCTAAAAACTTCATTTAAAATTTTTCAAAAATAAAATTGCATTGTGAATGCAAAAAAGTAAAAATTTTAATAACTATTTTCAGATTGTTATTGTTTTATTAGAATTCAATTTCATTATTTTTTTTACTTTCTATTATTTTATACTAAAACTTGCTAAATAATTACTTAAAGCAGCACTTATTGATGCGGTGTTATGCAATCTTTATATAAACTTGTGACGACAAAATGCGAGTTATTAAATAAAATAAACGAAAAAGCGTTTTTCAAATTCATTTCTTTTGCGTAGGACTGAACGAACGAAAGGTTTAAATCTGCCCATTTATGCAAAGATTATTTTATCTATTAATTTTAGATGAATAATTTACTGGCTGTTTGAGTTTGTCACATGAAGGAAATATTAAAAAACTAATTACTTTTTACTCCCCAGAGACTAAAGTGGTCACTTCAGTCCCGCTTCGTAGAGTTAAAATCTGAATTTAATGGCTGTTTGTTAAGGGCTCTTAGTAAGTGAAAACGCCAAAATTTCCTATTTTCTATTAGCTGTCATTTGAAGCATTGAAGATTTTTCGCATTAAAATTTCCAATTTGTATTATAGAACGTAGGTATATGTGATGGGAGGGCTGGGGTGGCAGTCCCGACTTTTCACGATCGTAAAGTTCTCGACGGTTGTCGTTAACTCAAAATGAAGAACTTGGTGGGATATGGGGCAATTTTTATGGTAAAAGTGTGTTTTGTAGTATATTTGAGCGATAGCAAGCCACTAAATAATAGTTAAAACTAGTTTTGTATTGTAATTCGTGTAAATTGCTACTGCAACCATCGCTGACTTAACGGTTTAGCGACTTTGCCTCGAAAGACCTGTAGATGTAGAACATGACACAAAAAAAATAACCACCATTTTAACCAATCACGTGTTCTACAGGACTTCCGAGGCAAACTCGCTCTCTGAAATGTCAACGCGATGAACTAGTTTGGCCTAGGAAAAACTAGTTTGTCCTGAAATCGGGTTTGGCCGGTAAAATATATACAGTATTAAGTATACAAAACTTTTAGCCCAAACAAAGTTCCAAAGTCAAAAATTGTGTTCCAAACATTTCCCTCTATATCTCTTCGTTGACTAGGCTAAACTTAATATAATGTAATAAAAAAAAAATAACTTTCGCCGTAATTCAATTCACATCTTAGATTTCTGCGCGAACTGTTCATTTAAATAAAACACTTTCTCGGATTTTGCACGCATTTATTTAACAACTTGGTTAAATTTGCTTGTATTTGTTTTTTTTGATTGTATAAAAAGAAAAATCTATTATTTTTGCACATTTTGGATAATTTTTTATCTGGATGTGGCAAGACGGAATACTCTTTGGTCATGTCAAGAAACGTTGCTGTTTAATTTTCTTGATTGCTTTGTGGGTGTTTTAATACAATATTTATTGTATAATTAGTGCATATAAATACGTGATCATTGTTGGAAATTACTTATGAAACCTTGGATCTCGAAAGATTTGGATTCCCGAAGGAGGAACACTGCGTCAGCGATGGATTCGTGCGATACCTCGAGCCGACTGGGAGCTTACAACATCAGTAGGAGTATTTAATAAACATTTTCGTGACTGTGATATAGTTAAAATAAAACAGCCCTTAGTTATGTACGCGTATTATTTGATTTTAAAGCGCTATAATCAGGAATTCATCTCATCTCATGCATACAAGAAATTAGGAGCAGTGCGACATTGACATTTATGACGTTGCCAATCCGAGCAGCATGGCCTGTAGGAGCGCAAGCAGCCGAGAAATAATAGCGGGCCATGGCCATAGTAAAACAATATAAGTAAGCGGACTGGAGCCCTGAGCGAGCGATAATAGGCTAAACACGTAGGGCTGTCGCTTAGAGTTTATTCAATCGTCAAAAATGCATAGTCAATCTCTATATAAAACAGTTTTCCCCTGTAGGGTGGCGTCAGAAATCTATAATACATAGTTTTTTATTTATTTTTGTACATAGACCAGGGGCTGACTAAAATTTTTCATTACCTACGTCATGTTATCTGTTTAGTGGTTTGAAAAATTACGGTCGAAATAGGATAAATTAAAACGTGGCTTTACAACAACACCAAGACCAAGACAAATAGACATGTTCATGCACACAAATATTTGTCTTGTTCGGGAATCGAACCCGAGACCACTGGCGCAGAAGATGGGTAGCCTACCCCTGCGCCAAATCGGTTGTCAAAAACCGAATACAATATGTACCTACGCCCACTGCGAATCGAACCCGGGGCCTCTGGGTCTGAAATCGGTGGTGTGAATCACTAGACCGCAGAGGCGGTTAAAAATTTATATTATGCTCCCAGTTTATTAATCTAATCACATACCTACCTACACATAGGATTACAAGTTACAATAATTTGTTATTATAAATGTTTTTCTTTCTTCTTTCTTTCTATTTGAAAATTAAACTACAAATTGGTATCTGGTCAACGAAATCGGAAGCAGAACTATTTAGGTAGGTAAGCAGCTATACAAAATATTATGTACGTATCTACGTATGATAATTATAGTAGGTAGATTGTACTCACCGTTCTTGTTCGCTAGGTAATGCGAAGAAAGATAGTTCTGGATTAGACAACCCGCTACTGAGACATCTGTATACACTACAATATTTTTTACTTCTACTCGAACTTTTAGCCATCGTAGGTAC
Organism: Crambus lathoniellus; assembly: GCA_949710035.1. NCBI lineage: Eukaryota > Metazoa > Arthropoda > Insecta > Lepidoptera > Crambidae > Crambus > Crambus lathoniellus. The sequence goes on along the minus strand of OX453305.1, from coordinate 21,033,873 downwards.
ACGCACGAATTATTACAAATACAAATACAAAATTATTAGAGGGAGGCAGCGCAGCGGCGCGAAGCGTGCGTGTGGTGGGCACGGACAGTTTTACCTTAATAATATTATGCGCGGTCGCGGGCGACCGGCCGCCGGCGGCGGCGGCGCCGCGCGGGCGGCGAGCGGCGGGCGCTGCCACGCATGACTGTCGCCCCGTTATCACCGATAAATTTTGTCAGTGTGTGCGTGCGACGACGCATGACGACGCATACGTACGGGCGCGCTCACATACAAACCGTTTGGGGTGCCTGTCCAGGCAGTCAACGTACTTATATTGTTTTACTATGCCATGGCTAACCACAAATATTATTTAGCTAACGAATATTGTCGGTACGTATCTGCCGTCACCGCAATGCTCGAGCGAGTGAGAGAGAGGGCGAATATACGCCGCGGCCGTGTCAACGGCGGGCGGCTTGTCAATTACTGACGCGTCATGTCATGACGTGCCAGAATGCCCGTCTTGCATTTCCCCGCATAACACAAGGACACATAATATATTTATCTAATTATTGGTTTATTTTATAAGATGTTAAATCCAAGTATGTTATGTATGTTAAAGCCATTTGAATAAAAGTCTTGTTTTAAAAATAAAAATAATAATTTAGTGGCTTTATACGAATCAAACATAAAAAGCATACTAAAAATACACTTTTACTGTAACTAAAACTACACATCCACCGAAACTCAAATACGTTTCTCTCAACAATCTCCAACATAAAATTATTTCTCCAAAAAATTTTACCCAGTTCTATAAAAACACCCCTAATTTGAGGAATCACCACAGCCTGGCAGCACTGACATATCGCACCGAATTCGATAATCATAACGATCGCTATCTCTGAAGTGACTTCCAGCCCTGTTTCGAAAACACGATTGGAAAAATTATGCTCGATAGAAAAAAATCCTGAAGTTACCTCTAAAATTTCATATAAATGCACATTACGACCGTGTTTTACAATAATAATTCCTATAAAAACACAAACACATAGGTTACACCTTTTCTATTTCGTGACTGTTTTAGATTTTAAAAAAACTGAGTACTTAAACATTTTTGTTAACTTTTTGATAAGTGTGAATTTCGCTTACGATTTATAGTGTAGCGTACCTACATTAGAACTTAGATCTGATTTAGTTATAAATAAACTACCTTGTTTAATATAGTTAAATCTATTTACGCTTTGCTTACAATGTAAAACAAATTAATTTACATTGCTTAAATTGTAATATCGCTGGCCCCGGGCAATAAAGCGGTTATCTCAAAAACCTAATTTTACAGGGGAAGCAAAAGAAGCTAATTTATTTATAATTAAGCGTACAGTTATTCGAAATAAGCGTTCAATATCTCAATTGAAAGGTATTTTTTTCACCTATTAAACCCTTTTCAAATTTTATATATAACATAAATAATATAGTAGATAAGGATAAAAATGTATAATACAAATTATTTACGATCCCGTTCTAACTGCAACATCATTTAACAACTTTATTAATAGACCTTCCAGTAATATTCCGGAATGTAAGTATAGAATACAACGCAATTTCCATTTCGAATCTCGAGCGTATCAGCCTATTACCACCTTTTCAAGGGAAATTTTGTTACTTTATCTTAGATGTATAATCTACTAAACGCTGTTTCGGCATCCTATTAGTGCACCACATTTTTATGTAACTGTTATTACAAACTGACCAGAAAATATAATATATTTTTATTTTTTCCTACTTTAGACAGTATTTTACTATTATTATTGTTATTTTAGCAATATTACTTGTACTAAAGTTATATACTAGTTAAATACTAGCTCTGGAAGCATGATTTGATTAAAATAATTATACTGATTGGTTTAAATGCATTTTAAATCAGGAGAATTCATCAACATTCTATAATTGGCTTTAAATAAAACTTTAAATGTTAATATAAACTTGGTAAATGTCGGAATTGTTATATACTTTACTATATAGGGTGTACAAAAGACTGGGACACTATAGGTATGGTATATGGGATATACTAGCCATATATCCCATATATAGTATAGTAGAGAATATAAATAGTTCAAACAAACTACCACATTCATGTACACATTTAAAATTTTATTTAAAGTCCTTACCTACCTAAAATTATAGCTTTCTTGGCCTAACCTTAATAAATAATTTAGTTTAGAACACTTATGTAAGAACTAGCGGATCCTTGCGGTTTTACCCGCGTGATACCTGTACCCGTGGAAATGTCGGAATAAAATTAGCCTATGTCACTCGGGAAGAGTGTAGCTTTCTAATGGTCAAAGAATTTCCTAAATCGGTCCAGTAGTTCTTGAGATTTGCGTGTTCAACCAAACAAACTCTTTTCTTTACTGTGAAGTACTGTGTCCCCAACACACTGCAAATTATTATAAAATAAGTGATGAATGTTTCGGGATTGCTTCAGTTTTGGAGAGACTCATCAAATCATCATAAAGCGGTTTTGGTGAGGTAATTGGCTGTCTGTAAAGATTTGTTAATTCAGATGATGAAACATCAGGTGTTGGTGTCCTTTTACCCCTTCCTCTTGAAGATCTAGTTTTTGGTGCAGTATTCAATGAAACATACTCATCGTCAAAGTTATACTTAAAATAGATAACATCTGGATGACCTTCAGTAATTTTAATTTCGTGAATCTTTGTCCCTTTACCTTTTTATTAGTTTGGTCTACACGTAACCAGTATCTTTTGTCCATCATCGCCTTTAAAACAAAGAAATTGTGTTGTTCCATTTCAATTAGCTACAATTTTTCAGAGTATATTGAATTTCACGTACAAATTACATGAATGAACTTATAATATTATACTAATCACATCATAAATTACTTCATATACACTCATAGAACTAGATAACATAACACTTAATACATAATATTTACATATTGCGAATTTTTTATGTTTTTACCCATAACTAGTAAATGTGAACTTTATCAAAAACGGCCAAAAACGGGCAGCTGACTTCTATAAATAGTTATTCTAGAGGGTTATCTCTATAATATTATAGGTAAATTAGACCGGGGCCGGCGATGGTAAGGTAGTTTTGGACACAAAATTACTAAAAAACTAAAGAATAAAATCGTTAATTTAAAACAATATATTAGTAATTGAATAAAAAAATATAATTGTATTGATTTTTTATTATTATAGATAAAATATTCAAAATAAATATCCAAATTAATTTAAAGTTTCAACTGTTTTGTATATTTCACGTTCAAAATCGTACGAATATTTTGCATGAAAACTATTCGTTTTTTTCATGTTTCTTAATGTCAATGTTATTTAGAACCTAAAAACATTATACGTTCAACTTATATCAAAAAACTTTTCTATAGGTGTCAGTTTTAAGATTATATGAAAGATTTTCATGAAGAAAATTACGTAAAAAATGAAGTCGGTTAATGACTTTTTCCTCTCTCGGGCCACCGTGCGTCGCTAGAGCTACAGTAAATTTACGAGAAAAAAGGCGTAATAGTATTTTACAAAATAAAATTTCTGGTGATTACTTTGTATAAAGCGTTAACATTTTGTTTATTTTACATTTTTATTTTGGAAAAGGCGGTTAAAGGTTTTATTGTTTCTTTTTGTTACGAAAACTAGTGTAAAGATGTTCGCTGGTTTTTGTTTTATGTTTCATAAAGTAAGAAACCGTTACATACTCAAGCGTAAGATAATTTACCGCGCAATAAAGCTGTTAATATCACTTAATATATTCAAATAGTAACTAAAAAATCTGAAAAAATTAAGAGACATAGATTGAGGGACAGAGAAGCCAAAAATGAAATAACATTAAAAAGGTGGTATCCGTCAGTTACCGCTTTATTGCCCGGGGCCAGCGATATCTATGTACAAGTATCCTATTCTATTGCTTATATAGTAAACTTAAAACTAATAATTTATGTTAACTTATATCTAAGATAAAATATATATTAATGTGAAAATAGTTCGTATAAAATCATATATTACAAAGATAAGTTTTATATTAAAATAATAAATTAACTTTGTAATATTCCTTAACAAAAGAGAATCTTAAATGTCAAGAAATATTTTTTAATCTAAATTTTATAAAATATTGTGTCATGAACAAGCGGACAAATCAATAATTTTTCTTATTATATATATTTTACGCACCGATCGGCCGGCCGCTGGAATGCGGACCGGTTTGGCGGGGCGACCTCTCCGCCGCTGCACTGCGGCGCTCGGACACCGAGCGCGGCCGGCAGTCGTTTCTATACCTTCTCTCGCTGTATGGGCGTTTGTGCACTACACTGAATTTTACCGATCCGGAAAAAAACGGATGCTTGTATTTTAATAATTAATTATTATAAATAATTGAATTTATTTATTTCGTGTAGTTTAGGGTTCGAAACATTGAAACTAAAGGAAATAAATACATTCTTACTATTATAAATGATTAAATTATTAAAATATAAGCATCCTTTTTTTTCCGGATCGGTAAAATTCAGTGTAGTGCACAAACGCCCTATGTGTTTCGTATGCCTTCCGCTGCTTTGAATTCGACTAAACAAAGCTGTGCCTAGTCTAGGTCTTTTAGCTACTAATATCTGTGTCCTTAGTGTATAAACTCATCTCTTCCTTCTGTGTTGTAATTCTGTGTTTACGTGTGTACGCAATAAACGTACCTAATATATTGAGTGGCGGATTTTATTCCTGTGCATCGGAATACCCTATCCCGCTTCACTGGTGACCCCGACAGAGCACACAAGATGGCCAATGAAAACGCGAAGTCATCATCAGCCGGCGCAGATGACACCACGGCAAGCGGCAGCGATGTGAACAGGGTCAGTGTTCGGATACCCCCTTTTTACCCAGAGAAACCGGCGCTGTGGTTTGCCCAGCTAGAAAGCCAATTTTATCTGGCCAATATTACCACTGACTCAACAAAATTCCATTACGCAGTGAGTCAGTTGGACCCGATTTATGCGTCTGAAGTGGAAGATATCATCGACTCCCCACCGGCTCCTAACAAATACGAGCGGCTAAAAGCGGAGCTCACTAAGCGCCTGTCAGCATCCCGGGAAAAGAAAGTTAAGCAGTTGCTGGACCATGAGGAGCTGGGGGACAGAAAACCCTCACAGTTTCTCCGACACCTTCAGCATCTCGCTGGACCCAACATCCCGGAGGAGTTCCTTAAAACCATTTGGACCAGCAGACTGCCCAGCAGTACACAAACTATTATTGCGTCGCAGTCCAAGGCATCGTTGGAGGAGGTAGCTGAGCTGGCAGACCGGATCCATGACGTCGTCCCGCCGTCACCCCAGGTAGCAGCTGCGTCCGTGGTACCGGGAAGCTCAACGGGCATGGGTACCAGATCGCCGAGTTGACGAGGCAAATACAATCGCTACACTCCAAGGTCGAGCGAATGTCACGATCAAGAGAGCGGCGAAATTCGAACTTTAACGGTCGTCATTCGCGTGACAGTTCTCGTTCCCGCGCAAATCGTTCGCCGTCAAACTACAAAAAATTTCCGCTGTGTTGGTACCATGCCAAATTCGGGAATAATGCGCACAGGTGCGTGAAACCGTGCGACTTTGCGGGAAAAGTATAGGGCAGTGTGTGATGGCGGCCGACGCCTGTCCAAATTCCGGTCGCTTATTTGTTACAGACAGTCGTACCAAAGTACAATTTTTAGTTGATACTGGTAGCGATATTTGTGTATTTCCTAAGCATTTAATCAGTGGTAACCGGCAGAAAACAAACTATGTATTATGCGCTGCTAATGGCTCACCTATAAATACTTACGGCTACGCTCACTTCATTTTGAATATAGGCTTACGCCGCGACTATGCTTGGCGGTTTGTTGTGGCTGATGTTACGCGGGCGATAATAGGTGTGGATTTCTTATCTTATTATAATTTAGTGGTAGATGTTCGCAACCATCGCTTAATAGACGCTAATACTACACTCAGTACCGCGGCTTTGCTTGCTAACAACAGTGATATTTTTTCAGTTAAGGTAATGTCTGGCGATACGGTATATCATCGCATACTAGCTGAATACCCTGACATCACTCGCCCTTCTGGGTTACACAGCACAGCTAAACATAATACTGTACACCATATACGAACCACACCTGGACCACCTGTAAGTGGTTCGCCTCGCAGACTAGCGCCCGATAGGCTTAAGATTGCTAAGGCCGAGTTTGAGGCCATGTTACAGATTGGTACCTGTCGTCCATCGGAGTCAGCATGGTCTTCTCCCCTGCATCTTGCTCCCAAGAAGGATAGCGGTTGGCGACCTTGCGGTGATTATCGTAGGTTGAACGCCAGAACCATTCCTGACAGGTATGCTATAAGACACATCCAGGACTTCGATTACAACCTTGGCGACTGTACGGTCTTTTCCACAATAGACCTGGTGAAAGCATATAACCAGGTCCCTATAAACCTTGCTGACATCGAGAAGACCGCCATCACAACACCGTTCGGCTTATACGAATTTCCTTACATGACGTTTGGACTTCGTAATGCCGGACAAACTTTTCAGCGGTTCGTCGATGAGGTGCTACGAGGCCTTGATTTCACGTATGCGTATATTGACGACATTCTGGTCTTCTCGAAAGACCAAAAGACCCATGAAGACCATTTACGTCAGGTTTTCGATAGGTTGAAGGAGTACGGCATGGTGATAAACACTAGCAAGTGCGTATTCGGGGCATCTGCTGTGACGTTTTTAGGTTACGACGTCTCAGCTGCGGGTGTGAAACCACCTCCAGGGAAGGTGGCAGCAATCAAGGAGTTCCCAATTCCCAAAACTGTTCGAGAGCTTCGCAGATTCTTGGGTATGGTGAACTTTTACCGCAGATTCATCCCTCAAGCTGCTCAACATCAAGCACCATTGAATGCTCTTCTTGTAGGGTCAGTCAAGGGTTCTCACCCCATATCATTATCGGCCAGCGAGGTGAATGCATTCGAAGCATGTAAGGAGGATTTATGTCGAGCTACGATGCTTGTCCACCCGGATTGTAGTGCAAAGTTAGCACTAGTTACCGATGCATCCGACGTCGCTTTAGGAGCAGTTCTACAGCAGTTCAAGGATGGCGCTTGGCAGCCGCTGGGTTTCTTTTCTCGCAAGTTGTACCCTTCGCAGATCAAATATTCGCCTTACGACCGCGAACTTTTAGCGATTTATGAGGCTGTTAAGCATTTTCGCCATATGATCGAGGCTCGCGAGTTTGTGATATACACTGATCACAAACCTCTTACATTCGCTTTCCACTTACGTAAAGAGAATTGTTCACCCAGGCAGTTTCGTCACTTAGACTTTATTTCACAATTTTCCACCGATGTGAGACACATCTCGGGTAAAAACAATGTCGTTGCGGATACACTTTCACGTGTGGAGGAAATCGTTCAACCCGTAGACATGACTTTATTAGCAAATTTGCAAAATACCGATGATGAACTTAAAACCCTTATAACTGGTTTTACGTCATTATGCTTGGAAAAAGTGAAACTGCCTGGTTCGGACTTAGTACTTTTTTGTGATGTAAGAGGTAATGCAAAACGCCCTTTTGTTCCTAAGGAAATGCGCCGACAAGTGTTTGACAGCCTACACTCGTTGTGCCATCCTGGCGCCAATGCTTCTGTGAAGCTGGTTAGTGATCGCTTCATATGGCCCGGGATTCGACGCGACTGCAGAGAGTGGGCTCGTTCCTGTCTGGCTTGTCAGAGATCCAAAATAACCCGACATGTCTCGGCACCCATCGGATTATATGGGAAACCGTCTGCCAGGTTCAAAGAACTGCATATCGATCTTGTAGGGCCTTTACCCATATCGCAAGGTTATAGGTACTGTCTCACTGCCGTAGACCGTTTTACCCGGTGGCCAGAGGCAATACCACTGCAGGATATCACAGCGCAGACGGTAGCGAAAGGTTTATTAAGCGGCTGGATCTCCCGTTTTGGATGTCCTACAAAAATTGTCACGGACCGAGGTCGACAGTTCGAGTCAGCACTTTTTAAACATCTCTCTCAGATTGCCGGGTTCCAACATAAACGAACCACTGCCTATCACCCATCGTCCAACGGATTAGTGGAAAGGTTTCATAGGCAATTTAAGGCTGCCATAACCTGCCACGCTGACAGTAATTGGGTTGATTCACTTTCACTCGTGCTCCTGGGTATTCGCAGTACCTACAAGGAGGACATCAATGCTTCGTGTGCTGAATTGGTGTATGGTGAACCGTTGCGCTTGCCGGGAGAACTCTTTTCCCCAGATGACATAGATACTGCAGACATGACAGACTATGTTTCGCGGCTTCGCAATTTTGTCAGACAACTGCAACCATCTCCAACTGCTCATCACAGTTCACGACGGACCCCATTTGTTTTTAAGGATCTAGCCACAGCCTCTCATGTCTTCCTTCGCGATGACACAGGGCCTGGCTCATTTAAACCTGCTTACACTGGTCCCTATGAGGTACTGCAGCGAGGTGACAAGGTGTTTAAACTGACGGTTAATGGTAAGTCAGTCACCGTGTCCATTGATAGGTTGAAACCGGCCTACATACTACGTGATCCAGACAACATCATTCCCACTTCCGATCACCTCACAAACACCTCACACAAAGCACCACCCACACAAACTCAAAACCATTCACCATCTTCCAAACCAGTTTGCGATGACTTACCTATCACTAAAGATGTTCCCACCAGGACAACTAAATCTGGTCGTAGGGTAAGATTTCCAGACTTTTATCGCCCGTAGGACGGTCTCTGGAGGGGGGTGATGTAGCGTACCTACATTAGAACTTAGGTCTGATTTAGTTATAAATAAACTACCTTGTTTAATATAAATCTATTTACGCTTTGCTTACAATGTAAAACAAATTAATTTACATTGCTTAAATTGTAATATCTAGGGGGACTTCCGGTTTCGACACTAGTAAACAAATACCGTAATTTAGTTGTCTCCAGGAAATTTAATTGTTTCTTTTGATATAAGTGCACAACAAGCTTGAAACCGGCACATAACCTCGCACTAGAAACTGGCGCATCAAGGTACGCACCTCATTGAATAATTCACATCACACAGTGCAGGAAAAACTATAAAATACTTTCGATTTTTCGAAAAAACGAAGTGTCGATTCTTAATAACGATCACTTTGCACTTCAAATCGCCCAATTACGAAACATTACACAATATAAGCTCCTCCTCAAGCGCGTACGCACTTCCGTGATCAGCTGACGGTGACACTTGACAGCTGTCACAGTGACAGAGTTGGGTGCGTTCAGAAACAGAGAAATTGTGTTTTTAAAGTTTCACTAGCGCCATCTACAATGGTTAACTGTGGGGCTTGCGGAAAGTTTCTAGCGGTGACAGGTGGCGCTGCCTGCTCGTCATGTACGCTTAAATATCATAAAGGGTGCCTGGCCCTCCCTGATAAGGCTATAATAAGCAGAGATTGGGTATGTCCGAACTGTAAAAAAAGCATCAGGAAGGGCGACAACAGCCAGACGCCGATAAAAGGTATTTGCGGCACGCCGCCGCAGGGAGAATTAAATCCTGAATCACCGCAGCAGATCCCCTCGCTGCAAGGATCCAGCCACCAAGAGCTTCTCATTTTCATGGCTGAAATGCGGGAGTTCAGGCAGGAGATGACCCAGCTGCGCGAGTCTCTGATGAACCGCATGGATGATTTCGAGCGGCGCCTGGGAGACCTCGAAAAGCGTGTCCCCGAAGGCGTTTCCTGTGCAACTGAAGAGCTCGAGCGTACTATCGAGGGTCTCAAGCGGGAGCTCAATGATCGGGACCAGGACGCCCTCCTGGCCGATCTGGACATCGGGCAGCTGCCGGAGGAGCGGGGCGTGAGCGTCATCCAGTCGGTGACGATGCTGGCGGCACGACTGGGCATCACGCTGGAGGAGCGCGACGTGGTGTTCGCAGAGCGCGTGGGCGCACCGCCGGCCGAGGCGGGGGGCCGCCCGCGGCGCGTTGTGGTTCGCCTGGCGCGCCGACACCTGCGCGACGAGCTGATGCACGCTGCACGCGTGCGCCGCACCGTCACCGACGCAGCTGGCAGCCGCGTGTACGTCAACGAGCGCCTGACTCGTCACAATCGCCAGCTCTTCCACCAGGTGAGGAGTGTAAGAAGCAGCAATGGCGATACTCCTGGACGAAGCGAGGCCGCATTTTTGTGCGTCAGGCCGACGGTTCACCAGCCTTCCAGCTTCGCTCCTTTATGGATGTGGAGAGAGTGCTCGGGACCCAGCAGAAATGACTCGCAGTTATCTATAATCAATCCGGCATATCAGAACTGGTCACTTGCTTTTTTTGTTGTTTGTTTGTTTTTTTGTCGTTGTTGTTCAATCTTAGTGAAATAATTCGTTTTGTTTTTTATATGGTAAATAATTTTGGTATATTTGCATTGTCTGTGAAATTAGCTATGCAAATTAACGGGTCTATAAATGAAAAACACACTTACATACATTTAAAAGATTATGTCAGTTTAATGAATAATAGTGATTTGACAAATTACTACAGAATGCTATTACAAAATAGGAATTGCGCAGAGAACCATACATTACCTATTACTATGTACAAACGTAAACTCTACTGTAAAGATATTATCACTAGCATATCAACTTTGAATGCAATACATATAAAATCAGACACAACTCGGTGCCTCCCTGTGCTGGCCTCAAACTTGCATGTATATTTTTTTATTAATTTATTTCTTCTTTTTTTTTCCTTCATAATTATTACCAGAACTAAGTAATAAAAACTTAAAAGTTGGTCTATACAATGCGGGCTCACTCGGTACGGGACATGATGATTTTATTGTAGCCGTGAAGGAGTTGGATCTGGATATTTTGGCCATAAACGAGACCTGGTTGAGGGCTGGGGAAGATGATAAGGCGCCGAAGGTATCTGGTTACCGGCTAAGGCACTACCCCAGACCTGAAAATGTACGGAGAGGACATGGTGGTGGAGTGGGATTTTATATTCGTAGAGGTATCAACGTCCGTACGCGTCAACACTCTACAAACTCAGAGGTCGAGCAAATGTGGCTAAGTGTATTCAATAATAATCAGCGAATTCTCATTGGAACTGCCTACAGGCCACATTGGCAAGATACATGCCTGTTTTTGGATGCCATTGTGGATTCCATCACCTCCTTTGGTAGCTACGACGCAGTGATTTTGCTAGGGGACTTTAACATAAATCAATTCGAAATAAATAGTAGCAAATATAAACAATTTATGCACTTTCTTCACAGCGTCAATTTAAGGCAAATAGTTACAGAGCCAACGCATTTTACCGAGCATAGTCAAAGCCTAATTGATGTTGTTTGCACTGATGCACAAGCTCTAAGGGTCACAGTGAAACACACTCCAGAACTGGGAGGCCATGGAATGGTAAAAGTTGAATTTAAAATAAAAAGAAATAAAATTCTTCCATGTCGGTTGACATACAGACCCCTAAAAGACATTGACTTGGACCAATTAAACTGCGATCTGGATGCCATTAACTGGGATGAATTCTACAGAATTGATAATGTCAACTCACTCACAGAAGCCTTTACCACCTGCTTGAGTACATTATTTGATTTACATGCCCCAATTAAAACTCAGACATTTAAACATCCACCGCACCCTTGGATCACTGATACCATAAAATCCATGATGAAAATTAGAGATACATATCATGCTAAGTTTAAGATCCATAAATCAGATAAGCTAAGAGAAAGCTACAAGTTTATGAAAAAACTAGTAATGGAGGCTTTGGCTGTAGAACGGAAGTGTTTTTTTGATAGACATATAAACGAAAACATTAACGATAGTAAAAGATTATGGAATAATTTGAAGAAGCATATAATCAGTGACAACAAGAAGGCAGAAGCTTTACCACCTTGCTTCAACGATCCTGACCTCATTAACGCTTACTTTCTCAACATCCCAGGTGGAGGAAATGTTTCAATATCTCAGCTAACTTTCTATGAGCATCACAGATACGGTTTGTCGACATTTTCGATACACACAGTAACAGAGGACCAAGTGCTAAAAACTATCAAAGGGTTCAAGTCGAATGCCAAAGGCTGTGACGGTTTGTCCCAAGAAATGATTTTGTTGACTTTGCCACAAACCTTAAAAGCGATCACTAAGATAGTTAACACCTCGATATTGGAAGCCAGCTATCCCGATAGTTGGAAGATTTCATTGGTCAGACCTTTACCGAAGAACAACAATCCGACATGTATGAATGATCTCCGTCCAATAAGCCTCCTATCTTGTGTGTCTAAAGTGTTGGAACGAATTGTATGTGACCAGCTAACTGAATACCTAGAGTCTAACAACATACTTCCTCATAGACAGTCTGGTTTCCGGAAGGGTCACAGCACAGCAACTGCTCTAGCAGACGTTGTCGACAATTTGCTGGTCTCGCAAGATCAGGGCAACCTTAACATCCTACTTCTGTTGGACTTTTCACGTGCATTTGATGCAATAAACATTGACCTCCTCCTGTCCAAACTAGCATTCTATGGAGTAGAGACTAGTGCAATAAAATGGTTTGCTAGTTACCTTAAGAACATTCAACAGTTTGTCGAGCTGGAAAAAGGGGATGGGTCCAAGATCCGCTCAAAGATGTTGCCTGTGACCCGTGGAGTACCTCAGGGGTCAATTTTAGGACCCATACTCTATATCCTTTACAGCGCTGATATTGCAAAGGTCATCCGTCACTGCCAATTTCACTTCTATGCAGACGATCTACAATTGTACCTTCCTTTCAAGATCACCGACACCAGTGCTGTAAGCAAGGTAAATGAGGATTTAGCAGCAATATCAACCTGGTGTAAATCAAATTGCCTAGTCCTTAACCCCAAAAAATCAAAATTTCTCTTAATAGGAACAAAAAAGAAGATCTGCCATTTCCAAAATAGTGTTCTGAATATAGTGATAAATGAGGAGAAAATAGAAAGAGTGGATAAAGCAAGAAACCTGGGGTTGGTACTAGATGAAAACCTGTCTTTTGAAAGCCATATTACCGAGTGTTCCCGCATCTGTTTCTATAGACTTAAAGTGTTGTATAGGATTAGACCTTACTTGAGTGAGGAGATACGAATAAGGCTGTGCGAGGCATTGATTCTGTCAAAATTAAATTATTGTGACACTGTTTACGGTCCCTGTTTGATGGCCAAAACAAGCAGACTAGTTCAAAGAGTGCAGAATGCTTGTGCGCGCTTCTGCTTTCATGTTCCACCTCGTTCACATGTTACTCCTTTTCTTAATGATGCAAACATGTTGAAGATGGAGGCGCGCAGAAGACTTCACCTTGCTACTCTTATGTTTGGTCTCCTTAAGTCAGGTACACCTAGTTACCTTTTGTCTAAACTGATGCGGGCCTCCGAATGGTGCAAGAATCCACGGAGAGAGGGGTGCAGTATTTTTATGACGGCGAGGCATCGGACTGCGGCATTTCGCGGTTCTTTTAGATTTGCCGCTTCAAAATGTTGGAATTCTCTCCCACCACCAGCACGTGAACTGCGAACGATATGCACATTTAGACATCACCTCAAAAAACATTTAATTAATGAACAGATCACTAACGCTAAGTCTAAATGAAACTAAGTTACTTACTTGCGAGGTTTTCACGGTGCGTTTATGGGAGATGCGTCCCGGCATCTTTGAGGCGGTTGTCCATTCTGTCTGGCCGATGCTTCTGCATTTTTATGTACAATAGAAGCGTCTAGCTTTACTTTCATTGTAGCACATGAACTGAAAAAGTTGTAAGTACACATTTAGACATCACCTCAAAAACATACAATTTCAATGAACGGATCGCTAACGCTAAGTCTAAAGTGAAACTTATATAACTTATATTGCTTACTTTCGGGGTTTTCACGATGCGCTTAGGGGAGATGCGTCCCGGCATCCTTGAGGCAATTATTTGTTGTATCTGGCCGCTGCTATCAGATTTTCCGCATACTGTACAAGCATCTAGCTTTTCTCCCGCCGTATCAACATGTTACGCACGGCTTTTTAGTAATAAACACAGTAATAAATGTGTGAATATGAGAATCACATGAGAATCTTGTTCATCTTGTTGTATCAAAGAGCATGTAATCACTACGTTTAGTTGTGTGCAAAGAGTTTTTATTTTTTTTTTTGCGTTTGATTTGGTTTGTATTGTATTGTAAAAAAGTTCGTCCTTTTGGACAGGCGAAGACATCAAGCCATACTGCCAACTGGAGAGTGCAGTACTAACACTTTTTTGTGGCGCTGTGGCTGTCTTCCGTCTCACCTACACTGATGATGATTTATATTTTTAATTGCCTACGTAATTCATTTATTCTTTTTTCCTTTTTGTGTTGTGTTAGCTTCTTTTTTTTTATTATTATTTTTTTTTTATTTTGATTTTTATACATGTGTTTGTATTTTTGTATGTTGGTGTCGCACCGGATAGGCTCCCCCAGAATACCAGCGTTGCGGCGGTAAATTTCTTTTTTTGCTGTCGCAACATTATGCTGAGGTGGGGGCCTAGTTGGCTACACACATACTATTCTGTATTTCTTATTTCTTATTCTGTATATTTTTTTTGTTTGTGTGTGTCAATAAATTATTCTTATTCTTATTATCTATGTACAAGTATCCTATTCTATTGCTTATATAGTAAACTTAAAACTAATAATTTATGTTAACTTATATCTAAGATAAAATATATATTAATGTGAAAATAGTTCGTATAAAATCATATATTACAAAGATAAGTTTTATATTAAAATAATAAATTAACTTTGTAATATTCCTTAACAAAAGAGAATCTTAAATGTCAAGAAATATTTTTTTATCTAAATTTTATAAAATATTGTGTCATGAACAAGCGGACAAATCAATAATTTTTCTTATTATATATATTTTACGCACCGATCGGCCGGCCGCTGGAATGCGGACCGGTTTGGCGGGGCGACCTCTCCGCCGCTGCACTGCGGCGCTCGGACACCGAGCGCGGCCGGCAGTCGTTTCTATACCTTCTCTCGCTGTATGTGTTTCGTATGCCTTCCGCTGCTTTGAATTCGACTAAACAAAGCTGTGCCTAGTCTAGGTCTTTTAGCTACTAATATCTGTGTCCTTAGTGTATAAACTCATCTCTTCCTTCTGTGTTGTAATTCTGTGTTTACGTGTGTACGCAATAAACGTACCTAATATATTGAGTGGCGGATTTTATTCCTGTGCATCGGAATACCCTATCCCGCTTCAATAGTTTGGAGCTCGTTAATTCCATAGTGATTTTTCGCTAACCGCCTAACCCCCTTTAATCGATTGTCAAACATTGTTAAAATGTTTCTTTCGGATGCGAGGCTTTCCTCACATTGATGAAGCAACGCCGGACTACAGCGTTAACAAGTGATAGCAAAACCGCCTTCAAACAAAAACTGCCGACAAAAACTGACTTCCCAAAAAAACGTAAAAACAGATAATAAATTGAATCATTCCATTCAAAGGACGAAATGGCGGGACTTTAGCTAATTAATCTTGGAACTTCTGATCTGATTGAAGTCGGTGCCAAAATGCCATTACTTACCTATTGTTATGTATTTCACACCACTCCGCGCATGAGATAATTGTGTATTATTGTTTCACTAAATGTTTTGTTCTTGTTACTTTCGGCTTGACACCGACTTCAAGTTCCAAGATTAATAAATAATCTAATTATTAGATAAAGTCCCGCCCTTTCGTCCTTTGAATGGAATTATTCAATTTATTTTTTGTTTTTACGTTATTTTTTAAAGTGAGTTTTTGTCGGCAGTTTTTGTTTGAAGGCGGTTTAATTTTATTTTTTTATTTTGCTTATTTTTCCATTTTTAGTGTAAGAAATCTAATGCGCAAGCGTCGCACAATGTGCAACGTTTAAAACTGTAGCTTAGACAAGCACCAACCTCCAAGTTTTAACTGTCATACAGTTTTTTAACCTTCCACCATCAGCTCATCTAAATAACCTGAAAGAATACGACTAAAAATCATTACCTACGTATCAACGATATTTAAAGAATTATCCTCTAACTCCTAACTATTGAGGAGTTGTACCTTCCATCACCTGCTCATCAGCATGAGATGGTGAATACCAGATGCAAATACTTAAAAAACTTTAGAAAATCTATATATAAAGCACGAAAACTACCTATAAAATTTGCGAGTTTTCCTCGATTTCGCATGGATTTCACCATCAGATCCTAACTTGGTAACAATGTGACCACCTCAGGAGTTTACTCTTTCGAATAAATAAAGAATCATTGCAATTAGTCAATAGTTCGCGAAGATATTGACGTGTAAAGCAGGAACTACCAGTCGAAAACTATGTGTTTTTTCAAGATTAGCTTAATTGGTCAGAGCATCGGGCCGTATTCCCGGGGGCGGGTTCGAATCCCGCCTGAAAGCTACTTGCAGGACTCGTGGTTTTTTTATAATAACATTTTTTGCCGGGCTCGTGTTCATTTTTGATATTCTAAAATATTTTAAACTTAATTTTTTTGAAAATATTCATAGATGAATAATTAGATGCGTTGATTAAGGGTTCCCTATAGGTACTTTTTCACAAAAAAAAGGGAAAATTACAAAAAAAAAAGCACGGACTGGATTTGAACCGAGGTTCTTCTGGCTTCAATGCCGCTCGTTTTTTAGCTCAGCTATCACAGCTTTGGAAACGGTGGCGAAATTTGCCTTCGTATTCTAATGACATTGTACCAGTGGCAAAGAATATATACACTTGCCAGTGGTCACGAGACCCCTGACGCGAGTTTAACATTTTTTACCCACGCCGCTAAAGAAGTTTTCACTTTAAAAATATTCCAGGTGAGTTCTATACATACAAATCTTGACATAGTGTCTACTCAACTTTCGACGGGCAAAATCTTTGAATTTGTGGGACCAAAGGGAATTCGGTTTGATGGAATGTATCACGGTCATCTGATTCTGTTCTCATAGGTTACCGTCAATATAAAACTTTGACCTCGACCTTTTTGACCTGCCTTGTCAGCCTCCGTTTAATTTAACCTTTTGCTGGATTCAATTTGAGTTTGGATTGAACTTTTTTACCAGCGTTTTAAAAGTTTTTCGATGTTACGTTCCTTATATTAATAAATGTAAGTAACCTTAGTCTATCGGTCAATCTTAAATTTACCAAAAAGTATTTTAAATGTTGGCTAGTGCTCCAGCGTAGAAGTTACTAACAGATAGTGTTACTTGGTGGGTGGAATCCGTGTAATACTCACGGCCCAGACAATGCTGTTAGGAGAAAATTGAAACTGTAAAATTAAAGACGCACCTACGCTTGCAAAAGTTTAAGCGAAGAAAATTTATTTCTTGACGGCATTCAAAACAATAGACGCTCGATATTAATAAAGAAAAGGGATGCAATTAAAATGCTCTTAAAATGGTCTAAAACGGATGGCATGGCATATTTGACCTCTTTTTATGGACATCGGAGAAAAGGCTGAGGCTGAAACGGTACGGGCGACTATGACGCACATTAGTTTTGGAAAATTTGAGGGTATTTCAATCATATCTTGTGTCAGGCAAGATGAAGAGTTGGTACGTTCATTAGAAGTCATAAGAATGCGGTGAGTAGTAGGTAATTAAATAAAAAAGCTGCCAATTGTCGAATGTTTCGTATGTTTGCTGCCGGCCTAGCATGGCCGGCTTTTATCGCGTGATATGATATGGTACGGCAAGTTGTCTTGCTTACCCGACTAAGGTGTAAGCAAGACGGCATGCCGTACCATATCATATCGCGTGATAAAAGCCGCTCATGCTAGGCCGGCTGGATTCTTGTCGAGAAATTGGAAGTGTGCATATGTTACAGTCAAAACCCTTATAACCTAAGAACTATCCGATGTTTTTGTAAAAAATTCAATAATAGGCCAAATTTTTGTAAACGGCCATTAAATATAATTTTAAGAGACTATATTTTGGAATCGTATATTTGTTACGTCTCCATAGAGCGAATTAGTTTGGCACTCGGGCTATAACCAGTTAAAAACCTTATTGACCGGTTAAATTAGTCAATTAGGTTATTGACAGGGTGTCGGTCCAAACTCTTATTGACTGATTTTATTTGACAAAATTAGTTAAGGCGCTACTCGGAAAAAGTATGGATTTTTTGATATAAAACTATAGGACGGTTAGAGTTGTTACAAATCTGGTAATAAGATATGTATTTCTTTATACCTTTATCTAGATTCGTATAGTTTCAGAAACACGATTTTATGATCTTGGCTCGACACTTTTTATTTTCGAAAAGACCTCTAAAAAATACGAAATTTCAAGATTATTCTTAAATGGGGTTACATATACTATTGGAAATTGGTTTAATTATTTGGACATCAATAATATTTAGGATCGTGTAGAAACATTTTAAAAAAATCGCTATAGTTTTTTAATACGAAGTGATATTGTGTTTTTTTTGCCTAATCTGCAAAATCGGTCTCGCTCCCGCGCGCGTCGTTTTATCATTGCTATCTCGCTTCAGCATAATTTTTCCGAGTATCGCCTTAATAAGGATTTTGAACGACACCTTCAGTCAATAACATTATTGACTGATTTAAAGACCAGACATTCAGTCAATATAGGTATTTGACCAACGTGCCCAGTCAAAACTCATAAAACGAGGTTTTGTGTTTTGTTTATTAACTAGCGGATCCTCGCGGTTTTATCCGCGTTGTACCCGTTCCCGTGGAAATATCGGGATAAAATATAGCCGTCACTCGGGAAGAATGTAGCTTTCTAATGGTGAAAGAATTTTCTAAACCGGTCCAGTAGTTTCGGAGCCTATTCGATGCAAACAAACAAACAAACAAACAAACAATCAAATCTTTCCTCACAACTAGCTCCGATGGGACACGAACCCACGACCTTTCGCTTTCCGGGCGACTGCTCTAACCACTGAGCTACGGAGTCGTTACGAGAAGCGTCGAATTTATCCAATACTTCTTACACGCTGTATAGTCAGCGTTAAGCTGACTATACAGCGAGCGATACAGCGAGCTAGTTGTGAGACGGGTCGATTTTTTCTAAATACTTTATTTTCCATTTTTCAGTAATAAAAATTGCATTGTGAATGCAAAAAACTAAAAATTTTAATAAATCTTTCCTCTTTATAATATTAGTATAGATTAGGCGTATTGTTTGAGGTCTGTGATGTGAACTGCAATCGCGCGAGAATACCTACGTTTAATCGATTTCGCTGATGCTTACGATTGTTGTAAAACAGTTTTTGTCTCTTATTATCACAAGAGATTTTCTCTTTTTTTCTAAATTTGCTGAATAAAGAAGAATGTTAATTTGTTTTATTTTACTTTTCTTAAAATGTATTTATTCTCTCGTATTAATGAGCAACCTTGAGTAAATACTATTGAGAAGCAGATACTTACTTACAGTATTAGCATTTCTTGAAAGCAATATTAATAACATCATATTAAAGACCGAACGGTTTTTAGGGTTTCGATCGTTTCGACAAAAACAAAAGACGAAGTTCTTATATAGGATCACTCGTGTCGTGTGTCTGTCCATCCATACCCGAATTTGCTCGAAAACTACTGGACCAAATTATTGGTATTGGATAAATTCGACGCTTCTCGTAACGACTCCGTAGCTCAGTGGTAAGAGCAGTCGCCCGGAAAGCGAAAGGTCGTGGGTTCGAGTCCCACCGGAGCTGGTTGTGAGACGGGTCGATTTTTTCTAAATACTTCATTTTCCATTTTTCTGGACCAAATGAGTTGAAATTTAGGCTTTTCTGTAACCCAAAGACGAATATGGTAAACAATTAAAGTTTGAATTATGTGGTGACTTTTGGGGGGCGAAATAAAAGTACTACAAAAAGTTTTAGTACTGTATCATGACATGAGGCCTGTCAAAAGAAAGGGAGTAGCCCTCATTGACAATACGGTATTTTACTGTTGTTGAAATGTAGATATTTAATGATGACGTTAAAAAATATTGCAATTAAGAATACCAAATGTGAAAAAATAATTTGAATCTGTTTTATAATAAAAGAATTATAGTCTGTTTGATTTTGACTATAGCTGTCTCTTTCTAAAACGAAATCTTCTATGGCGTGACTATGACGCTACTAACCCACTGACGTCACTAAGATAGCGTCCTGTCCTTGTCTAATTATAAAGTTTGAAGTCCTATATCTTTGAAAATATTCAAGATAATTCAAAATGAAAACTTGTTTTGTGTAGCTAATATTTCGAAAAACATTTTAAAGAATTAAAAAAAAATCAGTAAAATACCGTATTGCATGACGAATGCTTGCATCTTGCTTAGAAACAATCAAAACTGTGTCCATGGTGCTGCACGCACCGCATGACGAACGCCTGACGAGAGGCTGCCGCGACGCTGCCGCACCGTCGACACAGGGACCGTACTCTGAAACGCACATCCGAAACTTCGGTTAGCCCCGTCCCTTTCACTCCATTCTGTCATGACTCGAGCGTGCGAGGGACGGGTATTACGAAGTTTCGGGTTTTGCGTTTCAGAGTAGGCCCGCAGTTTTGATTGTTTCTACGCAAGATGCAAGCATTCGGGCGATTGTGCACTACACTGAATTTTACCGATCCAGAAAAAAACGGATGCTTGTATTTTAATAATTAATTATTATAAATAATAGAATTTATTTATTTCGTGTAGTTTAGGGTTCGAAACATTGAAACTACACGAAATAAATAAATTCTTACTATTATAAATGAATAAATTATTGAAACACAAGCATCCGTTTTTTTCCGGATCGGTAAAATTCAGTGTAGTGCACAAACGCCCTTAGTCATGCAATCGTCAATTGACGAAAGCGTGCGCATGACGTGCGGCTTACGTGGAAAGTAGGCCTTTAGTCATGGAATAGTAGATTGTATTACAAGGGAGCAAAATAATATATTTACGGCGAGGGTGCTATTTTGAATCCAGAGCGTAGTGAAGGATTCTAGAGTAGAATCTCGAGCGCAGCGAGGGATTCTAAAGTAGAATCCTGAACGCAGCGAGGGTTTCAATATACGCCGCCCGAGGTAAAAATATTTTTGCGGCCGAGTAATACACTCTGCTTTTCATCCCCCTCTATAAGAAAAGCAATAAAGACAACTCAAATTACTACCTACCTGTCTTTGGCGTTCGGATACATTATAGCGTTAGTCAGGCAAGAAAAAAGTTTGAAGTTTTGAAATTAAAAAAAAACCCATCCCATCGGAGCTGGGACCGTACTCTGAAACGCACATCCGAAACTTCGGTTAGCCCCGTCCCTTTCACTCGATTCTGTCATGACTCGTGCGTGCGAGGGACGGGTATAACGAAGTTTCGGGTTTTGCGTTTCAGAGTAGGCCCTCTGGTTGTGAGACGGGTCGATTTTTTCTAAATACTTCATTTTCCATTTTTCAATAAAAAACATGTCCATCGGATTCCTTATATTATAAGTATCTCTTCTAGTTTTTAGTTTGACATTTCCGATTATTAAATTTTACGTTTTTTCAATGTATTGTTTAAAAAAAGTGTATTCATATGTAATTGACTTTCTAAATGTTACTATTTATAAATTATTGTGTGTTAATTAGTTGTAATTCTAGCTTGTAGACGACTTAGATTTTTAATCTGTAAGTGTACAAGTATAATGAATAAATAAATTAAATTAAATTAAATCTCCGGGGATACCGTAGGGGAGTTGAACATTTTGTTAGATTTTAGCTACGACTCACCGTTTACGAGATATTCTCAATTTTATAAAATTCCTTTTTTGAAAATTTCCCGGTCCCGAAAAAAGTCCCAGCCCCATACAAAATCAGTTGAATTTTTTTTAAGTACTGCACACCCTTTGCTACACTCCAATGCTTCTTTAATTATGTTCTAAATTCAAATCTCATCGTTTTGGACCCTGTTATGAAGCTGTTCAAAATTCAAATCTCATTTTTACCCTCTTGTCATAAGTTCTAAATTCAAATCTCATCGTTTTGGACCCTGTTATGAAGCTGTTCAAAATTCAAATCTTATGTTTACCCTCTTGTCATAACAGGTAAACGATGAATCGTTTTGGGCCCTGTTATTAGATAAACAATCATCGCTTTTCGAATCGATGGGATGAAAAGGCATATTTATGCTTCATTTCAACTGGTTTGGTCCAGTAGTTTCGGAGCAAATTGAAGAGAGGGAAATGGTAAATTTTCGTCTTCTCTTGAATAACTTAAAAAGCACTGACGCTCATTGACCCGTAATTCATATTTGCCTTTTTGAGTCTCGTATAGCAAAATAATCACAAGATTTTAAACATTCATTGTCAATTTCACTAAGTATTACTATTAAGAAAGAAATGTAGTGCAACTGCGCCCGAAATATCGGGGAACTAATTAAACGTGGTAAAAATCCCGTTTTTATTTCATAATACCTGTCTAGTTATAATAAAAAAAAGGTTTGCAAACTGCATCGTGTGCATTGACTTAAAAAATGATCGTGTGGCATATGTGGCATATCAAGGGAAAGAACTATTTAGACATAGTTTTTTCTTAAAACACGAGTGGGAGTTTAAAAAACTGAGCCCAGGAAAGCTTTTCAGCAGTCTATGGTATTACAAGAAAACGGTAGGCCTATATTAAGTGAACAAACTTACATTTTTGGTAAACATATTCTCCCTTACGAAATGTACGGTAGAATTTAGTTTTCAAGTACAGTTTTTAGATTTAAAACACTCATTTATAACTCATGAGAGTCCCATTAAGGGCCAAATTACCTAGATTAAAAGGTAAAGTTTTGCAAATGATGTTGTCACGCGGCAAGTTATGTGGCGCGTACTTTATTAGAAAATTTTATTATTATAAACGAAATTGCATTGAACGATCCTTTCCAGTCAAACATCAAAAGAAATGACTCTATTGTAAAGCTTTATGGTTCACAGATTTAATATGTGTCATTAGCGCAAGTATCGAATGTTCAGTGTGATTTCGTTCAAGAGTAAATTATATACCTAACCTGTCTTATTTAGCGTCAAACATCAATAACGTTCTATTCTCTGTTCCATTAAAATTTAACGCTCCTTAGCCCCTTCAAGAGGTTGTAAGTATTTCCTGGGACACTTAATTGGGCTGTTCTTATTTATGTTGAAAGCTTTGTTCCAGCTAAAGTCTGAATTAGCCCTAAAACTGTATTAATTTAAGTTATATTACTGTTAACTTACCAAACACTCACTCAACAGACAGACTGAAATATAAACAAATCCTATTTCCAAAACAACTTATCCATGTAACTCATAGTACCTATATCTATACTAATATTATAAAGAGGAAAGATTTGATTGTTTGTTTGTTTGTTTGCATCGAGTAGGCTCCGAAACTACTGGACCGATTTGGAAAATTCTATGACCATTAGAAAGCTACATTCTTCCCGAGTGACATAGGCTATATTTTATCTCAATATTTCCACGGGAACGGGTACCACGCGGGTAAAACCACAAGGGTCTGCTAGTCTTTAGTCGTTTGTTTGTTTGTCCGTCTTTCACGTGAAAACGGAGCAACGGATCGACGTGATTGTTGGTATGAGATAGTTTGGGAGCTGGAAAGTGACATAATAAAATACTATCTACCTTTTTATCGCAGATATATCAAATTCCCGCGTAATGTCGTGTTGTCATCGCGGGCGAAGCTGCGGGAAGAAACTACCCAACTAGCAAAATCAGTTCTTATAGCTATCTTCAAGACTACTTCTAACCTCTCTTATAAGAAACTTGTAGTATGCTACAAACCTGGATTTGGGCGCAGTTACAGGAGCTAATATTTCTGTAATTATCTTATAACCAGCTTAAAGAATGTCACTAAGCCCTATAGCATACTTGAGTAAGCATTCGCGAAAAGCAATTGCTTCTATTATAATCTAAGACTAAACAATTACAAGCACAAACGCTCTTATTATTACACAAGTATCTTACTAATGCAATCTAGTTTATAGTGTAATTAGCTAATGTATTTAGAAGTAAATTTTATATGTTAATATTGTTCCTTGTTATTTTGAGATTAAAGTTAAATTGTATACGTAAACACACTTGCTTTTATTATAGAAATAACAATACATTGTAGTAAGTATTTGTAATTAAGTACCTATGTGAATGGGAGGATGGGGAATTAATTTTTACTGTAAATATGTACAGTAATTTAGTTAGTTTCACCAATGCCCCTCGAAAATAAGCACATAGTACAATGTTGTAAAAATTTTATTTAATCAAATTCTTATATATATCCGCCATGTTTTAAAATTGCACTGCATTAAGTACTTTGTAGAACCATTATAGGTAAATTAGTGCTTGTAGTAGTTTTGGTCCAGATAACTCTTCTCCATTTTGAAACAAATTAGGGTTCCCTGAAATCTATTTACACTAATGTTTTTATTCACTTTTTTAGGACTCATTTATTAGAGAATTCATTCATTCATTTGAAATGGTGTTCTCTTTCCAATGTTGAACTTCTTCATCTTCTGAGTGGTGAGATGAAGAAGAAAAAATATTGCTAATAGAATAATATGGAGAACCCTCTGTCAGTTCACCTGAATTCGCACTGGAAGAGCTTTGTTTGCTTTCTGATCTTGTCGGATTTATTCTCCGAATGGTCACCTATTCACTAACTCATCATACGTTTTTGTCACTTTTCTTTTGTAACCACTGCTCCTTTTGAATCGTTTCCAATAACTTATATTTAAACTTATTTTTTCAAGAGGATGGAGAAATCTACAAAATGGCAGATGTTTACTAGTTAAATGCTTGATCTAGTGGTTCATTAGCTTTTTTGATCTCATAACGTTCTTATTGAGTATAATAAGATTTAAAAAAGTCTCAAACAAAACTAATAGCAGTTCAAACTTATAGTAATCTCAGAGAAGTGTGTTATAAATCTTGTTCTACTTACAACATGCTACTATTAGATCAAAATATTATTCAGGACTATATAGTCTTACCAAAAACAATTATACGAGACTTATTCTTTAAAGTGTCCTATAAGATACTCTTGCAGCTAACTACAAGACTGAGATATAAAAACAAAAGCTCTTAAGAATATCTATGCTTGTGGAATGCTATTACTAGTAAAAGTGTCCTATAAATGTTTTAAACTTTAGTCTTGTAGCAAGCTATAAGATAGATATATAAAAACTAATGCCCTTGAGTATATTACGACTTGTCAAATGATATTATAAGTAAAAGGGTCTACAACAAATCCTTTACAAGAACGTTATTAGTAGAGGCAGACTTATAATCAATCCTTATAGGATTACTTTGCTTGTTGGGTAGTCTATTATAAAGTTCTTCTAGTCAAGACCATATCGAAATCTAAGACTCAAAACTATACAGAATGAGTTATTTTAATTTTTAGTTTTTTTGCATTCACAATGCAATTTTTATTACTGAAAATGGAAAATGAAGTATTTAGAAAAAATCGACCCGTCTCAGGAGTCGAGGAGCCGAGGAGCCCGTGGCGCAGTGGATAGCGCGCTCGGCCTGCGATCGTTGAGGTTAAGCAACGTTCGCAATGGTCGGTCACGGGATGGGTGACCAAAAACTTTTCATCTCGAGCTCCTCCGTGCTTCGGAAGGCACGTTAAGCCGTTGGTCCCGGCTGCACTTGCAGTCGTTAATACCCACCAATCCGCACTGAGCCCGCGTGGTGGGTCATGGCTCATTCTCCTTATTCATCCATAAGGAAGGCCAGTGCCCCAGCAGTGGGGACATTAAATGGCTGATGATGATGATGATGATGACCCGTCTCACAATTAGCTCCGATGGGACTCGAACCCACGACCTTTCGCTTTCCGGGCGACTGCTCTAACCACTGAGCTACGGAGTCGTTACGAGAGGCGTCGAATTTATCCAATACTTCTTACTCGCTGTATAGTCAGCGTTAATTTCATCAATGTGGAGATATTACTACCCTCACATGCTAAAGAAATACCTTTCCAGGTATTTGGCAATCGCTAAAGATGAAATTACTATGGCAAGTTATTTTAATTTTTAGTTTTTTGCATTCACAATGCAATTTTTATTACTGAAAAATGGAAAATAAGGTATTTAGAAAAAATCGACCCGTCTCACAACACAATCAGCTCCGATGGGACTCGAACCCACGACCTTTCGCTTTCCGGGCGACTGCTCTAACCACTGAGCTACGGAGTCGTTACGAGAAGCGTCGAATTTATCCAATACTTCTTACTCACTGTATAGTCAGCGTTAATTTTCTCAGTGGTTAGAGCAGTCGCCCGTAAAGCGAAAGGTCGTGGGTTCGAGTCCTATCGGAGCTGATTGTGAGACGGGTCAATTTTTTCTAAATACTTCATTTTCCATTTTTCAGTAATAAAAATTGCATTGTGAATGCAAAAAACTAAAAATTAAAATAACTTGCCATAGTAATTTCATCTTTAGCGATTGCCAAATACCTGGAAATGTTTTTCTTTCGCATGTGTGGGTAGTAATATCTCCACAAATTAACGCTGACTATACAGCGAGTAAGAAGTATTGGATAAATTCGACGCTTCTCGTAACGACTCCGTAGCTCAGTGGTTAGAGCAGTCGCCCGGAAAGCGAAAGGTCGTGGGTTCGAGTCCCATCGGAGCTGATTGTGTTGTGAGACGGGTCGTTTTTTTTTAAATACTTCATTTTCCATTTTTCAGTAATAAAAATTGCATTGTGAATGCAAAAAACTAAAAATTTAAATAACTTGCCATAGTAATTTCATCTTTAGCGATTTCCAAATACCTGGAAAGGTATTTCTTTCGCATGTGAGGGTAATAATATCTCCACATTGATGAAATTAACGCTGACTATACAGCGAGTAAGAAGTATTGGATAAATTCGACGCTTTTCGTAACGACTCCGTAGCTCAGTGATTAGAGCAGTCGCCCGGAAAGCGAAAGGTCGTGGGTTCGAGTCCCATCGGAGCTGATTGTGAGACGGGTCGATTTTTTCTAAATAATTCATTTTCCATTATACAGAATGATTTGAAATTTGACCTATTTCTACCTACAAAGGTTCCTACTAGATGTTATCTGGAACAAAGTGGCACAGCGCCTCGATCGCGGTAATTCTATGCAGCGCGTCTTTACCACGTTTGCGTCATGATGACGTTTGAGTTCGTATTGCTGTAATGACATAACGACGACGCACACGTCACGCACGCCGCGCGTTATCAAAAACGGTATTGCACCGTGCACGTCGCTTGCACGTCAACTGCACGTAGGTACCTACACCTAACCTACGAGTTTTTGGGAAGCATTTTTGGTTTTTAAATGAATACTTATTCTTTGAATGTCAGAAAAGTGTGTCTTCATGTCGGGACGAGAGACGAGTAGATTTATTTTAGCCAGTCACACAATTACTATAAAACCGCCAGTGTCTCAATAACCAACCAGTTACGACCCCTGGTTAACTAAATTTAATTTGTTCCAAATAATCTCTAGTCACAGACAACTAGGCTTAGTTTTCAGTGTCTCTAGTATAAACCCTTTGAAGGAATAGGTTGAATTTCAATTCACCCTTTATAAATAAATACATCTACAATTAAGATTTTAAAATATAGCCTTGTACCGTATAATAATATTTTTCCCTATTACCACTTTATTAATTAAAATAAGTGACGTGGGCGGGATTATGTATTTAATTAACCCAACACGCTGGACTGATACATCGAGTTTAAAAAAGGTTATACAACAAACCAACAAACAGGCTTTAAAAACATACCTATTTATCCTCCAGTAGCGGATCCTCGCGGTTTTACCCGCGTGGTACCCGTTCCCGTGGGAATATCGGCATAAAATATTGCCTATGTCACTCGGGAAGAATGTAGTTTTCTAGTAGTCAAAATTTTCTAAATCGGTCCAGTAGTTCCTGAGACCAGCGCGTTCAACCAAACAAACAAACTCTTCAGCTTTATTTTTAGTATAGAGAGTTAGACGAATCCAGCTTCCGCTTTTTTTGCTCAACATCAAGGTTTCAAACCAAAGAGTATTTAATGCTTATTAGTCCTCTATTAGTAATATAATCTGTGGGTTTGTTGGCGGGCATGCGCCAGCGGTTGGCCCAGACGCGTCTGCCGCACGTCAAGTCCTCCGCCGCAAAACACCATCTTTCAGTAACGCGAAAGCACGTGAAAAGCCACATCCAACTTTGAATTTCGCGCTTAAAGCCTTATCGCTTCGATTTTCAAACGTGTTGGTATCGTCGTTATTGAAAACAAAAGACAAACTTTCGTAGGTAGTGACTTTGTTATGTGAAACTTTACTTGTGTAACTTTGATCTGTAGTTTAACTAACTATTGCGGAAGTCTTTTTGAACTAAAGTTTTTGTAGACTTTGAAAGGAATTCATAACAACTTGTAAAGTACGGTAAGTACCTATTTATTACTGTTTCACAGATTTATATAATTAACGGTATAATTTCGTCCTGATAGCGAATTATTTCAGATAAATTCATTTTATTTCTTTCTAAAATCTCTTGACTGCTACTTGAGTTATTATACTTATTTTTTGAGTTATTATACTCGAACGTATAGCAATGTGTTTGTCTAAAAAATTACAAAATGTGTTATAATTATATCTAATAGTATTAAACGATATTGTTGAGTTTCATAAACAATTTGGGTTTGCAGAAAAGGTTGGGTTAGTGATATTGTAAACTTATAAGAAAAATGTTATAGTAAAAAACCACGAGCCCTATAAGTAGCTTTCAGGCTAAGTACCTACTTATAGGGCTCGTGGTTTTAATTACTATCACATTTTTCCTATATTTACAAAATTGCATTGTGAATGCATAAAAATAATTTAAATGCAACCTCGAAGTTTTAGTCTACCGTAGATTTAACTCGTAGTTTTATAATGATAATGTAAGGCAAACTATTGAAATTACTTGATATTTTTTACAGCCGTGTAGGTACTAAACTAAACGTTTGCTCAAGCTATAGCTATGTCTTTTTTACCAAAATAATGTTTTCCCAACATTAGTAGGTACCTACAACAAGGCTTTTGGTAGTTATTTAATTATTTATTGAAACTCATTAATTTGAAACTTCACGGCTCAGTCACCATTAACAAATCAAATCAAGCCAAGATCAACATTATGTAATGATGATGTAACATTTTCGTGTGTTTGTATTGGCTTCGAGCTATATTGTACAATTGTACATATGCCAACATAAACATGTAATCGTATCACATTTAATACATTGTAAAGCAAATACTCTGTGGCGCCCGTGGCACAGTGGTTAGCGATCGTTGTTGTTAAGTACCGTTCGCAATGGATGCTCACGGATGGATATACAAAATTTCTTTTCTCGACTTCCTTCCTGCTTCGGAAGGCCATTTAAGCCCTGTTGAATTCCACGCATACTGTATAATAATTCGTAAATGTACGTAATACTTACATAGGTAGTCATTTTGTCAGTTCATTCATAACGCAGTTAATTCATCTGATCTCAATAAGAACTTTAGTTAAAAAAAGTGTTCCAACTCCACTAAATTAATAAAATAATAAATTAAAGTATCAACTTAGCGCAATAACTGCCGCACTCATTGACGTCAATTAACTTTAATTGGCATTAAAATCTATATCTGTCTCTTTTTTTATGTCTAGTATTGAATAAAGTAGGTATGATAATATAATGCACATTAAAGTTAATTGACATCTCTGAGTGCGGCAGTTAATGATAAAGTATAAAATATTTCTCTGTGATTTAAAGTAGCCACTGCGCATGTGCACAATCGCGATCTCGAGATGAGGCAGATTTCATTTTTAACAAGGTACCTTAAATCGAAAACCATTTCGAGATTTTTCAATTTCTAACACTGTACATATTCTTTCGGATTTTTAAATCACTTATTTATTGAAATATTCGGAATAAAGCCCCTTTTATCTTGATGAAGGAACATTATAATGACATTCCTTTGCATAACATAAAAAAACGCCTCTCATTAAAAAAAACTGTCGTTGCCAAGATGAGCAATGAGTACCAAAATTATACCCGCCTCTTTCACTCAATGGACAACATTTCATAAAATTTATCATGTGTTTTTATTTGCTATTTAGAAATAACATTTAAAAAGAGGAGACTCGTATTTTTTCCTTTTCCAAATTTTTTATTTTTAGTCAACGTAAAATTAATTTGAAAACTTACTCATTCAAAAAGAGCCTAAGTCCAGGAAGAAGGTAGGTTGGCGGACATACCTTTGCAAATTATTTAAAAAAATACATTCTGACGTCGTCAAGTCAACGTGACACTAATGACGTTTGGACGTTTGTTGTCTGTTGTTGTTACGGTTTCTCGTTTGGTTTAAGTTGTTTTATTTGATGTTATTTCTCTTCATAACTCGTAAATTTAAATCAAAATGGAAAAAACTGTTCGTGAATTAGATCCCTTTATTTTATGTGTAGTTCCTGGCTGCAAAAATACAGTTCTGAAATGCCCAAAAAAACATTTTTTTACGTGCCCATGTCCACACATTCACAGTGGTGTGCTGCTTTATATAAAAATAAAGTACCATGTGGTAGTGTGTACTAAATTACAGGGATTGGATGGAGAATAAAGCCACAAGACCTCGACTAAAACGCCAAGTACCAAGAAGGCTTCAAAATGTTAATAAAGATCCAACATTTCCTTCAACATCTGGACATTTAAATCCCTTCCCAAATACACAAGAAAAAGGTGTTGTGTGTTTTTTTTTGCATTGGTTATGTCCCAGTTGTCTCTAATCCAACTGTTGTTTTCTGGAATATATTCAATGTACAGACATTTTTCTAGTTTTTAGTAGTTTAGAAAGGTAGATTCCTAGATCAGGAAGTAGATAAAGATTGAAATAAACGCATATCAAAATGAAATTGTATTTTATTAAACAGACAAAACACGACTACTTTTTAAATATTATCATACAGACTTCTATTTAAAATAACAAAAATAAGTAGGTACTTAAACACCAAAAACTATAGCCTGACTTGATATTTCACACCACACATGTAATGGCGGGCAGAGTAACTATGAACGAAACAACAACACTGGAGAATTTCTCAAACATGCTATTTATTTGGCTATGTGGTTTATAAAGAATACTTGTGTATGTGTGTATACTAAAGTGTCTTTACTCTCATCAATAACCATTTTTGATCGAACTTTGTGTTCAGGAATTACTCTGCCCTTGATGGTACACATGGCTTGCTCTCGTTTTACTTCCACATGGCCTACAGAAGTTTGAAGTTTCTACGTAGGCATCTCTCGATGAAAATAAAACTTCAGCTCCCCTTATTTCCGCAACGTTAAATGAGTCGTGTTCACGCATATTCCAATAACATCATCATGTCAACTTTGGGAAGGTTGCGAATGTCTGCCATATTAATCCTTCAGCCACCTTCATAATTTTCAATTATTAGTTTAGTAAAGTTATGATAAGTTAGCTTTAATATGTTAATCTTCCTGTAGGAGTAGGAGGCACAATATTATTTTTACTGATATCGCAAGTCCATAGTTCTATCTATGTCAAAATATGTCATTATACAAAACAGGTTAGGTTTAGCGAAGAGTATCACTACAACTAACTTGACATCTGCAGTTAATACCCATCTCTGTCACTCTCCGGGCATGACAGAATTGAGTGAAAGAGGCGGGTATAATTTTTGTACTCATTACTCATCTTGGCAGCGACAGTTTTTTTTTAATGAGGGGCGTTTTTTTATGTTATGCAAAGGAATGTCACCATAATGTTCCTTCATCAAGATAAAGGGCTTTTTTCTGAATATTTCAATAAATAAGTGATTTAAAAATCCGAAAAAATATGTACAGTGTTAGAAATTGAAAAATCTCGAAATGGTTTTCGATTTAAGGTACCTCGTTAAAAATGAAAACATGTCAATTCTGTCATGCCCGGAGAGTGGCAGAGATGGGTATAAACTGCTGTTAGAGTGCTCGTCAGATAAGTCTGCGCGCGGTAAAAATCGAATACTAATCTTTTCTATAATATAAGAACAAAAAAATGCACTGTAACTAGCGCCAATAACGCGCCAGTCACGCGCAAAGTTATCTGACACACACTCTAGCTCGCCCGAGTTGTAGTGATACTCTTCGCTAAACCTATTAACCTGTTTTGTTTATTGACATATTTTGACATAGATAGAACTATGAACTTGCGATATCAGTAAAAATAATATTGTGCCTCCTACTCCTACAGAAGGAAGATTAATAAAGCTAACTTATCATAACTTTACTAAACTAACAAATGAAAATTATGAAGGTGGCTGAAGGATTTGTTATGGCAGACATTCGCAACCTTCCCAAAGTTGACATGATGATGTTATTGGAATATGCGTGAATACGACTCATTTAACGTTGCGGAAATAAGGGGAGCTGAAGTTTTATTTTCATCGAGAGATGCCTACGTAAAAAACTTCAAACCTCTGTAGGCTATGTGGAAGTAAAACGAGAGCAAGCCATGTGTACCATCAAGGGCAGAGTAATTCCTGAACACAAAGTTCAAAAATGTATATAGTTAAAGCAGTTATTGATGAGAGTAAGGACACTTTAGTGTACACACATACACAAGTATGCTTTATAAACCACATAGCCAAACAAATAGCATGTTTGAGATATTCTCCAGTGTTGCTTGTTTCGTTCAGTAGTTACTCTGCCCGCCATTACATGTGTGGTGTGAAATATCAAGTCAATAGTTTAGTATTTAAGTACCTACTTATTTTTGTTATTTAAAATAGAAGTCTGTGTTTGATAATATTTAAAAAGTAGTCGTGTTTTGTCTGTTTAATAAAATACAATTTCATTTTGATATGCGTTTATTTCAATCTTTATCTACTTCCTGATCTAGGAATCTACCTTTCTAAACTACTAAAAACTAGAAAAATGTCTGTACATTGAATATATTCCAGAAAAAAACAGTTGGATTAGAGACAACTGGGACATAACCAATGCAAAAAAAAACAACACCTTTTTCTTGTGTATTTGGGAAGGGATTTAAATGTCCTGATGTTGAAGGAAATGTTGGATCTTTATTAACATTTTGTCTTCTTGCTACTTGGGGTTTTAGTCGCGGTCTTGTGACTTTATTCTCCATCCAATCCCTGTAATTTGGTACACACTAACACATGGTACTTTATTTTTATATAAAGCAGCACACCACTGTGAACGTGTGGACATGGGCACGTAAAAATATTTTTTTGGGGCATTTCAGAACTGTATTTTTGTAGCCAGGAACTACACATAAAATTAAGGGATCTAATTCACGAACACTTTTTTCCATTTTGAATTAAATTTACGAGTTATGAAGAGAAATAACATCAAATAAAACAATTTAAACCAAACGAGAAACCGTAACAACAACAAACAACAAACGTCATTAGTGTCACGTTGACTTGACGACGTCAAAATGTATTTTTTTAAATAATTTGCAAAGGTATGTCCGCCAACCTGCCGTCTTCCTGGGTCTCAATTCTGCTAAATGCAATGCAGTTCAACTGCACGTCGTTAGCATGGCGATAGCTTAAAATGACACTTTTGGTATTCTGCTCCTGTCAAAAAAGTTGAATAGCGGCTATCCAGCCGCTATTGATACATTTCGGAATTCTACTAACCAATGGCGTCACAATAGCGGCAGCACGGCAACATAAATAGGTATTCTGCTCCTATTTGACGTTTGTGCTGATAGCGTTGGCATCGCGATATCTGTCAAAATTGGCCATTGAGAAGCAATTGTGCAGCCATACGTTTTTTCATCGTTTTCTCGTATAAATTCTCCGATAAAAGTGATTACAACAATGTAGCATCACATTTTAAGATGAAGATAGTTGTTTTGTCGGACACGGAGTTTATAAAAACGTTCCGCCTCAGTGAAAACGTAGGTAATAAAAGATATCGCGGAAATCAAATCTCCGTTTATTTCGGACAAGAGGGAAGAAGCATTCATCATCATCATCATCTTCAGTCACTACGCCACGGGCTCCTCATAGAGAACATCATCTGAATCAAACTTCGTAATAAATAAATAGGCCTTTGTAATATGTAATAAAAAGTTTTGTTTGAATTATCGATCGATCGGTCAAGAAGCTTGCTTAGAACCAAACTGGAGATAGAGATCCGCAAAAAGTATCGATACCTATACTAGTATGCTCGATACTTTGGTTAGGATACCGAGTAATATAGTACTCGATTCCTACTTTTCATTAAGATACCGAGTAAGAATCGACACTTTTCACCATACTCGATACATTTTTAGTCGTTTAGGTGTAAAAATTACCCCTTATTTACTATTATTAACCGAAAAACAGTAATAACGGTTAGATTATCCGACTTTGATCTAAAAAGAGATTGCAGTTTTACTAGTTATTAGGGTTCCATAGACGAATGGCAAAAAACGGAACCCTTATAGATTCGTCAAGTCTGTCTGTCCGTCCGTATGTCACAGCCACTTATTCCAAAACTATTAAGACTACACACTTGAAACTTAGTAGGTAGATGTATTCTGTGAACCCGCTTTAGTTTTAATACGATTTTCGTTAGATTTTAGCTACGACGCACCGTTTTCGAGATATTGTCATTTTTATTCTTATTTCATACTAGCTTTCCGCCCGCGGCTTCGCCCGCGTGGACTACACGACATTATCCCGCGGGAATTTGTTATTTTTCCGGGATAAAAAGTAGCCTATGTTCCTCTCCAGGCTACAAAGTATCTGTGTTCCAAATTTCAGCCAAATCTGTTCAGCCGTTTTGGCGTGATTGAGTAACAAACATCCAAACATCCAAACATCTAAACTTTCACATTTATAATATTAGTAGGATTCTTTCTGAAAATTATTATTATCGATCGACATTATCGATATAACGTACTCAAATGAGAGGAGAGAGGCGAGGCGAAAGAATATTTTATTTACAATCAATCAAATCAAATTAAAAAGTCGATCCGGAACTTAGACCTAGCAAATCAAGCCGCTAGCGCCACCTAGCGGTAGTTTTTAGCGTAAAAACAAATAACCTTTAATAACTAAAATAGCCGTCAATAACGGTTGCTAATTTTCTTTAATAGCCGGCTTCGCATCTATAGTCGATTCTGTGAGCGGTACTCCCCCAGCCTGAAGGGGCCCCGAATACAGCAAAGAATTAGAATCCTATGGGTTCAAAAAGTACTCGATACTTTTGATGCGAGTACGATACCGGTATTGATTACCGTTGTTGCGATACTACTCATGAGTATAGTATCGATACTTGCAAGTTTTTATCGATACTCGATCGATACTTTACGTTCTTCCACCAAGATGGTGGAGGATCGTATGCAACGGCCATGTAATGAGACTCGACGAAAGTAACATTTTGTGAGAAGGGCTCTAGGTAAGGCCGATATAAAGTAAGGCAGAGGACGACCGCAGGCCACGTGGTTGACAACTGCTAATAAGTGTTCAATTTAACATACAGACAACCCAAGACCATGCGCTGCATAACGAGAAGAACCGACTCCAAATATAGGAATTAAGCCGGCTGTACATTCTCGGCCAAACATTGGCCAATGCATCGTACATAAACACTTTTGAGAGAACAAGACTAAAAAAGATTATTTCAAAATTGTCAATGTACAATCAATGCATTGGCCAATGTTTCACCGATAATGTACAGCCCGCTTAAGGCACGGAAGAGGAAGAACTAACTAACTTAAAAAAAAGTAAGTACTGTTTTACAACTAGACACCCGTGACGTCATTCAAGGTCAAAGGTCATTCAAAATAAATGTGTTATTCTTGTGCATAAATTTACTGAAATAATAATTGAAATCAACTCTCGTGAAGACGGGTGGCATTCTGTCAATATTGCAACTGTCAAAAGTTAAACAAAGTTATACGAAAAAAAATTTTTTGTTAGCGAGAAATGGTAGTGGTATTTTTGCTAGACGTAATCGGTACGTTAAGTAGGTACGGTACGGAACTCTTCATGGGTACCATTCACGGAAAAAATAAAATTAAAATAAAAAAAATGGGCGAGTTCGACTCGCAATTGACCGATTTTTTACTCAGGCTGCAATCTCCAGTTTGGTTTAAGCTTCTTGATGTTGATATGAAACTAGACGGATGGATGTCAAAATTGTCAAAGGTGTCAAGTAGATATTATTAGACAATATTGACCCTTGTTTGTACATTTGTAAAGTATAATTTTATATGCACTAGTTCAATCTACTCATGCCAAGCCGATGCGATGGTGACGACATGCCAGCGATATGCTGACGAAGTTTTTCTCAAAATTAGTAGAATACCGTTTTAAGATCAATGGCGTTGGCAAATAATTGGCGTGTCCGCGACATAGCAATTTGTGGTAAAATAGCAGAATTGAGGCCCAGCTTCACGCGAGGCAGCGCGCTTGGTGACGGAGGACCCGCCTAATCACGTAAAAACGGCTGATTGGATTTTGATGAAATTTAAACATAGAATACTTTTTATCCTGGTTATTGGTCCCCTAAGTATTTTCTCGAATGTCCACGCGGACGAAGTCGCGGGCGGAAGCTAGTTATAGTATAAATATACATTTTTACACATAAAGTTCGTGTTCGAATGCGAAATGAATGTGACTTCTACGCTTATAAACTTAATGTCAAAAGCATGCTACGAGTGGCTACGAGCTACGTATTATGCTACGAAAATCCAAGTTACTTGTAGTTGCACAGTAGCGGTATATTATTGTTTCTTTCTTTCTTAAAATCTGATGGTACCTACATTTATTTTCGTTACGACTGGGTTTGATAGGTACGTAATAGTTTAAAAAATATATATATATATACTAGCGCTCCGCTCGCGACTTCGTCTGTGCGGACTCCCTTTTTACCCCCTTAGAGGGGGAATTTCCAAAAATTCTCTTTTACTAAGTCATTATTAACCAGCGGGTTATAATGAAATTCAGTAGGTACAAATTTATGACCCGCAAAAAGAACTTATTTGAAAATCGAACTGTCGAATCGAACACAATAGTCAGATTGTTTAGCAAGGGATGTATGGCACCCATAACAGTCGAGTGTTTTGGCGCACGAACGAAGTGAGGGCACCGATAGTTCGAGACTGTTATGGGTCCATATACCCAAAGTAAACACTCTACTTTTCATTTTGAATATGAGGAAAGTAAAAATAAACAGAAATAATCTAAAAAATATTTTTCCTATGGCCGCGGAATTTTCGAAAGACTATAACTTTTTTGATCATTTTCTCTATTTTAGGGAAGGCAGCTTTGTTTGGTGTTTGACCCGTACTCTACGCAAAATCATGATTCAAGATTCAGTTTATTCAATTTAGATTGTTATTTACAATACTTGTGAACGTCATAGAAGCTACGCCATCGGTTCGCAAACCCTACAGCGGGAGACCTTGGAGAAGAACCGGCAAGAAACTCCAAGGGTTGTTTTTTTCTCCCTGTTTAATTTCATACAGAGTCGTCAAATTGAAAAATGACCTTAACATGGTATGACTAAGGTCAGTTTCCATCACAATTACACAATGGGTTATGATAAATACAGTTAAGTATAGGCGAACTAATGATCATAGCGGTGAACAATTTTCAATTACTTAGGAACTCTACTTAAAGCTTTAATATTAGTTAAAAACAAAAGACAATTCTACTATATACTGCCAGTTGCGCCATACATGTTTCAAATGTAATTCTTAATTAAATGAATAAAAACAAAAGAAAACACATTTTAAGGCAAGCAGATAAGAGCAGACCCATTCCCACTGGCAGCACCCGTTCACGAGCATGACGCATGAACCAGCCATCGCTTCGCTCAACCATATTTTAGGGAACGTAACGACCCGCCTCACACGCCACCACCGTAGAAATGTAATCTGAGTGCTAAAAGATATATTTTCCTCAAATGTTTAGATCTTTATGATCACCCTGTCTGCACCTATTTATTGAAAAGTCTCTGTTCTTATATTAATGGCTAATTGCATGTTCTGATGCTATTAACATTAGTGTAATGAATTTATTGAACTTCAATGCTGCTCGCAAATATCAGAGAACGACTGATTAAGTATCTGATGGGCAGACGACTGTAAACCTCCTAGTGTTGAAGTCGACCACTTGTGGTCTTTAAACCCAGTTGTTACTGAAACGTTGTTACTGAAACTAACTTTTTATCGGCAAAAAAATAACAACAAGAATAAAATGACCACTCATAACTATGTTTAAACTGAGGGTAATTTTGATGTTTTTTTTTATCTTTATAACGATCGGTCGCTGTAAATGGGTAAAGGCAGGATCTTCAAAATTATCGAAATGAACCTTTTTTTGAGTCAAAAGTAAACAATCTAATATTCTTTATTTTGAGCAGATAAAAATATAAGTTGAACTTTCATAAGCGATCGTGATTATTTTGTAGCTAGAAACACTAAATTCGTATCTTCTTTCACTAGGCTATAAAAATTTCAAAACAAGGAAAGTTGTCATAATTTTTTTATTTTTGGATAACAAACTTAGATTATTAATCTCTAATTCACGATAATAGGTAATCCTACTAATACTATAAATGTGAAAGTTTAGATGTTTGGATGTTTAG
The DNA here is from genome assembly GCA_949710035.1 of Crambus lathoniellus. NCBI lineage: Eukaryota > Metazoa > Arthropoda > Insecta > Lepidoptera > Crambidae > Crambus > Crambus lathoniellus. The sequence goes on along the minus strand of OX453305.1, from coordinate 20,995,288 downwards.
ATGTTAGGATGTTTGTATGTTTGTTACTCAATCACGCCAAAACGGCTGAACGGATTTGGCTGAAATTTGGGACATAAATACTTTGTAGTCTGGAGAGGAACATAATATGCTACTTTTTATCTCGGAAAATTGTCACATTCTCGCGGGATAACGTCGTGTACTCCACCACGACATAATATAGAAGATTATTCTCAGGCTACTTTTTAAAAAGTTAATTTATGCTCAAAATAACAACAAAAACATTGAAAAAATAAAAAAGTGAAGTTATTTTCATTACTCTTCACAAAAAAAGAAAAATACAAAGACAGAGTTTTTAGAAGATCCTGCCCTTAATAATCAAATGTCTTCTAGGGTCAATATTTATTATTGTTTGTACCAACATAATATCATGTTGTTGTTAGTTTAGGTTCTGGCAGAACCAATTTCTGGGATTAATATAGGAAAACACGTATTTTGGAAGTGTTATTATCTGTTTTTAGGTTGACATTACTATTAGTTTTTTTAACCGACTTCATAAAGGAGGAGGTTCTCAAATCGAGTGAATGTTTTTTTTTATGTATGTTCCATTATAGCTCCGCCAATTGTGAACCGATCCTGATAATTCTTTTTTTGTCTGATAGACCTACGTTTCAATTTAGTTCCTTGAAAAATTTACAGTAGTCGGTTTAGAAGTTTCTTCAGAATCCTGAAAAAACACATTGTTGTCGTCTGGTAGTTCTTGCTGTACGCTTCAATATGTTCGGGAACTATTAACCAATTTCGATAAAAGTTTTTCAAGTATTTGCATCTGCTAATCAGGATCTCATGATAATGAGCTGGTGATGGAAGGTTCAACTGTTCAATGGTTAGGAGCTGGAGGATAATTTTTAAATATCGTTAATTCGTAAAGATTTGTAGTTGTAATATTTCAGGCTATTTAGGTGAGCTGATGATGGAAGGTAAAACTCCTTAACGCTAAGAGCTTGTTTTTTAAGTACAACATGCACGAATAGACCTTGAAGTAGTTGTATTCTTTCAAGTAATTTAGGTAAGCGGTGGAAGTGGAAGGTTAAACTGCGATATTTTTTTTGAAAAAATTGTTTATGAATAAAATAAAGAATTTTTTCAAAAATATTAAACCGCCTTCATAAAAAAAACTGCAAACAAAAACTCATTTCCCAAAACACGTAAAAATTAAAAATAAATTCGATCATTCAATAAAATTCATAGGTCGAAAATGCGGAACAGATCAGTGAGTTCCAAGATTAGTTAGAAAAAGTCGCGCATTTTCGTCCTATGAATTGAATGATTGAATTTATTTTTCATTTTACGTGTTTTGGGAAATGAGGTTTTGTTTGCAGTTTTTTGTTTTGAAGGCGGTTTTGTTATAATTATCTGTACGTAGTATAAATAAATCAAAGTCGTTTCCCGCCATGTCACTGACTGGTGAGTCGATATAGATAGGTTTATAATAATCAATCCTTTTGTAAATTGAGTTTTTGTTTAGTTTATAAGCGGCAAATGTTTATTTTGTTTTCACTTTGGAATTTAACAAGATCGATGCGTTAGTTTACAAGATTTATTTTATTGCTAAGCGATTGGCAAATGTATATCTAGTTTGTTCATCGGAATGCTCCTCCGCAAATCAAAAATAGATCAATCTGAGATTGACCAGTGAGCAATGAATGAAAAATAGTTGGAACATAGCATTCGTCAGAATTTTTTCTTTGATTCTAGATTGACTGAGTGAGAGATGTCAGTTGTATTTAAAAATAAAGACCGGAAGGAGTCGGAAGGTTAACGTTTTACAACAAAACGTTTATATTTTCTTTCTTTCTTTTCTTTTAATGTCCATTAATATATTTTGACGACCGATTTGGCGCCAGGTAGGGTACCTGCCTTCTGCGCCAGAGGTCTCGGGTTCGATTCCCGAACAAGACAAATATTTGTGTGCATGAACATATCTATTTGTCTTGGTCTGGGTGTTGTCTATGTATATTAAGTATGTATTTACAAACAAAAAGTATTTATGTATATGATCACGCTCAATTGTGATGACCATCTACTGTGTTCCACAGTTTATTGAAACGAATGTTTCTCATGCAAAATTAAGTTACTTAAAAGCTAGGCCTACCTTCACGAGAAGATACTGTTCATAATCCAGGGGGGCTGATCGCTGTCTCGCCGGCGCGCGCGCCTGACAAGTAGGTCTTCACCCAACCCCGATGGGAAACTCTTATAGCTAACACTCTTATAACTACACAATGCCCTAATAGACAGCTAAAACTTTCCCGGCGCTTTTCAAAGCGAACACACACGGGTCACAAGTCCGTACCCCAACCGGGCACTAGTAGGTGCAAAAACTCGCAATCTCGGTCACAATACGGGTAGGTAACTGAGCGCGATGTTGCGCGGACGGCTGTTGGCGGCGAACTACTGAATGAATCCTACACTCGGGCCGGCCGAGCGCATTGTCTCGCGACCTTGACATTGACAACTGACTGCTCGCAGCGCGGCGCGAACATCCCCCCGTCCCGGACAGTAGCAAACTGTCCGCCAACTCAATCTAAGGGTAGGCGAGAGAGGGTAGCGATCGCTCGCTTCAAAACAGAGTCCCCCACCAGGACCTCGGCAAACCTGGGCACACCATCCGACCCCGGATGAAGCTGAACAATGCGTCCTAAACGCCAGCGGAGGGGCGGCAGGTTTGGATCCTTTACCAACACGAGGTCTCCGGTCTTGGGTGGGGTCGTCCTATCCGACCACTTAACGCGTTGCTGCAAAATGTGCAAATACTCCAGATGCCAACGGCGCCAAAAACTCTGCGTAAGCTGCTGGAGCAATTCAAATCGCGAGAGCCGTCCGGAGGGCACTTCGGAATAAGGATATTCCGGCAAGGCGTTAAGCGGTCTGCCAATCAAAAAATGGCCCGGCGTAAGGGCCTCTAAATCATTCGCGTCCGAAGACAACGGACACAACGGACGCGAGTTGAGGACCGCCTCAACCTTACAAAATACGGTCGCGAGTTCCTCAAACGTGAGGACCGTCTCCCCAATAACGCGACGAAGGTGAGTTTTAGCGGCCTTTACAGTTGCTTCAAAAATCCCTCCCCAGTGGGGGCAGGATGGCGGGGAGTACTGCCATCGTACCCCTCTGCGAGAGAGTGTGGATCCGATCTCAAAATTGTTCCTATCCAAAAATTCACAAACTTCCTTTAAATACCTATCGGTGCCCTTGAAATTGGTTCCACAATCGGACCTGATTAACGACGGCATTCCGCGGCGAGACACAAAACGATTCAACGTGGCTACAAAGGCTTCTGTGGTGAGGGCACTAACCACCTCCAGGTGGACCGCTTTAGTGGCCAAACAAACAAATACACACAAGTAAGCCTTTTCCGTTCTAGCATTACGAAGCCGCGATGTCTTAACGGTAAATGGCCCCGCAAAATCCGTTCCAACTCCTGAGAAGGGCATCGATTCGTTCACTCGATCGGCAGGCAAATCACCCATCTGGGGCTGCATCGTATCGGCGCGCAAACGATAACACGGGAGACAACGAAAAATAACGGATCGGATTATTCTCCGCGCTGACAAAATCCAGAACTCTCGTTGGAGGAGCGCGGTCAAAGCATTACAACCGGCATGAGCATTCTTTACATGTCGGTCTGTAATCAACAGTCTAACTAACGGTCCATCCTTGGGGAGCAACAAAGGGTGGCGTGATCCGTACGGCAGGTTGGCATGTCTGAGCCTACCTCCGACACGCAGCAATCCGGTACTGTCCAAGAAGGGATTCAACCGCACCAAGGGTCCCTTCAGCTTGGGCTTACTTGAGCGCAGGGCTTTCAGCTCCGGTTCAAACTCTCGCTGTTGCGTCACTCGCAAACAATGCAACAGAGCGTCTTGCCGCTCTTGTGGGGCGAGGACCGGAGACAACGATTTCTCCTGAGGCTGGCGACAATTTCGCACAAAGCGCCTCATCCAAGCAGTCACGCCGAGCAACTTATCAAGAGAACTGTAGCGGTCTAACAAAAACTCCATCTGCGGAGCCGCCACCGTCTCCACGGCGTGAACACGCATGCCTAGGTCTGGGACTCTGGCCACAGCCGGGGTGGCAGGCCATGAGCGCTCAGGCCGTAACAACCATGATGGACTCCACCATAGGTGGTGGTCCACTAACTCAGGCGCCTCGCAGCCGCGGGAGGCACAATCTGCGGGGTTCAATTCGCCCGGTACGTGGCGCCAAATCAACGGGGCCTTTGAAGTCTGAATTTGTGAGACCCGGTTGGCCACAAAAACCTCAAGGGTGTGGACTGAACTCTTCAGCCAACAAAGGACGACCTGGCTGTCAGACCACGCAAATATCGACCCCAAGTCGACACCGTTTCCCAAGGTGTCGGCAACATGATTGAGTAGCCGTACTAAGAGAGTGGCGCCGGACAACTCCAACTTCGGAATGGTTAGCCTAGTCCGAAGGGGGGCGACCTTACTCTTGGCCGTAACTAAGTGTACGGCGACAACGCCTGCTGCATCCACCGTTCGGATGTAAACGGCTGCCGCGTATCCGCTTTCGGACGCGTCACAAAAGCCGTGCAGGGAGGCTTTAAACTTTCCCGAAGGCAGCATTTGCCTCGGTATACAAACCCGATTGACGTCGGGTAGGGATGACACGAACCTCACCCACTCTCGTAGGAGGCTACCAGAGAGGGGCTCATCCCAGGACAATTCCGCAGCCCAGAGCCCCTGTAGGAAGCACTTCATCGAAAACACTACAGGGCTGAGCCAACCGTTCGGATCAAAGGTACGGGCTACAGTAGACAGCACCGTGCGTTTAGTCCAGACCTTTGGGTCTGGCAGTTCTAATCTATATGTGAACAAATCCGGGACTGGTCGATACTGGACTCCCAAAACAGACAGCATGTCTGGAGTCTCCGGATTTTCAAAGAGGAGCGGCTCTTGCTGGTGGTCCTTAGGCAAATCTGCCAATAGGTCCGGTGAGTTAGACAGCCACTTCCGCAACTCATAGCCACCAGCCCTCAAGAGCGCAATCAGCTCATCACGTAAGACGAGAGCCTCATCTAAGCTCGAGGCCCCCGTGCAGATATCGTCGACAAATAAGGCCCCCCCCTCAATAAGAGCAGATGCCCGGGGATAGCGTAGCCGTTCGCGCTCTGCGAGCTCCAAAAGCGAACGGATCGCCACAAAGGGGCTCGACCGCAAACCATAAGTGTTGGTGTTCAGCTCGTAAGCCAACATCGGATCCTGGGGATCCTCACGCCAAAGGATGAGCTGGTATCGTCTATCCTCCGGGTGAATCACGGTCTGTCTGAACATCATGCGGATATCGGCCACAAAGACGACAGCGTGCCGGCGGAAGTTGGTCAAAACATCACAGACATCGTGATGCAACTTCGGCCCCGCATGCAGACACTGATTCAACGACACTCCGGTTGACGTGGGCGCTGAACTATCAAAGACCACGCGGATCTTCCCATTGGAAGTCTTCAAAACAGCGTGGTGTGGCAGGAAGTAATGTTCCACATTACGCCAGTCCAACTGCGAGATGGACATGTGCCCAAGGTCCAAATACTCCCGCATGAAGTCTATATACTTCTCCTTGAATGCGGGATCCCTGGCCATCCTACGCTCCATGGACAACAATCTCTTCTCGGCCATCGGTCGGGAGCTCCCTAAAGGAGGGCGAACCGCCAAGAAGGGCAAGCGGGTAATCAAGCGACCCGAGAGGAGGCGCCTAGTGTTGTTCTGGTAGAACAATTCGCACTCCTCGGCTAACGGATCCAACCGCTTGGCAGTGGGGGGTTCCTCCACCTCCCAAAACTTTTGGAGAACGTCGGACAAAGTAGAACCGACAATGGTCTGGCGGTCTACCGACGGGGTCTCTGGTGTCTGTGGTACCTTTCCCATCACCACATGACCCAGCGACGAGGACAAGGCGACAAGATCGGCTGTCTGCAAAACTCGCTTGCTTCCACACAGTACACGACCGAGGACATCCGCACCAATCAACAAGTGTATTGGGCCCGGTCGGTGGAAGGAAGGATCAGCCAAAGCCAGTCCAGACGTCAGCTCAATCGTGGATGGCGGCACTCGCACTTGCGGGAGTGGTCCAACCACCTTATCAAAGACTATCGCCGAAGCACCGATCTTCGGCCTTGGCGCGAAGTGGGGGGAGAAGGAGAACTCAACTCGACCAATCGGATCAGGGATCCGCGAGTCTCCCACCCCCCGTACCGCTTCGTGATGCGGCACAAGCAAAAGACCCAGCTGTCGGACAAGCCACCTGGACATTATGCACCCCTGGGCACCTGAGTCCAAAAGGGCACGCACCGTGACAACATTGCCCTTAGGTCCCCAAACATTCACGGAGGCTGTTGGCAACAGCACAAGCTCCGGAGGGGTGGTTGGGTCCGACAGGGGCGCCATTAAAAATTTTGGGGCGGTACTTGTCCCCCTCGCGCCTGAGTCGGCGCGCCAAATGTGGGACGCTCGTACCGGGCGAGCGGGTCCCAATCGGGTACATACTGGCCCCGACCAACAGCACTCCTAGGTGCAGGGTAATACCCGTGTGGGGCGTGCCTCGGTACATAGTACCCCAATCGAGGCCTCTCCATTAGGGGGGGGGGAGTAGCAAATAGGGCCCGTGCCCATCGCCACCGTGGCGTACTCTTGTGGTACCCCCCTACCCCCGCCCGTGGCGGGGGCGTCTCTCCTATAGTTCCCCCTATAGGTCGCTCCCGGCGTCCTTGCGGTCCAAACAAAGGAGGGGGTGATGCCTCCCTCCGCAAAGACGACAATCCTCTGTCTGGGGACACGCCGACTGCATGTGTCCCCCCAAACACCTATAGCACCATTGGCGCTGTCTAGCAACGGCCCTCCGTCCCTCTGGGCGGAGGCCTCTAAATTTGGCACATTCGTGCACCACGTGCCTATCTCCCCTGCAATACCTGCACCGCTCACTCGGTGCGGGGGGAGGGGACTGCTGGAAGGCAGCATACCGGTTGGTCGGGCGACGGGGCTGTTCCCTCGCCGCCACCATACGACCAACACCTGGAACCGGGGCGGGCTCCAGGTGGTCCGTCACCCTACATTCGTCCTCCAAAAAACGAAGGAGGTCCGCGAAGGGCGGGAGATACGAGGCGCTGTCGCCTCCGTACCTCTGCTCGAAACGCCCCTTCATTTCAGCGGGCAATTTGGCGAGGACTATGTGCAGCAGTACAAAGGACCACTGATCCACCGGCAGGTCCAATCGCCTTAGGGAGTTGACCGCTGACAGTAGCGGGTTCAGCAACTCCCTCCGTAACAGGTGTACCCGCGTGATTCGCGGGAGGGCCAAAATCGTGGCCACGTGGGTGTCCGCCAGTAACCGGACATTCTGGTACCTGCTAACCAGAAGCTGGCGAGCCACCTGGTAGTTGTCGTCGCTGATGAGCAGGTGCTGGATTACCGCGCTGGCCTCTCCTCGCAGGGAGGAGCGCAAATAGGCCAACTTCTCACTAGGGGATAAGTCCCGTCGTGAATCCACTAAGCTGTCAAACAGGTTAATGAAGCCCATCCAGGCTGACAGATCCCCATTAAAAGTGGGAATCTCCAAAGTAGGCAATCGGCCTAGCAACGCCGTCGGGGTAGGTTTGACCTCCCCGCTCAAAACCGGCTCCCCCTTCCGAACAGCCAGGGCCCTCTCAGCCGCCTCCGTGACCTGGTCAGCCAGCTCATAGGCCTGGGCTACATCCTGCTCCAGCTGTTCCGACACGGCATCATCAGCTGGGGGTTCTCTAAATAATACGCGCGACACTCCATGGCGTGGCGCTCCAGGTCTTGCAGCCGAGCTGCCAGCCCGCCATACCGAGCTAGCAACGCGCCTACCCGGTCGGCTCGGTCTATTAATGTGACCGCACAAGCAAGCCAACGCAAAACTCCTTGGATGCCAGCCCTGGATACGGCGAGCGGATTCGTAGGAGCCATTTATAATCCGTTTAATAAACAAAGCAAACAAAGAAATATAGAAGTGGTAAACATCAACAAAAAAAACAATAGAAATAGGTCGCGTCACGATAATATAAAACACAATTAAAATTCGGACGACATACACGGACCCTACTATTTTCATAAATTATTAACAACTTACCAATTTCAAGGGCTAACAATATAACGGTATAAACAAAACGGTATAGGATAACGGTATGGCATACACGGCACGGCCAAGTCAACCTCGCAAATCAACTACTAAACCGTTATCAACAAACAAAAACAAAACTATTTTTAATAATAATACTCGTAATTTAATACTACTAATAATTAAAACTAGTTCCACTTTTTTAACTAGGCAAGCGGACTCGGAACAAACACTAGTATGTGGTACTAATAAACAACACTTTCGAACGAAACTATTCGTCAAATAAATCCGGACACACAAAAAAAATATACACATCTAGGCGAGTAAACTCGTATCAAATCACTAGTATGTGGTACTAATAAACACACTTTCGAACGAAACTATTCGTCAAATAAATCCGGACACACAAAAAAAATATACACATCTAGGCGAGTAAACTCGTATCAAATCACTAGTATGTGACCACAATTATATAAGTGTCTATCTATTATCGGATCCACCAAGTGAGAAACATTCGCTTCGAGAATTTACTAGAACAATTTCTTAGTACTTCAAATCGTCTCGGAATACCCTCGAGATTTTAACAAAAAAAAATAATTTTTAGGTACGCTTTTTAGGTATTTCTAGGTACGCTCTGCTACCAAAACATATGATCACGCACAATTGTGATGACCATCTACTGTGTTCCACAGTTTATTGAAACGAATGTTTCTCATGCAAAATTAAGTTACTTAAAAGCTAGGCCTACCTTCACGAGAAGATACTGTTCATAATCCAGGGGGGCTGATCGCTGTCTCGCCGGCGCGCGCGCCTGACAAGTAGGTCTTCACCCAACCCCGATGGGAAACTCTTATAGCTAACATTCTTATAACTACACAATGCCCTAATAGACAGCTAAAACTTTCCCGGCGCTTTTCAAAGCGAACACACACGGGTCACAAGTCCGTACCCCGACCGGGCACTAGTAGGTGCAAAAACTCGCAATCTCGGTCACAATACGGGTAGGTAACTGAGCGCGATGTTGCGCGGACGGCTGTTGGCGGCGAACTACTGAATGAATCCTACACTCGGGCCGGCCGAGCGCATTGTCTCGCGACCTTGACAATGACAACTGACTGCTCGCAGCGCGGCATCTATATGTAAAATAATTCTTTAATGTGTGAATATGTATCATAGCGCTAAACTAATATATATAAAATAAATAAACAAAAAACGAAAAACCTTATTAGCTAAAAAAATGAAAAATGCTGCCGAAAGTCACTATTCCACGCGAACGAAGTCGCGGGCACAGCTAGTTCTTTTATAATTTATTCGAAGAAATCGTACGTACAGCGACGAGTCGTTGAAAATAGAAACACCTAAGTATTGATGAGACTGCGAATACAAAACTAATGGCACAAAGTAAGTACGCGGCGCTATATTTAATATTAGAATAAATAACTGCATTTCTTTGGGTGCGTAATTAATGGTAAGTATAATTTCATTTGGTATAATTTCATTTCAATAACGTTCATATGACATAATGACGTTTGTCATAACAACACTTCAACTAATTTCATTTTGCATAATGTTTATTTCATATAATCATCATTTTATATAATATCATTTGACATAACGCTCATTTTAATATAAAAATATTTTATATAAAACACATTTGCTATAACGGTCATTTGATATAATTTTGTTTCATATAATCATCATATGTAATAATTTCATTTGATATAATTTTGTTTTATATAATCATCAATTAGTCAATTAAATGTATAGGGTAGGCAAAGGAGCAGGGGGCACGGGGGGTACAGTGCGCCCTAAAGGGGGGCTTGTGACTGACGTGACGGGGGGCGTCATAAAAAGCCACAACGGTGACAAAACAATTGATAATAGGTTAGGTTAGGTTAGAATTGTGAACAAAACAGCGCGAGCCGAGCGAGCGAAGCGAGCGTGCCGCAGCAGCGGCCGGCGAAGTGCCGGAAATAGTTATTCGTTTATTATACTAAATAAACGTTATATGAAATGTTGTTATGTTATATAACCATTATGTGTTTTAAATATTATACAATGTAAGTGTTATAGTACATGTTTATTATATGAAACGTTTTTATATCAAATGTTCATTATACGGTTTAAAATTATATATTTTGAATTTATATCATTCGTTGATTATACAAAATGAACGTTATATGAAATGATTTTATGTAATGTGTTGTTATATTTTATGAGTATTATACAAAATGTTGTTATATCATATATTACACACCCCATTTCTTTGGTTATTTTACCTCATCAGATACCTCATCAGAACCACTAGCTGCAAAGCGTATGATTTGATTGGAAAAGTTTGGACCATAAGGAAGAAAAAACGCCATAAAACAATATACAGAAATGTTATAAAGGAAATGGTGAAATACAAAATAAAAAACACAAACATACTGAAGAAAGTCCAGACTAATGATGCAAATCACTTTTGTCTTTCAATATTGTGCATACTACTCACGATAAATCCCATTATCGGCAAAGTTGTTGACAATCTGTTTAATAATGATAGGTTAACCCTTAATCCGCGGAGGGTCTTTCCACCGCAATAAACAAGGGCGTAGGTACAAGAGGGCTAGGGATTATCTTGCATATTCCTGTAAAACCCCATTATATTGCTCGAAAGATAAATGGCCTCCTCCTTGGCGTAATCCCTAAACCGACGACGCGTCTGTCGGGGACGCCAGGTGACGTAAAAAAGTGGGTATTATGGATCAGCGATCCATTTCCGTGTGTAACATAGATTCGACTATTTATTAAACTTATTACCAGTAAAATTGGTCCTGAGAAAACTTTCAGAAGTAATAACGGGCAATTTTGCAGCTGTGCTCCTCCTGTATCTCCTTTCAAAAACAATTTAAGTAGGTATGAGAAAAGACGACGAAAATAAGTTTTGATTTTGAATTTATAATTTTATTGATGTTTAAATATTGAAACCTTTTTCGTTCGTAAGTTTTATTAACTAAAAGATGGTTTTGAAATTTATTGTTTTGCGCACAAATGTGATGTTAATATCCTGTATTATGAGAGTTTTCTCATGCATAACATTCAAAGACGCCTGACCGGCTTAATAGGGCCGGAGAACAATGGAAAAGTTATTGTGTCTCATTTGGGGCGTTGAAAGATTTAATATTCGAGCAAAACAGAAATATCTCATCGACAACAGTGTATACTTTTAATTAAACCAAAAGCCAAAAGTAACTTATTGTGAAAGTACCTACCTATTGTTGCTTCAATTTTAAGGCAATCAGCAATTTTTTTGCTGACAAAAGTCAACCAGATCGTTTATTATTGGAATTAATTTAAAATACTTTTAAATGGGTTAACAGCTTTTTGAACTGCGGGAAATGAAAACAAAGAAGGGAAATTATCCTAATATATAATTTATTTTGGCGTACGAAAAATTGAGCAAAAAAAAATTGTATGGCTGTTTTGGAGGCTCTACTCTTTTTTGTGTATTTGTTATCTATTCATTATAACATAGAGAAAATAATAACACAAAACATGTGTCAAAATTAACTAAATCATGCCACGGATCCCTTAGTGACGTAAACTTCTAATACGATTATTTTTCTCTCGTTCCAGTACCAAAATGCCCTGAAAATATAAAAGGAAGTCCGAGGTCCAACCACGTAATATAATTTTATTGATGTTTAAATATTGAAACCTTTTTCGTTCGTAAGTTTTATTAACTAAAAGATGGTTTTGAAATTTATTGTTTTGCGCACAAATGTGATGTTAATATCCTGTATTATGAGAGTTTTCTCATGCATAACATTCAAAGACGCCTGACCGGCTTAATAGGGCCGGAGAACAATGGAAAAGTTATTGTGTCTCATTTGGGGCGTTGAAAGATTTAATATTCGAGCAAAACAGAAATATCTCATCGACAACAGTGTATACTTTTAATTAAACCAAAAGCCAAAAGTAACTTATTGTGAAAGTACCTACCTATTGTTGCTTCAATTTTAAGGCAATCAGCAATTTTTTTGAAAAAAAAAATGTCGAGGCACTGTTTTACTTTTATACAAATATGCTCACTTTAGAGTCTCATAGGTAGGAAACTATTTGCATCACTGCAATGATAAAAGCCCATTAAGGCGATATTCGGAAAAAATATGCTAAAGCGAGATAGCAATGAGAAAACGACGTGCGCGGGAGCGAGACCGATTTTGCCGATTACGCAAAAAAAACACAAAATCACTACGTATTCAAAAACTATAGCGATTTTTTAAAAACGCTTCTATACGATCCTAAATATTATTGGTGTCCACTATTTAAACCAATTTTCAATAGTATATGTATCCCCATTTAAGAATAATCTTGAATTTTCGTATTTTTAGAGGTCTTTTCGAAAAGAAAAAGTGTCGAGGCAAAATCATAAAATCGTGTTTTTGGAACTATACGAATCTAGATAAAGGTATGAAGAAATATATATCTTATTAGGTACCAGATTTGTAACAACTGTCGCCGTCCTATATTTTGAATCAAAAAGTCGATACGTTTTCCGAGTAGCGCCTTTTCGAGTGAGACAGTTTATTGTTTGGACGCTGTATCTGGGAGCGAAATGGCCGGGGGCAAAATGGACTTGGACCGTAATGGACCCACCCTCGTGTTCGTGTGTGTACGGGATTTTACACGTGGTAAGCCGCAATATTCCAATTAGCAAAACTTGACGCTTTCTATCAAATTATTTTTTCATTAAACATTTATATGTTACCTGCCAAACCTGATTTTAGGACAAACTAGTTTTTCCTAGGTCAAATCTGTTCAACGCGTTGACATTTCAGAGAGCGGTTTGCTTCGGAAGTCCTGTAGAACACGTCACAAAAAACCAAGACCTATCACGTGTTCTACAGGGCTTCCGAGGCAAACTCTGATTGGCTGATTGATTGGACTGAACTGATTTGGCCTAGGATAAACTAGTTTGTCCTAAAATCGGGTTTGGCCGGTAAAATATAGGTACATACTTAGCGTAAATTCTGTACAGAACACGAAAGGTAGAGCAACACAGTATTACGTTATTATTTCATTTAGATATAGAATACAGAACGAGTATTTCGTGCTCGTGTTTGTTTCATTATTATCTGCTTTTCCTCTTGACATATAATTGCTCCCGCGGGTGTATTTTGTCACAGTGATTATTTATAATTTTATTTTCTTAACGAGAATTGGAGCTGACAAAAGTCAACCAGATCGTTTATTATTGGAATTAATTTAAAATACTTTTAAATGGGTTAACAGCTTTTTGAACTGCGGGAAATGAAAACAAAGAAGGGAAATTATCCTAATATATAATTTATTTTGGCGTACGAAAAATTGAGCAAAAAAAAATTGTATGGCTGTTTTGGAGGCTCTACTCTTTTTTGTGTATTTGTTATCTATTCATTATAACATAGAGAAAATAATAACACAAAACATGTGTCAAAATTAACTAAATCATGCCACGGATCCCTTAGTGACGTAAACTTCTAATACGATTATTTTTCTCTCGTTCCAGTACCAAAATGCCCTGAAAATATAAAAGGAAGTCCGAGGTCCAACCACGTAATATAAATTCCTCGAAAAATTACTTAGTAGATTTGGAACGAAATGTGATGAGGATAAATTCAAAAAGATATTCGTTAGTACAACAAAAATTTGGAGAAATTCCGTTATATTGGAATGTTTTGATTATCATTAGGATTTCTTTGGCACAGCATACCATGAATTTAAGTACTTACCTAAGTATAAAAAGGAAATTTTTTGTGTTAAAATGACACGAATAAAAGTAAATACAAAGCTTTTCGTAACGCGGCGTCTATCCTCCATCGTGGGTCAATGACTAATTCTGAATGGAAAAATGTTTGTCATTATATTTTATTTCCTTTCAAAATCCTGATTTTGAATTAATATACTGAAATATAAGTATATTTCTCAGGGGGCAACAACAGAACACAGAAAGATTCCATGTTCTGTGGGGGCAACTACCCCTCCGCCCTATTTGACTGGTGAGGCAACAATCTGGACAGTGCCAAATAACCCTCAAATATTTGAGGTCTGATTGTTGCAGACCTCAAATATTGGGAAGTCTTTTGTTTGCTTGAATTTCAATAAACTTGCAAGTACAAACAATGTCACTCATCTTTAGTATTCTATAAATAGATAACAATGCTTTTGGAATTCTGCGATTAAACCATGGAGCTCAAAAAATGTGCAATCAACCAAAAATGTCAAGTTATTACTGCTAAAACTGAAATATTTTAGAAACTCTTTCAGAGAATAAAGTAAATTTTGAAATTATATTTAACAACCAGCTAGAAATCAAAGTCAGCTAAAGTAGGTAGGTTCCGTTTCAATAAGAATAATTTCTTTATACTTAGGTATAATTATATGTATATTTTACCCTTAATTTACATAATCAACATCTGACTTATAATTACACATTAAGTAATAATATTAGTTCGCCTTTTGCTGTATTGTCGGGTGTACAAGGGGATCTCCCGATAAACTTCAACCCGTTAAGGTTGTAGCAGGAAACATAGAAATCTACCATCGCAATCGGGTAAAAATGACCACTGTATCAGATAATTTTGTAGCGCTCTACTTAACCTAGGTACTAATACCGTTTAATCTGCTCGTCTCGTGTACACCCGGCAGATGTGGAATAAAGAATTGAATAAATGAATAACCCATTCTAACTACGTATGCGATTAGGGAGCGCACAAAATTCGAGATTCAAATTCTTTCATTCAGTCTTGGCTGTTACAATCACTTGTGAATGTCAAAGAAGCTACGCCCTCGGTCCGCAAAGCCCTACGGCAGGGCCCAAATGCTTCTACATGCCCTTGATTAAATTCTAAATAAGCGCTCCGAGCCTCCCGACGGAAGGCCCCAAGCTCCACGTTCAAAAGCGAAAGTGCTCTAGGTAGCCCGAGCAGAGTAGGTAAATTGGAGGAACTAACCTATGTAGTTCCAATAGTTTTAGGATTGTGTAATGGTAGGTCTCCTGAGCAAAGTCTAATAAATTCCTCTCGATTACACGCATCGCGGGGGTGTGGTAAAAGGTCTCTTTTTCAGTTTCTCGCTCGAAACTCGTAAACGGTGCTACTTAGCGATATTACGTTTGAAAAGCAATTACTTAAGCTTATTAAATTTCTCACAACTTTGGTTACATACTTAATTGCAATTGCGAAAAAATGCATGGTTTTTAAGATAAACGTACCTTTACATAATCCTAAAACCTACCCTTACATAATCCTAAAACTATTGGAACTACATAGGTTAGTTCCCCTATTTGCCTTTTTTGGTGCAGTCTTCTCGGAAGGGGCCTCAAAATGTGAACTGATCACGGAGGATGGGGGGTGCAGGGCCCACATCTAGCTTGCCGCCCTAAGATAGTCTGCCACTGGGCAGGAGACCTTTTAACGAGAAGAACCGGCAAGTAACTCACATCAAGGGATGCTTTTTTTCCCTATTTTATTTCGTACCGTGTTAAGCAGGTGTTAAGTCGTAAACAGACTTATGTGTTGTGACGCGACGCCAGAGTATCTGTTTCATACACTTAGATCGACACGACAGAGAGAGTCGCGCCACACTCGATAAGCGTGGTACAGCGCGTCAACACACTGCGCCAGACAAGTGTGTTTCCGACTTTAAACTTTAAGATCGCAGGATAAACGCTCTAACAACTGCGCCACGGACTCTTCCCACTTCCCCTTCTTTTACTTTGTCAAGATCATGTTTAATTTGCAATAAGACACGGAAAACCCTTGACAAGTTTTTTAATCAGTTTTTCTCGGAACAACATAATATTTACTTTTTAACATTTACAAAGTGCTTGTCTAAAATAGTGTAGACTGAATAAATGATTTTGAATTTGATTGCTGGATATGTATCACGATAATCTGGTTGGTTATCCTAGAATCAGACCAATGTATGTGATGATTGTGATGTTAATGTTAGCTGTTACTCATTTATTCATAAGTATAAGTTATTGAGTAACTAGTTACCTTATATAATCCGCTATGAACATGTGCCAAAATTGCCGGAAAACGGTATGATTTAAAAACATGACACTTCATTTTTTGCACATCTCTAATAAAAATGTATGAGCTCAATTCTGTTTATTGGCGTGTGAAACCTAATAACGGCGGATCCCAATTAAGGTTTCATTTAACACACCTCGTTTTTGTAGACTCTTTAATAGAAAATGTTAATGGTGTACAATCGGCTACGCATCAAGCGTCATCTTTTTATAACTACGTCAAAGAATCCTACTTATAATATTACTACGTACCATACGTAGGTATAAAGGATAGCTGGTCAACTCTTTTTCGACTCTTTTGTTTTTGTTGTAAAGGTCACTCACTGGTCACAACTTCGCGGTTTCCTTTCATCTTTATTACTGAAAATGTGGATTTATATTCCCATATACAATTGTTTTTTTCATGAATGAAATATTAGTTATGTAACTGCGTCTTAAATTACGAGTGAAACTTTATAAATTAAATACGTACCGTAATTTCAAAGCTATCCCAATTTACTGATACAGTAATTATACCTTTTAAGTATTCTCACAGAACTTATTTTTGTTTTAGGTAAATTAATTTGACGCTGGCTATGAAAAGACAAAAACGAAGAAATGATGCCTGAGGAGCTAGGACCTAAACTAGACCAGGTGACAGCCTGCTCCACCGTCGAATGCCTGGAGAATGACACGTACTACAACCAGTCTTACTACAACTACTCCTGGCCTCTTCAACAGCTGGAATGCGACAAAGAATCGCAACTTGAAGACTTCATAGACACTCCATTCTTCCAAATATGTGTCTATACAATGTACAGCGCAATTTTCATAGTTGCTCTACTAGGCAATGGACTGGTGTGTTTCGTAGTTCAAACGACTCCACAAATGAAGACAGTGACGAACTATTTCATAGTGAACTTAGCTGTAGGGGACATTTTTATGACTTTGTTCTGCGTACCCTTTTCCTTTGTCCCGATGTTAGTGTTAAGGTACTGGCCGTTTGGCGAGATGATGTGTAAGATAGTGAATTATTCGCAGACTGTGTCAGTGTTAGTGAGTGCGTATACGCTGCTTGCGATCTCTATAGACCGTTATATGGCCATTATGCACCCTTTAAAGCCGAGATTGGGGAAGGCGGCTACGAAAATGATAATAGCCGCAGTGTGGACCGGCGCTTTGGCTACCGCTATACCCATACCTATTGTGTCCCAGCTCACAAGGCCTTCGCCGTGGCATCAGGCTTGTCACTTGTAAGTACTTATATAATGTAAAAATAAATAAGAAAAATATTGGACTGTGTCAGTGTTACTGGCATCAGGCTTGACACTTGTAACAGAGGAAACATCAAAGCTGTTAAGACACTTACATAATTTTATGTAGGTTTACAAAAACAAGGACACAATCATTTCTAATAATATAAACTCCAGAAATGAGATATTTTTTGAAGTGAAAACTTCTTTAGCGGCGTTGCATTTTGTGATGTGTAAAAAAAAATGTTAAACTCGCGTCAGGACACGTGACCGTCAGATCGAAAATTCGTAAGACGGACACGTGACCTGATAGAAAAACTGTTACAATGTCGTAATAGCTTAGGTTTGAAAACGGGCGGCATTGAAGCCAGAAGACCTCGGTTCAAATCTATTCCGTATATTTTTCTTTTCTTTTTCAAATTCCTTTTTTTCTGTGAAAAAGTCTAGGGATCCCTTTTCACTTCTGCCGGCACTCACGGTATGCAACCCGTTGTTTTTTTTTTATTAAAAAATCTTTGGCTGGGCGGCGGCGCGCGGCGTAGCAATACAATAAGCATTGATTTCGTCATTATAAATAAGTTTTTGTAAAAACTTCGTTTTTCTGACAAGCTTTTTTGTTGACTGTGTCTTTCATATTGTATTGGCATCCAAACCAAACCTATATGCAAAGTTTCAGCTCAATCGGACACTGGGAAGTGGGTCAAAAGCTTGCAAGATCTGTCCCCCACTAACTATCAAACTAACTAACTAACATGGCAAGTTAAATAAAAGCTTGTAAAAACACAAATATTTATCCCCCAATTTATAGTTCCGTTTCGTGTGCCAGCCAATAGTCCAATTTTTTTTTCATATGGAATATCGTTTTCTCTATAGAGATATCTGCAGCGAGCAATGGTCAAGCGTGAAGCAAAGCGAACAGTACACGTGTGCGTTGCTGACACTGCAATTCGCGCTGCCACTGGGTGCACTCATATGCACTTACACAAGAATAGCTCACGCAGTGTGGGGCGGTCGGACGCCCGGGGAGGCTCAGACTCTGAGAGACTCGAGAATGCATCATTCCAAAAGAAAGGTAAGCAGGGCAAAGCTAAGTAAGCAAGCTAGGAACAGTCATAAGCAAGCAAGGAAAGCTACTTTTCATTTCTTAGAAATTGAAGTATTTTCGAGTGGGAAATTTACATGTGCGTTGCTTACGATGCAATTTGCACTCCCACTGGGTGCACTCATATGTACTTACAGAAGAATAACTTACGCAGTGTAGGGCGGCGGTCAACCGCTCGGAGAGGCTCAGAGTCTGAGAGACTCAAGAATGCAAATACAAAAGTAAGTAAGCAAGCAAGGAACAGCGATAAGTAAGCAAGGAAAGCCACTTTTTCACTTACTTTTTCCACCTTGGGAGGCACATAATCTAGACTTAAAAATGCAATATTTTAAAATTACTTTTATAAAAAAATAAAACCGCCTTCAAAAAAATCACATCAAAAAGTAAGAAATAATTCCTCACCAAATAAATAACGTAAGTACTTTGAAGTCGGGCGTAAAACATGTACAATTATTTGTTGTTTTTGTTAAAACCCGCCCGACTTCAAAGTACTTACGTTATTTAAGTATTTGGTGAGGAATTATTTCTTACTTTTTGATGTGATTTTTTTGAAGGCGGTTTTATCCATACTAATATTATAAATGTGAAAGTGTGTTTGTTTGTTTGTTTGTCCTTCTTTCACGTCAAAACGGAGCAATGGATCGACGTGATATTTGGTAAGGGGGTAGTTTGGGAGCTGGAGAATAACATAGGCTACTTATTATTCCGGAAAATTGAGTAAAAATTTTAATTTTCTATGAAAAATCGTTTAAATGTACCTTCGATACAAAACTGTCATTTCTTCCATTACCGTTTCCAAAGAGTATGTAATCACTGACGTCTGCGCGGTCAAAATCGAATACTAATCTTTTCCATAAGCTTAGAATAAAAAATTAACTGTAACTAGCGCCAAAATTGCCCCAGTCGCACATGCGCGCTGAGTTATCTGACACTCACTCTACTTCACAGAGTATTTTTTAATATGTAGGAAATAGAGACCAATCTTGGGCCCCTTTATTGGTAGTGTGTAACTAGCGCTATCTGTTGTCTGGTCTAGGCAACTTTTGGTGTATAAAACTATAATGTATATGGCAAAACAACGTTTGCCGGGTCAGCTAGTTGTTTTATAAAAATAATTTTTATATCACTCTTTTTAGTGCATCGTGCAGGCAATTTACGTGTTTTCTGGTAAATAGGTATGTGATCAAACTGAAAACCTCCTTTTTTGAAATCGGTTAAAATACCTTGAGGTATCCCCTTTTTAACAAAACAAGAATCATCTAAATCGGTTTATAAACAAAGGAGTTATGCCTAAAGATACGTATTAAACTAGTAACAAAAACGACAGTATTTTCAAGATTTCCTGAAAACTACTGAACCGATTTCAATGGAATTTTATTATTGAAAAATGGAAAATGAAGTACCAATTTAGAAAAAATCGACCCGTCTCACAACCAGCTCCGATGGGACTCGAACCCACGACCTTTCGCTTTCCGGGCGACTGCTCTAACCACTGAGCTACGGAGCCGTTGCAGTCGTTGCAGTGGTTAGAGCAGTCGCCCGGAAAGCGAAAGGTCGTGGGTTGGAGTCCCATCGGAGCTGGTTGTGAGACGGGTCGATTTTTTCTAAATTGGTACTTCATTTTCCATTTTTCAATAATAAAATTTGCATTGTAAATGCAAAAAACTAAAAATTAAAATAACTTTCGTATATTTTTCATTAACTAAGACCAGAAAAAAGTATTTATACTTTAAACGTAAGAAGATGGTGTTAAGGTCAAGTTCGCACTCGCACAAAATTTTGCGAGTCACATGACGCAATGAGTACTAGAAATTGCGACTTGATTCGCAATTCGCATCGCGCTGGTTATATATTTTTCCTATTTTGTGTCTCACTCAACGCTTCGCGGTTTTCTGTGCTGACTCACATTAAGACGATGCACATATTCTGAGTGTATGGCGAGATTTTAAGGTACTCTGTCGCGTTAACGTAAAAGCAATTTGTATAAGATTTGTGACATCAAACCTAACGGAATATATAATGAACTACATCCAAGCCATACAGAAATCTAGCGCGCTGGCGATCGATTGTCAGAAGAAAAAGCTCGCACTAAGCACTTTGTTCTACTAATATTTTAAATGTGAAAGTTAAGATGTTTGGCGGTTTGGATGTTTGGATACGGCTTAACGGATTTGGTTGAAATTTGGGACAGATATACTTTGTAGCCTGGAGAAGAACATAGGCTACTTTTTATCCCGGAAAAATATCACATAACCGCTAGATAACGTCATGTAGTTCACGCGGGCGAAGCCGTGGGCTGAAAGCTAGTATTTTTAAAGTATAGTTAAATACAAAGTTGATACCTATGCGTTTAATGGTAGACAATCAAAATAAATGTAATTACCTACTTACCAAATATAATTTGCATGAACTCAAACTGATGTATAACCACCGTTATTATTTTTCTTAAAAACCACATTGGTACCTAAATGGTTAATTTCTTTCAGATGATTAAGATGATGGTGACAGTGGTCGTGGTCTTCATTGTGTGCTGGCTGCCACTCAATGTTTTCATTGTAAGTAAGAATAAAAAATAAACTTTATTTTGTATTTAATTTAGTAAATCAAAAGATCGTTACATTATTTTTTGTATAATTTATTGTAATTTGCGAAACATAATCTTTTATAGGTATTTGCTTATTACTGCGAACTGCCTTCTCTTCTTAGTTTTTTTTTATTTATTCATTTAACATCTTACAAAATTTAAATAACACTAAAAACCACAAAGATTTATCCTAAGTGTTACTTGTTGTCAACATCGAGATATCATTAAAATGCCAACAGAAAAATAAATTAAGATTATAAAATTATAAGGATAAAAAATAACTACACAACCGTTTCCGAGGCGAAGGTTCAGAGCGTTCCTTTTCGGCTTTCACGCATTTTCTCAATTTCAATGAACATGAATACGTAAGTTTTATATTCAAATATACCAAATTAAATTGTAAATGCAACAGTCAAAATTTACATTTAGACGCATAATAACGTGTAGGTAACAGTGAGAAACAGAAATAATCAAATCAGTTATTTTAATGCTAAACAACCCTAAAAATGTATTACATAATTACTGGAAGACAATCTGCTTGTAAATTTACATAATTCCCTCTGAGCACTGAAATTTATTCAAAGTAATAACAGTTAATACAATACAGGCTGAGACTTTTAATGTGGCTGTAAAGGGTAACTTGCTTATTCTGATAGTGACAATTTACTTGAATGAAAGTTAAATATACCTTAATACAAATTAGAAAGCCTTAATAGTGAACTTTGTTTTGTGTATTTTATAAAAAATCAAAAGGCAAATAACAAACAACAAAATAGTTTCTTGCCCTTTGTGATCATCAAAATTAATTATTTTTGTATTCTGAAAATATTTCTGAATTCTCGACTTATTTATTTATATACGTAAAAGCGATCAAAACACTCTTTCAGCGTTTGGATGCTTCTGAAAAAAAAATGCACTATTATAGCATGAATTTCGTTTAAAAGGTTTACTTTTTGTCTTACAAAAACTTTAATCCCTTTCGTGTCATACTTATATACTTATTTAAATTTTCAAAACATTGCTCAGCCCTATCCATCCAGAGAGTATTTTGGAGTTTGCATTTGTTCGATCAGTCTTTCAACTTTTCTTTTTATACCGATAAAATTTACCTTGGATTGTTATAAACAGGTTCTATGGACAATTCACGAAAACGACGAAGAATTTGCGTCGTGGCCCGGCATGTCGTACGTGTGGTTCGCGAGCCACTGGCTGGCCATGTCGCACTGCTGCTACAACCCCATCATCTACTGCTACATGAACAACAAATATAGAAAGGGATTCAGACAGGTAGTGTGAGTCAATTGTAATATCATATCATTCACTAATGTAGGTCTTCACGGCAGAACACCAGAAAGAGATAAAAGCAGCATGAGTACTGAAATAAATCCAGTAAGTTGCCATAACAAAGTAAATATTTTCAAAATCTTACTAATGGAAATGAATGGATTGCTTTTGTATTTTAATATTTTAATAATAATAATGATAGGGCGAAGCGTGACAGCTAACTTACTAACTTGTACTTAAGGCTGCGATTCCCCAAAATAGGGTATTTTAAATTATGGATTACTCGCAAATCACAAGTACTTAAAACTTGGAAAAAATATATGTTATTTTACAGTTATTTATCTAGTGCTTCCGGCCGTTTTTTTTCGATTGGTGATATTTTACTGTGTCAAATAAAATCCCAAACATCCGTCTAATCGTAATCCAAATATCGTATTACTTGCAGTTTACTTGGTTTTAGTTAATGAAAAATATACGAAAATGATTGTCTTTGATTAGCCGAGGGATTCCGGCCGTCATAATTTTAATTTTTTTATTGGTTGATTTTTAATTGAATTTTAAGTGATTTTCGATTCGCGGGGCGCTCGCGAGTTCACAGTTCACTGCCGGCTGCCGCTTGCTTCCGCGTGAAGTGTATCGAGCGCGGCCGAGCAAGCGTTAGCGTGCCTATTTCGGTCGGGAATCCTCGCCTTAACCTCTTTCTTGTGCTGTTCGTGGTCTGCACTGAGTGTAAAGTGTAACCCACAGGGGGTTACACTTTACACTTGAACCAAATTGCAATGGTCAATACGTGCCTTTTGTTAAAAATCAAAAGTAAGGACTCTATTGAAATGCGATTGGCCATTGTAATTTCGTTCAACAGTAACCCACCTGATTGCCCATCGCTTCCTTTAAGATCAGTCCTATGTCTACCTAGTTGGCAGAGGAAAAACAACGACGACGTATAAATTTGAAAAATGCAAATAAATATGCATCAAACATTTTGTGTATAGTATTATATTATCTGTGATTTTGTGCACTTGAAATCCAAAAATCTATCTATCTATAGATATAAAATTCAAAGTCCTGACTGACTGACTGACTGAGATATCAACGCACAGCCCAAACCGCTGAACCTAGAGACTTGAAATTTTGCACATAGATACTTTATACAGTGTAGGCATCCACTAAGAAAGGATTTTTGGAAATTACACCCCTATGGGGGTGAAATAGAGGATGAAAGTTTGTATGAAAGTCCGTCAGTTTTGAAGTTAGGATCTTCAATTTTTGTATTTAGGCTGGCAATTGATAATTAATATTTACCTATGTCAGCGTTTTTGACAATTTCACCCCCGAAGGGGTGAGAAGGGGGATGAAATATTGTATCTGGAAAGTCCTTTATTTAATTTATTATTTAGGTTTATGGTCGGAAAGTAAAACGAATAAGCAAACACATATGTCGTATTTTTTCGAAAATCAACCCCTTAGTGGTTAAATGGGATAAATAAAACTAAAAATCGATATGGATCTCGTTATGGAGGTTTTATGGGATGACGATTGCAAAAATGGCATTTATTTTGATGTTTAACATGCTGAACATGATTCAACCCCTAAAAGGTTGAAATAGGGGTGAAATTTTGAATGAAAAATCAGGGGTAAAATAGACATTTCAACTTGAAACTTTGTAGGCTTACTTCTTAATTTTCCTAAAATCAAACCCAGGGGGTAAAATAGAGGATGCATATGTGTATGAAAGTCCGTCAGTTTTGAAGTAAGGATCTTCAAATTTTGTATTTAGGCTGGCAATTGAAAATTAATATTTTCCTGAGTCAGCGTTTTTTAATAATTCCACCCCCGAAGGGGTGAAAAGAGGGAAAAAATGTTGTATCTGAAAAGTCCTTCATTAAATTTATCATTTAGGCTTATGGTCGGAAAGTAAAACAAATAAGCAAACACATATTTCGTATTTTTTCGAAAATCAAACCCTTACAGGTTAAATGGGATAAATAAACCTAAAAATCGATATAGATGTCGTTATTGAGGTTTTATGGGATGACGATTGCAAAAGTGGCATTTATTTTGATGTTTAACACCCTGAGCATGATTCAACCCCTAAAAGGTTGAATTAGGGGTCAAATTTTGAATGAAAAAATAGGGGTTAATAAAATAGACATTTCAACTTGAAACTTTGTAGGCTTCCTTCTTAAAACAAATAGGCAACCCATTTCGTAGTTTTCCGAAAATCAAACCCAGGGGGTAAATAGGATAAAGAAACCTAAATCATCCTAAGTACCCTAAAAGTTCTTGGTACCCAACAAGTTCTAGGTACCTAATACCCCAAGAACTATCCGATATTTTTGTAAAAAATTCAATAACAGGCCAAATTTTTGTAAACGGCCCTTAAATATAATTTTAAGAGACTATATTTTGGAATCCAACATAATATCGCATTGGAAGGTATAAAAAAAAAGTTATACCCCGAAAATGGTGCAATTCTTTCAGCAAATATGCTATCACCAATTTTATCGTTAACATGTGTTTATGTTCACCATATCTAAGCACCAAAGTCGAAATCCATAAAGATATAAAACGGGAAACTAATACTTTAGGAAGAAGTCGGTTGTTTCTGATAGCATTTTTAACATAGGTGTAATGCCAATTTGAGTTTACGTAGAGAGTTTTTATTAAGTTTATTTGTTTTTCATTTACAAATATAGGGGGATTATATACTTTTACGAAAGATAATAATAAATGTATTCAAATGTAAAGTGAATAACACTTATACCATTTTTGCCTATTTTTTTATAGATTTTTTAAAGCTTTGTATTTGTTTTTTTTATGTCGCGGTCATAAATATTGGTGGATTACTAATGAATTATTTATTAAACTAGATAATCTAATTTTCAATGTTAAGAAATTACTGATATAGAATTATTGTTGAGTCTCCATAGAACGAATTAGTTTGGCTCTCGGGCTATAAGCTGCTCAGAACTAACTTTTTGATTGTGAAACAGACACATACTATTCACTAGCTTCCGTCCGCGACTTCGTCAGCGTGGACATTCGAGAAAATACTTAGGGGACCAATAACCAGGATAAAAAGTATTCTATGTTTTAATTTCATAAAAATCCGATCAGCCCCTAAGTATTTTCTCGAATGTCCACGCGGACGAAGTCGCGGGCGGAAGCTAGTAAATATATAAAGGACTAACTACTATATGGACAGCTATCAAAGTAGATTATTATCAAATCATTCAACCACTAAATAAACTAAAAAAATGTTAAATTTCTGTAACCGTCTTTGAACTTTGTGTGTTCGGAATTGATTGAAGAAATTTGACGTACTCTTACCTGTTATCGGTCACGTTGCTGTACCTAGTGGGATATTTTTCAAATAAGGAAAGATTCGCAAAGTAGGGCAAAGGTATCTTGACGCTTATACCTGACAAGAATAAGTAATTTCAAAAAGGATCTTCCTATCCTACGAATAAACCCAGTTTACTGTATTAGGAGAGCTAAAGAATAGGGATAACATTTTAAAAATATTATTTTCCATACTAACATTAATACTAACGAACTTCTAACAACATGTTACGTACAAATGTACGAACAGTTAACCAAAGTACCTAAACTGTATTTAGGCATATTGATAATCATGAATTCAACTAAGGACTTATTAATTAATGCTAATAGAATAAAAAGTAAACAACATGACATTTATGACCTTTCAACGATATAACATTTTTAAAATTAATTATTTTTAATTAAGACTTGATGGAATTGGAAAACGATAGATCGAATTGTCTACCTTAATAACGGAGGCAAATAACCCACTTTTTGTCGATACCCAATGTTCTGTATCTAAATATGTTATTGATCAATCCATTTATTCGCTATGGTACCGAAAGGACTGAAATCACGCTATCCCTAAGTACAAAAACATTAGTTATATTGTCGTTATTAACTGATATGTTTGGAAT
Source organism: Crambus lathoniellus (assembly GCA_949710035.1). Taxonomy (NCBI): domain Eukaryota; kingdom Metazoa; phylum Arthropoda; class Insecta; order Lepidoptera; family Crambidae; genus Crambus; species Crambus lathoniellus. The sequence goes on along the minus strand of OX453305.1, from coordinate 20,968,953 downwards.
GTGCGCGTTCGCGAACATGTGCGAAAAAAACAATAGAATTAATTGTTGTAGTTTAGAAACGAGCATAAGGAGCTCCTATAAATGTCAAAGAAGCTACTTAAGTACTGCTCTCGTTTTAGAAAGCAAGAATATTATTTAACTATTTAGATCCACCAGCTGACTTGTATAAATAAATAAACAGTCAGTGTCTGTTAATACTTAGTGCTATATTTTCGTAACAAAGAAAATAAATACACACCGAGTAATACTTTTCTATTACTTGTTGTATCAATATTTGTTATTTAAGAAAAAAAAAGCTTTTGCCTTTGTTAATCAAAGTAATAGGTTATATTGAGTTAAATGGTTGTTTAATTTAAATAACACTATGTTACGTACCTACTGTTGGTTCAATCCCCTGCTCAGCCGATGCCGATAATGCTGGGAAAAACGCGAACATTGATGAACGTTTCTGTTTTTACCACACTTTTATTAGCTTCACTTGTAACTAAGTCACAATGTAAGAAAATCTTGGAAATCAATTTTAACCTACTTCTAATTGTCGTATTGATTTGAAACTTTGCAAGTCTATATGAATTCAATGACAATACAATAATTTGCTACCATCAAGCTGATCTGATGATGGAGTCAAGAGGTGGGCAATAGAACTCTTCAATGGCTGCTAGGAAACCCCTCGAGTTTAGGCTCATTTCTTTTGTTCTGATAACACCTGTTCGTTACACTTGATGGTGAGGGTCTGATGATGGAGCAGGGAGGAAGACAGTGGCACTTCTTAATGACCACTCGGAAACCCCTCGAGTTTGGCCTCCGTTGTTTCGTTCTGATGAGACTTTTTAGTCGCACTTGGTGGTTAGGTTCTGATGATGGAGCAGGGAGGAAGTCAGTGGCACTTCTTAATTACCAATAGGAAACACCTCGAGTTCTGGCTCATTTGTTTCGTTCTGATGAGACCTATTCGCTACACTTGGTGGTAAGGGTCTGATGATGGAGCAGGAAGGAAGCCAGTGACACTCCTTAATGACCAATAGGAAACCACTCGAGTTTGGGCTCATTTGTTTCGTGTTGATAAGACCTATTCGTTACACTTGGTGGTGAGGGTCTGATGATGGAGCTGGGAGAAAGCCAGTGAAACTCCTTAATGGCCTCAAGAAAACCCCTCGAGTTTGGGCTTATTTGTTTCGTTCTGATGAGACCTATTCGCTTCACTTGGTGGTGAGAGTCTGATGATGGAGCAGGGAGGAAGTCAGTGGCACTTCTTAATGACCACTAGGAAACCTCTCGAGTTTGGACTCATTTGTTTCGTTCAGACGAGACCTATTCGCTACACTTGGTGGCGAGGGTCTGATGATGTGAAGATAGAGCTGGGAGTAAGCCAGTGGCACCCTTAATGACCACTACGAAACCTTTTGAGTTTGGGCTCATTTGTTTCGTTCTGATGAGACCTATTTGCTACACTTGGTGGCGAGGGACTGATGATGGAACAGGCAGAAAGCCAGTGGCACTCCTTAATGGCAAATAGGAAACCCTTTGAGTTCTGCCTCATTTGTTTCGTTTTGATGTGACCTATTCACTTCACTTGGTGGTGAGAGTCTGATGATGGAGCAGGGAGGAAGCCAGTGGCACTTCTTAATGACCACTAGGAAACCTCTCGAGTTTGGGCTCATTTGTTTCGTTCAGACGAGGCCTATTCGCTACACTTGGTGGCGAGGGTCTGATGATGTGAAGATAGAGCTGTGAGGAAGCCAGTGGCACCCTTAATGACCACTACGAAACCTTTTGAGTTTGGGCTCGTTTGTTTCGTTCTGATGAGACCTATTCGCTACACTTGGTGGCGAGGGACTGATGATGGAACAGGGAGAAAGCCAGTGGCACTCCTTAATGGCAAATAGGAAACCCTTTGAGTTCTGCCACATTTGTTTCGTTCTGATGTGACCTATCCGCTACACATGGTGGTAAGGGTCTGATGATGGAGCAGGGAGGAAGTCAGTGGCACTCCTTAGTGACCACTAGGAAATCCCTTAAGTTTGGGCTCATTTGTTTCGTTCTGATGAGACCTATTTGCTGCACTTGGTGGTAAGGGCCTGATGATGGAGCAGGGAGGAAGTCAGTGGCACTCCTTAATGACCACTAGGAAACCCCTCGAGTTTGGGCTCATTTGTTTCGTTCTGATGAGACCTATTTGCTACACTTGGTGGTGAGGGTCTGATGATGGAGTAAGGAGAAAGTAAGGGTTCGGCTCACGCATCTGGTAACTAATAGACTCCACATGAATTTGTAAAACTAAATACATACAATCACGCCTTTGAGTTATAATGTTTACGGGGTGAGCAGACACATGAATGGACTGTGAAATCGATTATCAACCACCCATAGCTTGCTATTTATTAAATTAAAAAGTAAAAAATAAATATGTAGTTTAAAAAACTAAAAAAACACACTTTTATAGGAACAGACTCAAAAGTACAAAATAACCGTCTATTCAGTAACTGAAATTAAAAAGCGTGGTGCGCCCTTTGCAAAGCATGCATTCAAGTACTTAATATTGACAACGCGCACCACGCTTTTTAATTACTTTAACTTTAACTTTTGTATTTTTAAGAAGTCTTATGTTTAATAAAGCCCAAGGCCATATTTTTATAAATAGGTATAAAAATTCTCTTATTGACTGACGCCAGAGGAGGTTCAATTTTGTCTATGCAAAAACTTAAAAACTTATAAAATCTGTATTTAACTACATAATGTTCAAATATTTATATATTACCCAGATAGTGTTTAATAAAGCCCGAAGAATATAAGAAGTAGAAAAACGATTTCATTAACTTCTCTTTTCATTAAATTAAAACTATATCTCATAAAGCAAAATACGCTTGAACTACTCCAAAGCTATATTGTAAGCGGATTGGACTAGCGCACATTTTATTTCTTCAAAGCGTCATTCAAATATTTATTTCTAAGATTATTTAAACTCAGTAACTTTACTAAACTTTTTTATTGCTATTTCAATTGAGTTACAAATTGCCAATTTCGATTGAAGTTAGTCTCTGATTTAACTTCGATCAGTGTTCAACGGAGGGAACAATAAAAATCGGGTCTTTAAATACTTAATCGTTTTGTCCCGATATCTGAGGCTCTACTCTGATTCAACGAAAAACGAAACTTTGTTAGCCCCACCGGGTATACTTAACGAAGTTTCGTTTTTCGTTGAGTTACAGAAAGGCATCTGGACTAGGGCTCTATCTCATTGGCATTCTCAGGACAGCGATGCTAGCTAGCGCAGCATTTAAGCCGGTATTACACTACATGGTATTCAGGGCTAGTTAGCGCCCTAACTCCGAATACATTGCTTTTTTGAGCTCTTTTTTAGCAAGTGATGCAATCAAAACAAGCAATGTACTCTGAATTAGGGCCCTAACTAGCCCTGAATAAACCATGTAGTGTAATAACCGCTTTACTTGATTTTCGACAGCATGGCTTTCGCAAACGAGACGCCCCGCCAAGTGGGGTAAGGCTAAGAATCTTGTTTCTAAGACAATTTGGCATGTTTTGATTGACGTCGGCTGCCAGCGTCGCGTCATGGTATCCCAATGAGATAGAGGCTCTACTCTATCATAGAGCTCTAGAGAGTATTTTATTCGTCGGCAGGTTTTAAGCGGTTGGTTCTGCTTAAAGTTCAACGACCCCAGTCGCCTTTGTCAGAGGTCTAGTGTCTGCGAAGGAATACCTTTACCTGGTAAGTGTTGTTTTCTTTTTCGGAACCTTTAATGGAGTATGATCGAGTTCTTAAAAGTTATGATGGAATAAAAAAAACTCATATTCATACATAGTTTAGGTACTTACACAAATACCTACATCAACCCTAAAAACAATTCTCGCCTTTTTGGGCAGTCGTGTAAGATAATAATCTTTAAACGCATGCTGAAAGGGTTACCGCAGTGACTTCACATTTTATAACTGGCACGTATTTAAATATGGCAATTTTGCTGTTTTGTTTTTTTACTTAGGTTTTTTTGAACGAGGCGAGGATCCCATAGTCATCTTTTCTGGTTTGACCCTATTTCATAACTATATTGTTATCCAGTTACAGATATTTTTTGTCGCGCAGATAAATTGTAATACTATCTACATTATAGTTATTAAAAATATCGCTTACAATGTTGAACTACACTCACGGGCACAATTAACGGATCACCCTATGATTTCATACAAACGTGGTAAATTCAGTAAGGCATATTACCAGTTAAATATGACTTTATTACAGTGAACTGGGTAGCATTTTAAAGCAACTAAAGTCAGCTAGCGGAGGAATAATGAATTTTAAAATGCAAACTTTTATTTTAGCCATCTGGCGTGTTGAAATCTGCAATTAAGAATTTTATACAAAAATTTACGAAAATTTAGTTTTGCTCGTTCTAACCAACCTTTGGTGAAAATGGTTTATTTTACAACATCCTCAACGGTTGAGGATGTTGTTGGGTTAATTGAGGCTCAACCTGAGGAAGATATATTTCCGAAGATTTTAAATGTTAGTAGTACCTACTTACCCATTTTCGAAATAAGATTGCTGAAATAATGTAACTGTAAAACTAAAAGAAATTAATTCAAAGATTTATATAAATTGTAAGAAAAAATTTTAAAAATTTACAAATGGATAAATTTGGCAGGACTTTATTTTATTACATATTTTGATTAGGTATAGCAAATAGGTATCAGACCTTTTCAATATACATTCCAAACTCTTTTTTTCAGGTCCGTGTCCAAACTATAGTAATAATCATTGGATAGGCAAAACAACAATTTTAACTTAGGTTCTATTAGACCAAAGTAGTATTTATTTACGAGTAGTTGCATAAAATAAGAATTATGCACCCATTGGGCGTTTGTGCACTACACTGAATTTTACCGATCCGGAAAAAAACGGATACTTGTATTTTAATAATTAATCATTTTATTAAATTTTTTTCCGGATCGGTAAAACTCAGTGTAGTGCACAAACGACCATTTTGAGTAATAATTAGTTCAGTGTGTTGGACAAGGCGCGTTTTCTATAAAAATTGGTATACGCGCATACTTAGGGCGTTTGTGCACTACAACTGAATTTTACCGATCCGGCGGTCCGTGTTTTTACGGACCGGCGTGGCATGAAAAACACGGATGATAGGCTTGTGCACTTGTCCGGTTTTTTACTGGCCGGGGCAGCGCAGTGATCTCTTTGAAACTACACTCTACGGACGCGTTTTAAACGAGAGGAATAATGAGTTCCTTGGAACGTCAGCAATTACTTGCTTTATTGCTTTATGTACGAAGACGTAGAAGACAGAAAGAATTTTGGGTTCATCCTCTTATCAGTGAAAGGTACCTGACAGGGTCATTTTACCGAAATCACAATTAATTGAGGCTTGATGAAAAATTATTTTTTAACTACTATCGAATGTCTACAGCTAGCTATATAACAAAAAAAGTTTCATCAAAATCCGCTTAGTAGTTTTTGCGTGAAACACGGACAACAGACAGACAGACAGACAAACAAAAATTTCAAAATCCATATTTTTGGTGCTAGATATATTACGTGTTATTAGTGAAAAATAATAATAAATAAATAAATTCTTACATTCACACCAATTATCTAAGCCCATTTTAATTTCATTAAGAAACTGTATCATGGAAAACTTGATAACGGATAAATATATAATTAAATACTTTTTGTTTGTAAATACATACATATTATACATAGTTAACACCCAGACCAAGACAAATAGACATGTTCATGCACACAAATATTTGTCTTGTTCGGGAATCGAACCCGAGACCACTGGCGCAGAAGGTGGGTAGCCTACTCCTGCGCCAAATCGGTCGTCAATCGAGAAAGGCGCTTGAATTTATTTTGGCGTGCGTTAATTTATTTGCGATAACTCCTAAGATATTCATTTAAATTATATGGTGTAAAAGAGTAAAATAATGTGCATGAAATGCTTAAAGCAACTAACGTATTTAGATTGATAAGGGTTAATACTGTATCCGTTTAAATAGCTTTCCAAATTACCGCATTGTTCGTAACCATTTTTTAAGAGATAATATGGCTATAATATGCTATCCTTAAAAGATAGACATATGCTATCGCGGACTTTTTTGTAGATCTATAGAAGAGGAATATCCCAACATGCATTATTTTTTTAAACCTCGAAAGGATTAGGCAGCGTTTTTGCAGACAACTCCCAGGCGGCTTGCCGTTTGCCGGCACTTTCGACAATTATCGTTATATTTCTACCAATTTACACAAAACTTTCATAAATTATATATTAAAATCTTTCTGAAGAACCACGCTACCTGTTGGTGAAAACCGCATGAAAATCTGTTTCGTAGTTTTAAAGATTTAAGCATATATAGGGACAGACAGACGGGAAGCGACTTTGTTTTATACTATGTAGTGATTTATGATTAAAATACAACCATCCGTTTTTTTCCGGACGGTAAAATTCAGTGTAGTGCACAAGCGTACATATGTTTTTCATTGCCGTCATCTCGGAACGGAAAAAAACGGTCCGGAATGGGGAAAAGTAAAATGACGGACGGTAAAATTCAGTGTGGTGCACAAGCGCCCATATGTTTTTCATTGCTGCCATATCGGTCCGGAAAAAACCGGATCGCCGGATCGGTAAAATTCAGTGTAGTGCACAAACGCCCCTACTCTGCAATCTCGCGCTATCACGCGCTCCGCGATGGACGGGGCGCGGTACAATGTGATATCTGCCTTAACCAAGTAACTAGAACTACATTTTTGTTATTTGTTTGTATTCAGAATACATCGTTTAAAAGCTAGTATTATCAAAGAATTTATCCAGCTTTGCTGCATATTTGCTCTTTGTTTCTATTTCTTTCACTGTATCTTTGTTCAGTCTAATTGATTCGGTCTTTATTCATTTAGTTTCATAAGATTTAAGTACTAAAGCGGGGAGAAGTAGGTAAGTACATTATTTTTCAACCGTATCACAGATTTTTCTGAAATAAAATAAAACACTAATAGTTAAAGTGTATACTTAGATATGATAAAATTGTAAAATATCTATGTTGTGATATCTATGATATTTTTAGCCTCATTTTAGCTTCTTTTTAGCTATTAATCTAATGTTATTGCACGGAAAAGTTTCGGGTCTGTTTTGCTACACTGTATACTAGCGAATCCGCACGGTTTCACCCGCGTGGTACTCCTTCCCGTTGGAATATCGGGATAAAATATAGCCTATGTCACTCGGGAAGATTGTAGCTTTTTAATGGTCAAAGAATTTTCTAAATTGGTCCAGTAGTTTCGGAGCCCATCCGATGCAAACAAATCTCTCCTCTTTATAATATTACACAGATGTAAGTCGGGTCGACTTTTTCTAATAACTTCATTTTCAATAATAAAAATTGCATTGTGAATGCAAAAAAGTGAAAATAATTTAAAATAGAAATTATTTCATCTTTATCGATTGTCAAATATCTGGAAATAGGGGTTTCTTTCGAGTATGAGGGTAGTAATATCTACTTATTGATGAAATGAATGCTGGCTAACAGCGCGTTAGAAGTATTGGATAAATTCGACGCTCCTCCCAGCGAATCCGTAGCTCAGTGGTTAGTAGAGTTGGGGTTAGAGCATTCGTCCGGTGACAGGCGTGACAGGTCGTGGGTTCGAGCCCCATCGGAGCTAGTTGTTAGACGGGTCGACTTTTTCTAATACTTAATTTTCAACAATTAAAATTACATTGTAATGCAAAAAAGTATGATTAAAAATAATCTAAAACATTACTTAGTTACACTAAACTATTTATTTGAATAACTTGATTGTATTGTGATTGTATAAAACATAAATATTTACATTTGTAAGTTTCTAGCAGACTGTATTTCGCATGCCGTGGTAGTTGCCTTTAATTAAGGCACATAATATATAATAGTACCAAGGTACAGAAGGCTCACTCTGCAAACTCATTCAAATAAAAATAAATCTTTCTGCATAAAACTAAAGTCCAATTCCGGTCCAACCTAAAGTTTGCGCATGCAAGCAAAAATGTATCAAACAGCTACGCGCGAGAGTTCATATTTCTATGAAAGTCTCAAACAGCTCGCTCGCTGGTTACGGATGCGAGCGACTTGAGAGTTCGGTTTTGTTGTTTCTACTGTTCTTTCTATTATTTAGGCACCCGTTAACACAACAGTATCTTTTATACGGATTATAAGAACATTTAGTAGTCATTGTTCGGTGCACAAAAAACACAGAAATGATCGATTGTTTTACGCGCAACGTGGAGCGTACGAGCCGAGAGCGGCATCCTTCTGCGATACGCCTGCCCGGCAGGTGCCGGCAGGCGCGCCGGCCGAACGTACCTAAACTGCGGAGTGACACCCCCCTGATTAAGGTGACACTATTCCTAGATTAAGCTGTATAAATATCTATTATCGATGTATATTAGTGTTAACCTTGTTAGCTGTCCTTAAATAAATGTAAAATATAACTTACGCCCGAATTCTCAAACGCAAATGATCTTTGGGAGCGTCTCAAACATCATGGCATCTCTTTCATACGTTTGACATTTAAAGTGACAAGGCGATGTGTGAGACGCTCCCAAAGATAAGTAGCGTACGAGTATTCGGGCATTAGAGTATTACACTTTCCCCCTTACCTATAATCGTGGTGTAAAGTTACACCAAGTGTAAATCTGTTGTTGTCACTTATGTATGTTGTCTAAAATGATGACAGAGACAGCAATAGATTTTCACAAGGCTTCAGTAACTTTACACGACGTTTATTAGTAAGGGGGTGTTAATTTTTATCCTCCTGCGACAGCTCGCAGCAATTTGCTCGCTCTCTATAAGCGCCACATGTCCATAAACACTCTCCAGGTAGGTAGGTACTTATTTCTTTAGTTTTGTATTTCAATAGAAACTTTGGTAGTTAAATTTAAAAATTTCGAGATCGGAAAGAAAATGTTAGGAAAAACGAAATTGCATTGTGAATGCATAACAATTATTTAAAATCTCAAAGAAAATGTTTCTTAACAGCAGGCAATCTGAATTGGTTTGCGGTATCTTTAACAAGTAAAATTTGATCGTTGATTTGGTAATCACTTGATTAAAATTTGAGGTTCGCACGTTATTGGTGTTCGTATGTACGAACTTTACTTGGTGAACTGTTAAGTCTCGCGGACGAAGTCACGGGCACCCAATAGTAAATGTATTAGCGACATATCAATCAACATATAAAAACTTTTAGTTACTGACTGGCAGACAACGCAAGTGTTCCTTGGGGAGTGTGTGGGAGCACTAAGAGCTTCTTGGAATCTCCCCCCTAAGGGGGTAAAAAATGTGGTCAGAGTTTGTGTGAATCTGAATTGTGTGTAGGTAGGTATTTATCTCAATTCCACGCAGACGAAGTCGTGGGCGGAGCGCTATAGTAATTAAAATTTAATAAAAAATGTGTTAAAATAAATCTGTGTTTTTCTTTTAATTTATTTCTACTTATATCAGTAAGGTTTTCTATACGAATAAGAGTGTTAATTAGCTAGCTAACAGAATCTACCCAAAACACATCACACTATGCCATCTTGATTCACCCAGGATCTCCGAAACCGTGGGCCACCCACTAAGTTAAAGCGGTGTAGATAAAAAGTAGGTGACATTTTTGTCTAATCACATTGTAATAGCTTATTTACTTCAAGTCTCGTTCCTGAGGAATCATCAATTTTCCAGGCCACTGAATCTTTAAGACGAGATTTTTGGTTAACCTCAATTAATCAACATCTAAAGGAAAACAATTGAAGGTTCATGGGTCAGATCCAGTCTCAAATAATATTAATTATTGTTGCTTTTTCAGCTTCGTTTATTCCTGTAAATGTTAAGAGTTATAGTAGGTTAAAAGGATTTTATTAGAAATTGTGACATTAAACCTTTAACACATAATTCCTTTTCATAACGAAGTAATTAATGTCTACCATCTATATTTGGAAAATGTTCAGTTTTGCTTGTGAATTACCTATATTTGTAGCTACGAGGCGTAAGCTCAACTCAAACCGATCCTATTTCAATTTATTTATAGGATTTTTGTCATCGGTAGCAAGAAAACGGACAATATCTAAAGTATAGCAACGAGTCTTTGAATATTATAGAAACCCATGTTATAAACTAAATCTACAACTACAACTCTTAAATAAAATACAGGCATGGTCTAGGTAAGATACGGTAGTGATAGTACTAATATTAGGTGAAGTTTTAAAAACCTCACCTTGTTGTTTACGATATTATTTATCACATGTTTATAATTGGGCCGTGCAGAAATTAGGAGCTGAACCACATTCCCAACATTCGGGAAATATTATCCATTACAATTTACTTCGCTACTCGAAATCGAAGTCCAATTATCTGCTGTTTGCATGGCCAACACTTTTAATTTACATCGTGTACGTACATTTTCGTGCATCGCAAAATTTTCTGTTAATCCAAATTTACTTCAAATGCTTGACGGTTTTAGTGAGTAGGTATTCGAACTAAACTCTCAACTTAATATGCTAAAGCTGAAACAACAGATTTACGTAGATACTTACGACTTTCAGAAGCGCAGTGTGTATTGTTTCAATTGGACCAAATTTTATTCGATGAACATACGTAGGCACCTACTCTGATTAGTAAATTTTAAAAAAAACCCGAAGAAACTGAAATTCTAATTTTATATTCCAACTACACTAACAGTTGCTTATTGGAAAACAGTTCATTTCTCTATCTATACAAATAAATAAAATTGGAGTGTCTGTTTGTAATATTAAAAATAACTGTTTACTACATGCATATGATTATATATACGGTACATATACCAAAATAATTTTTTTTACAATTTTTTTCTGTCTGTCTATCTGTCTGTCTGTCTGTTTGTTCCGGCTTATATCTGAAACGGCTAGACCAGTTTTGATTGGACTTTTACTGGCAGGTGGCTGATGTAATAAGGAGTAACTTAGGCTACTTTTTATCCCGGAAAAATATCACATTCCCGCGGGATAAAGTCGTGTATTCCACGCGGGCGATCAACGTAACGCCGAAACCGAAAACTTATCTCCAAAACGTTTATCGCGCACCCCTCTTCTAAATTGCCTATCGGAGAAAAATTAAATCAACATACCTACCTATTGCTCCAGATATGATACAGATATTTTCGTGCGCGTTTTTAAAGGTAACCCGACAAGCGCCTGAAATGAACAGTATGCACAACTTGTTATTCCTGTCACGATATCACATGATAAAACACGCAAACGTGTTCCCGTGAACAAAACAAAATGATCATGTGCGTGGTTGGACGCGATACCGGCAAAATATTGTGTGCCTGTACGAAAACAGTCGTTCACTCGATTTAATAATATCACGTTTTACTTAAATTGATCAAATCGAAATGCTTGTTTTTGTCAAATAGAAATTGCAGGTAAGTATCTTATTTTTGTCATCAACAAAGAACATTTCTTGCTTTTGTTTTCATCTCATTAAGCAATAGGTACCTACGTGTCGTCACGGTTATACAACTTTTTCATAATTACGTCTTTCTTTGATCTGACTCCGAAATAAGTAGCTTAAGTAGGTACTTGTGTTTCGTATATGAGAATCGATGTATGTTTTTACCCAAACATGCTTATACATCATGGGCTTATAAATAAAACATGTGTATTTCGCACGCTTCATGTGTTGAAAACCTTAACTAACCAATTATAATTTGAAACAACTGAAAGCGTTTTGAGATTTCCTTAAACTTTCACTGAATTAATGTTTGATTTGAGTTCCATACAAACCTGAATAGCGTAGCGACTTCATTAAAATAAATCAATTCTAAAAGGTATACTAACGCGCATTTTATTTTCACTTTCATAAGTATTATTTTCATAGGTATTATTAGAGATTAAACGAACTTACCTGAAGTGAAGTTCTATCTTAATTATACGAAGGCTTCGTCCGAAGAGATTAGCTTGATTTAACACTTGTAGTACGCCCTAGTAATCGCCAATTTCACACTATATTGAGAATATACCTACTAATAAATTAAAAAAGTAATAAAAGAAAATTATAATTTTTTAAATTTCAAAAGTGGGTAGTCAACACCGATCTGGCTCAAGCGCCCATCATAGCTGTCATTTAGTTTAGAGTATTATATTTTTCGAATCATATAGGGGAGTAGTTAATAACTTTTGGGAGGGAGGGAAGCTAATCTCTTCGGACGAAGCCTTCGTATAATTAAGATAGAACTTCACTTCAGGTAAGTTCGTTTAATCTCTAATTATACTTCATGCTTCGTCCTCAAGATTAGCTTGATTTAACACTTGTAGACGTTTAGAGACTAAGTGTTCGAAAAATATGCAAAAATTGTAATATATAGGCTACTGAATAATATAGATTGAAATTATAACTTAACTTATACTATCTTGCTTCTTTATTTTCTCAACATAGAAACAAAAAGCAATAAAAAAGTATTATTTGTTACATAAAAAATCAACATCGCTTATGAAATAAACGAAAAATATTTTGATTAAGCACTCAAAACAGTGGTGCCAAATTTTTTATCACAATTGCTGTTTACTGGCCTGTTATAAAATTTGGCAAACGTATGTGATTCTGAAAACCAACCTGCAGTTTTATAATCTGGTCTATGCTAAAACCTAAATTTTGCGCAGCTGACGTAGCAGCATACCGGGTATTATGCGCAGTGAACGTAGAAATATCAATTCCACTTAAATGTAACGTATTTTTTATCCATTTGAATAAGGTTTGTGACGTAACAGGCTTATATGGCTTTCGGTAACTAATAAATAAATTGTCGGAATCAGGACAGAGAAACATTTTCATTTCAAGGTAAGTAATCAAAACTCTTGCAGGACAAATACTTGGCTTTTCGTTATAGAATGGTATAACGAGCAATGTGTTTTTTTTATATATATATATATTTTCCAGATTCTAACTTTCGTTAGCAAACCACTTTTCAAGACAATTTAAAATCTGTGCTATATTCCAGACTTCATTAAATTTAGGGGATGGAGGTCTGGTACGAAAAACTCCTTTAATAAATCTTTTTATTTCTTGATTTAGTGATATATCAATTTTAGTTATTAAAGCCAAAGCAGAATGATAACAGTTAATTGTGCCATACTGAGCGCCACTGTTTAAAGCAGATGCAAAAAATTTTGTATATCGGGAATTGATACTTTCGTATAAGTTTAGTTTATTTTGTTGACAATAAATAAACCACTTTTAATAGCAAACTTCGTATTGTTTATACGAGTTATCCAAAAAAGGGGTTAAGCATGACGTCCAGAGAAAATTATTTGACGCCTCTTCGTATCATCACCATCACCAGGGCAATGGAGTTGCGCATTTGTTTGCGGCTGGAATTTGTAGACAAAATTAGGTTTGAATCTGCTTTGAAAACGAATTGTTTACTTATTAAAAGACTCTTAAATAGTGGATACCACGTTTATGTGGACCAAAATGGAACAACTATTATATCTGTGGCATTGTCAGAGATAATCTTTCTTAAACATTTAGGCATCATTGTGAAAGGAGGAAAAACATTAAAATTTAATTTCGACCACGACACTGAAAAAAAAAACATTTACGGCGTATGCATCCGGATCCTTATGCCATGGATATATATCTTGGACATTTATTATTTTTAAAAATATCTATGAAACTTTTCAACAATTTGTTGAAAGGCATAATCAGCTAGCTGCCATTCTTGGTCTACCTGCATAGTATTATCTGAAGATCGAATATGAGATGCAAAAACGTAAAGATTTTTACGTTTACGCCATTGCCAGAGGTCTTTTGCGATCTCTGTCAGGTGTGGGGAGTGTATATCACCCATACGGTTTACGTAGGAAATTACCGTGGTATTGTCAGTTCGTAGAAGTACTTGACAGTTGGTATCTTAACCAATAAACGCAGCAAGAATTCCTAAATAATTTATTGTCTGCTACTTTCTTTTACACTCCATAAACCTCTAGCTCTGTTGTCTCCACATGCAATTCCCCACCCCGTAGTTGAGGCACCTGAAAAACTTCCAGGTCATACTTGTCTATTTTTATTTTGGTGCGGCTCCACCAATAGAAATCCTGTTCCAAGTAACAAGGTATATCCATGTACTAATTATACATATTTCAAAATATAATTTAGTATACTACCAGCTGCATTTCACGGCGGGACAGGCGGATATTAACAGTCCAATAAAACTAACAAATTCTCTAATTTTACACCTTTTTAAGTTAGAAAACTTTTGTATTGCAAATTTAATTTTGGCAAAGTGACCTAGAATTTCTTTTAGTTTAAACTATATTCTAAGAACTTACAAGACTGAGAAGGTATAAAATTACTTTTATCGGTATTTATAATGAAACCTAAGCTTGTAAGCAACTTTACGGTATCTTGTAAGTTTTAAGACCTTTATATTAGACAGAGGTCATCCAAATATATTGTTGACAGGTAACCATATAATCATGAGTATTTGATGACCGGTTTCATGATGACTTTAGTGAAAAATGGAGCTGTATTTAAACCAAATAATAAGACATTAAATTCATATGCTTTTGGATCAAATTGGTATCTTAGGTCTTCCTTGTGAATTTTTAACAAAAAGTATGTCTTTCAGGTCTACGTGCACGGTTACAATCTCTCGGTATCAATTTTATTACTGTTCTTAAATCCTGAGTTTAAAATGTCTTGAGTCAATAAATTTATTTAGTGATAAGTTTAAGATGAAGCGCATTTTCCCATTTGGCTTGGGTACTAAAAAATAGTTGATAGATATTGATCAGATTCAGAGATCTCTGAAATTGCAGAGACAGCAAATTTTTTATTTCGTGTATGAAAAGAGCCTTTTCCTTTTCACTACATTTTTGGGTTGACGGTGATACAGGTTGCATCGGCTTACGATTGAAGGGAATCTTATATCCTTTTTATGAAAAAGAACCAGTGGGTCCTTGGTAATCATTAAAAATTCCTAAGGTGGGGTAAACACGTAAATGAAACTAAAGAAAAAATACAACATTTTTTGAAGGTGTTTAAAGTGTTAGTGGGTCCGGGATGGGGGGTTCATCCTTTACACCTTAGACATCTGTATATCTCAATCGTGCGCAGTAGACTTGATTATGCTTCATTTCTTTATGACAATAGTTCTGTCACAAACTTATCAAAATTAGATAAAACTCAAAACATATATTTAAGACTAATCGGAGGGTTTGTGAAAAGCACTCCTATTCACGTTATGGAGTCGGAATTAAATATACAACCACTATCTGTCAGGCGTAAATATTTAGCTGGTAAATTTTACCTTAAAAATAGATCGTATATTTTTGATCCATTGTTAAGTTATCTAGATGAACTGTCCAACTTAAGTAATAGCTTGTTTTGGCGCAATAAAAGAAAACCACTATTACTGGAGACACATGAAATATACAGATCTATACCTGTACGTTGTAGCAATAAATTAGAGATGTTCTCGTCAAATACTTGGGTTACTAACGTCGATTTAACGGATAATCTGAAAAACGATATTTCATGTATCAACCAACCTAAACGTAGGTACGAGGATCGATACCTAGAATTAGTGTGTCAAAATATGCTGGAACACGAGTATCAAAACTTTTACATTTTGTTCACGGATGGTTCCAAAGATGGAGAATCTAGTGGTGCTGCATTTCTAGACTGGCAAACCGGTGAATGCATGAAATTCCGTGTTGAATGTGACATATCCATTATGTATACGGAAATGATCGCTATTTTGGAAGCTCTCTCTTATGCCCAAAGTATTAACCATAGCAATTTCGTTATAGTGACCGACTCAAAAAGTACCATTCAACACTTAACAAGATGCACCTATAATGCTAGGGGCTATCCGCTAGGGTATGATATTATCGATATTATTTGTAAATTAAAAGCTATTCATAAAAATGTGATAATACAGTGGGTTCCTTCACATGTAGGTGTAGTGGGAAACGAGGAAGTGGATCGTCTCGCGAAAGAAGCCTTGAGTGATGGTGATAAATATGAGTGTTTGCCATTATATACCGACATCTTAAAAAAAATAAAAAAAGGCTGTCTTGAAGCATGGGCTGAATATTTTGATGAGAGATCCCTGACAAAAGGTATATGGTATAAAATTATACAGCCATCACTTCCTCGTTGTCCTTGGTTCAAGGAATGTGCCTCATTAAATAGAAATGATATTATAACGGCCTTGAGACTCCGATCGGGTCATATTCCACTGAATAGTTTTGGTTATATGATGAGAAAAGTAGACTCTCCGAATTGCAATATTTGTAATTCAGTGGAGGATGTTTATCATATCATCATGGAGTGCTCTAGGACGGCCGATCTTAGGAAAAAAATATGTATACGAACATATGATATTGGAGCGTGTAATTGCATTTTGATGCAGCCATGCAGTAAAGAGGCAAAATTGTTATACAGATTTGTTCAATTAGCTGTTAAAAATAGATAATAATTATATATTGTTATTTTACATTGTATCTAGACATTAATTATGGGGGTGGCATATCTTCGGACAAAACCCCTTAAAAAATAAAGATTAAAAAAAAAAAAAAAATGTCCTTCAGGTTAACCCTTAGAACATGGTGCGTCGAGGTCAACTATGACCTCTTGGTCGTATGTAAGGGACAGAGTAAGCCTCATGTTCATACAATTTTAGCATGTCAGTATAATATTGTAAGAGACAGTCCCCAGTTATAACAACACGTACTGTCCGCAAACTACACTTAGTAGTACCATATAACAGTCCCGTTGTACTGTTTGTAGGACCCAGTGACTGCAGTGTATATAATGATGATTATGTTATCATTATTTGAGATTATGTATTGCTTAACCTTAGGTATGCAATTAAATTTCGTAAGAGACAGTCCCAGTTCGAAAAAAAAAGTACTGTCCGCAAACTATTGAAAATCGACACATCATAATAAGCATAATACTTTAGAGTACATAGCTGTTTTTTAGCTTAGTCACTTATGTAAATTATTTTCAGTAAGAAGCAGTCCCAGTTCAAAGAAAGTACTGCCCGCAAACTGTTTAACAGTACCAGTTCAAAAGAAAAGTACTGTCCGCAAACTATTGAAAAACTATTGAAAATCAACACATCATAATAAGCATAATACTTTAGAGTACAAAGCTCTTTTTTAGCTTAGTCACTTATGTGAATTATTTTCAGTAAGAAGCAGTCCCAGTTCATAGAAAGTACTGCCCGCAAACTGTTTGAAATCTACTTATACGAGAACTTGTAAAAGTCTGTGACAAACTAATGCATTTATGTTCAATTATAACTTTAAAATTAATTAATAATTTTGTTACACTTTATTGAAAGTATTTATTTTACAAACTTAGTAATAAGTAGGTAGTTAAATAGTCAAACCGTTTTATCGTTGAACGTAATTATCGTTTGCATTTTTTGCGAAACGTTAGAAAACAGGTCACTGAACTTCAATATGCAATATAATATGTCAAGGCCAGTGACTTATAAATGTATAAAAATACATAACGTACCTTAAGATAAGGACGACGAGCGATAGAATTGTTCCGATAACTCAGAACAAGATAAATATCACCGGTGGTGGTGCTTCTTTTTTCGCTCCAACTTTCTCTCCAATCTTATAATTTTTCGTTTAATGTGTTCACAGTTATCTTTTTTGCGTTTGGGCATCCTAAATAATCACTTTTAACAACAACTAACAACTTTTTTAACACAATTTAAAAACTAGATGTGAATCGGCGACGCACTAGAAAGCGAATGACAGCTATGATGGGCGCTTGAGCCAGATCGGTGTTGACTACCCACTTTTGAAATTTAAAAAATAATAATTTTCTTTTATTACTTTTTTAATTTATAAGTAGGTATATTCTCAATATAGTGTGAAATTGGCGATTACTAGGGCGTACTACAAGTGTTAAATCAAGCTAATCTTGAGGACGAAGCATGAAGTATAATAAGCGCAGAAATCCAAGATGTTACTGAATTTTTCTGTTTATATTTTTTTGGAACGGATTTGGCTGAAATTTGGGACACAGATACTTTGTATCCTGGAGAGGAGCATAGGCTACTTACTTTTTATCCCGAAAAAATATCACAATCCCGCTATCCCGAAAAAATATCACAATCCCGCGGGATAACGTCGTGTAGTCCAAGCGAGCGAAGCCGCGGGCGGGAAGCTAGTATGTAATAATTTAGTCACTAAGCCGTCTTATTTTTTAATAGGACATTCTTTCTTTGAACAATGTTCGTAACTAATAACATTATTTACACATTTCATTCTTTGCTAGAATTTTTTTTAATATCTTCAGTCCTGTGGTTACGCCAGCTCAGAGACTAATATAATAAAAAAATACATAAGAGCTATCATAATAAGCAAGCAGTTTCAATAAAATCGACATGTGGTGTGGTTACAGCCGCTATACTAATTTTGCTATGCCCTTTAAAGGGTAGTCCATCATTTTAATTTCAAATCTTTTACTTCGTACATTCCTCAAATACTTTTAAGAGTTTTGCAAAGAAATGATAAAGTAGACAGTAAGAAAAGTTTTATCATTCGACATTGATCGAACGCTAAATATTAGGATAGAATAAAACGTATTTGCGAAAAATATTCAGTGTCATTTCATTCTATTGAATGTAGAACAACTAATGAATTTTATAGAATTTGCAAATTGTTTCAAAATGATAAAATGCACTTACCAGTGGAGCACTTAGCCTTCATCACACCTGATGTTAAGTTGTGATAAGGCTGAAGGTGGAAGCGCACTACAACCGGAATCCTCAATCACTGAGGAACTGGCTATCTTATCTCTAACTGTCGGAACACAATAATGCTGAAAACATCATTGTTGGCCAACCGCCTGGCTAGCTACCACCATCTTATCTAAGTCTGAACTTAGATAAGATGATGGTAGCTAGCCAGGGGGACAAGAACAAGTCCTACCACCAAACAAACAATATGTACCCCCACTGGGAATCGAACCCGAGACCTCTTGGTCGGAAATCGGTGGTGTGAACCACTAGACCACAGAGGCGGTTGAAACTTCATTTTAACAAATACATTTTAGCATTTTTGAATTTATTTAGAGCTTTATAGTGTTCTGACATCAATCTGCCATTTGTGCAAGTGCATTTACGCGTATGCATTTATTGCCGCTTGGATTATTTGCCATCCTTCATGTTTGTGCTATATCGTAGTTTTATAACAGCTAACAGCAGCAATATAAGATCAGTAAATGTACCGACCTAGGTACGTATACTTCATGAGCGAATAAATCATATTTTATTTAAATTGATGCAGGGACAATCAACAAGTCATTAGAGAACAAAGAAAGAGAAATCAATGAATATAAATAAATTTATGCACGTAATACGTTCACTAAAAAACAGATTATAGTTAAATAGGCTACGAAGCGTGCCTAATATTTAGTCCATGGAAATCGTACATTTTGCCTTGCGTTAAATGAGGTAGTTCTGATTTTTTTGTATGTTAGTAGTGATGAGATAGTAATGACAAATCCAAGTTTTCCACCTCGAAAGCCCTTCGGATCATTGTTAAATATTTGAAAATCCAATAAATTTTCAGGTTTTTTTCAGTTTTTGTCAATTTTTACCACCAAGGACCTGTGTTACGGCAAAAGTTACTATGCACGCTTTAAAGTAGACTAAATTTGCAATAAAAAGAGAATAACTTGGTTTTTGTAAGTCAAATAGTTTTTATGATAGGGCTTTTTAAAAGTTTGCAAAAATTCAAAAAAAGGAAGTATTACAGTTTTTTTAGTTTTCGACATTTTGACCCATAGTAGTGGGTTTATGGCAAAAGTTAAATTATGATTTATTAAAGCCCATTAAATTTCCAACAAAATGAGACCAATTAGTAATATCAACTTACACTTGATAGTTCCTGAGACAGCTGTTCAAAGTTATTGAGGTAAGTAAACAATTATGTAATAGAAGGGTTTGCAAAATGAAGTACGCCCTAAAGGAAGGAGGATCTGAGAGGTGGTGGGATCAATTATGTACATTGTATGTATATTTTTGATGGACCAGGCGCGTCCTCTGAATCCACAGCACACTTTTTGGGGGCAGCTTGCTGAGGTATAATTTCTTCATCGAACTGCTCAGGAAGGTCAAAATCGTCCTTTGATGGTGGGTTATCAATCAATTGGTTCATCAATGTCATCACACATCAGGTCTAGTATGTTCTCGCATGATTGGCCAATGCAGTAGCTGCAAACAGCTGAACATTTGAGTCCTGCTTTCCTGCAACCACATCTGCTGGTACAAACTTATATCTTTGGTATGCTTTCAAGGTGATTAAGGTTTGCGTGTCATTAACAGGGTAGAACGGGAACGCCTCCCAGATCCTTCTTCCTTTAGGGCTTACTACCTTTTGCAAACACTTCTATTACATAATTGTTTTCTTACCTACCTCTATAACTTTGAACAGCTATGTCTCAGAAACTATTAGGTGTAAATTGACATAAATAATCTTATTTTATTGGAAATTTAATGGACTTTAATAACTAGTTAAAAACTTTTGCCATAAACCTACTACTAAGGGGTCAAAGTTGTCGAAAAATAAAAAGAACTGTAATACTTCCGTTTTTGTGATTTTGCAAGCTTTAAAATAGGCGTATCTTAAAAACTATTTGGCCTACAAAAACTAAATTATTATCTTAATGTTGCAAATTTTGTGTACTTTAAAGAGTGCATAGTAACATTTGCCGTAACTCAGATCCTTGGTGGTAAAAACTGGCCAAAACTGAAAAATATCCGAAAATTGTATAAATTTTTAAGTATTTAACAATGATCCAAAGGGCTTTCGAGGTGGAAAACTTGGATTTGTCATTACCATCTCATCACTACTAACATATAAAAAAATCAGAACTTCCTCATTTAATGCAAGGCAACACCACTTATTTGGTACGATTTCCATGTATTAATTGAGGAATTAGGATAAATATTAATTATTATTTCGAATGCAAAGGGCTAATAAGCTATTCATCTTCCTTATGAGATGTAGTCACTCGCTAACTGCTAAGAGTATTTATGCTCATGAAGAAAATCAGAATTGATTGATTTATGTAGTTACGTTGACGGTTGGCTTGCTAGGCCTCCCTCCGCGCATTCTATAATGGCGTATTGTACCTCCGTTTGGAATCTGTGGCAAATTTTCCTAGATTCATGCTTTTGCACTGTCTGCAAATATGCCAAATCCAATATTTAGGATACATAATATTAAATTAATAATAGAATTAGCTTTGATTATAGGTACTTAAATATTGCCTTAAGCAACTGTTAGCTAGCCTACTTGAGGTTATTATTAGGTAGGGTTGTGAGGTTAGATTAGATCCTATAAATCCTTTAAGATAGCTATTAAAGGACTTATTTTAAGCCCTTATAATAGCTGACTTCAACTAAGATGATTAACTCATTTATATGATGTTAATCGGATTGTGTAGTTACGTTACCTATGTGTAGGTTTAATCAATTTTAACCTAAGCACTTAAAATTTTTGCATTTACAATGCAATGCTGTATTTACCTAAGTATAGCAAGATTTTTTATTGAAAAGCAGAGCATTTTGGCCCGATTCCCAGGGGTGCAAATCCCGTCCGAACGGAGGCGTCCGGACGTCCTGGCGGACTGGTGGCTTTATAGTCTACGGTAGATAGTCTATCTAGATAGTCTACAGTAAACAGCCCATATGTGGGCTGTTTACTGTGAATCTATTAGTGCTGGATCTAACGATTGCACGATATAACTTTCTGAGATACTCCGGGTTGGGGCGAAACACGTGTAGAGTAGTAAATAATCGGTGAAGGTGCAAGTCACAGAACACGGATTTTTTTTCTTGTGATGCAAGTGTTGTGTTTTTGCAGAAGAAAGCTAGGTACTACATAATACAGGGTGTTTAGGGGCACCCTTGCAAAAACTTTAACCATGGCTTCAGACCATCACACTGAACAACGTACAGCAAGAATTTTTTGTCGGAAATGAAAAAAAAATTGGACTTTTAATACAAATTTAGCAACTTATCGAGACATTTTGTATGGAGAGTCGAAATATTTTATTCATTTCCGACAAAAAATCTTGCTGTGCATTGTTCAGCATGATGGCTTGAAGCCATGCTTAAAGTTTTTGCTATGGTGCCCCTAACACCCTGTGTATTTCTTTTTTCACAATGGTTGGGGACTTCCGCCAGGTGGCGCATGATTCAATCAAATACTGAATAGTCCAGTAGTTTTTGCATTTATCCGTTACAAACAAACAAAAAATCAAATATTTCCTACTAATATTAGTATAGATAGATGATGACAATGTGAATGTGCACTTGTTATCTGAAAAATACGCGTCACAACGAGTCTAGGGCACTTCAAAAGTAATTAGTTAGCCTAATCAATAAAATTGTCTCATTCGACCGTTGAGTTACTTTTAAATATAATACCGTCATCAATCAAGTGTCGTTATTTCGAGTGAAAAATACCAAAAAAGGGAAAATATCGTATTTCATAATTTATTTGGTGTCTGGCTACTATACGTGTTTTAAAACATAATGATAATTAGTTGTCGTTATTCTGACCGCCTCTCCGAGGTTTAGTGCTAACACCATCGATATCAGAACAGTAACTAGAGGTCGTGAATTCGATTTCCAGTGGGGGTACATAATTGTGTTCGGCTTGTTTGGTGGTCGGACTTCTTTTAGTACTCTACTCACCAATCCGCACTGGGCCCGCGTGGTAGTTCATGGCCCATTCTCCTCATCCATCTATAAGGAAAGCCAGTGCCCCAGCAATGGGGACGTTAAATGGCTGATGATGATGATAACCTGTTTTAGTCCGATTGGCTATGGCTAGCTACCTCCACCGGCTTTAAGTTTGTCGTCATAACAACACTGATTTCAGCATTGTTGTATTCCGACAAATTCATAGTGGTTAAAGAATCCAGGATAAGTGCGATCATTACTTAACATTATGTACGATGAAGGTCAAACGATTTACCCGTACTTACTGAGATAAAAATTGTATTAGTAACAGTCGAACCTAATGAATCATGAATTCATGACCCATTTTACTAATAATTTGTTTGAAAACGTCAAACTACCTATAAGAAAGAAAGAAAGAAAGAAAGAAAGAAAATTTATTTGCCAGAACGTGGTATTTAACAGCGTGGTATAAAATAAAAAAAGTGCGAGACACATCGGCAGGGCATGCAAATACAATGTCTATCAATTATGAATTTATTAAGTATACGTCTGTCCTAGCGGTACGCCAAAAAATGCTGCAGATGGTGTTAAAGGCATGAAAATCGGAACGATTGATCTTTAGGCCATAAGAGTCAATTTGACCCGTAGCACGAAAAAAAAAACGAAAAAGGAGAGGAGTTATGTCGTCATCTTTTATTAGTAAGGGAAAAAACATTTTTGTTCTGAAGCCTATTCTTTTTCGTTTTTTTCTCGTGCTACGGGTCAAATCGATTTTTATGGCCTAAAGATCAATCGTTCCGATTTTTATGCCTTTAACACATATTTGCAGTATTTCACTGAATTTCGGGGTGTACCGCTAGGATGTCAATGTCAACAAGTTTGAAATTCAACCTTATTAAATTTGAATACAACCGACACAATATTGAAATACTGTTTCCCTTACATCGACAAGCAAAATTTCTCATCAATTTTAATTAATATCCAGCAAGAAAATTAAGTCTGCTCCTCCTTCAGACAACTTAGACACTTAATTTTGTATCGTTCTACTTTTTAAACAAATTTATGTTAAGTACAAATAAAATTAGTATCGCCTAATTTTATCTCAACATGTGACAGGGACAGATTAATATTTTCTGTGAAGTTTTAAAGTTCTTGCGGCGTAGATTAATTTAATCTAAGCCAGGGCCTGTAGCCAAAGTAACATCGTTATGTGGCGAAACGACATATAATATATTCGTTATCGTCTTTATGCTCCAATCAACTTGCGGTAAGACCACGGGATTTAGCGCAGCTTATGCCAATCCGCCAATCCTATACATTGAATTTCTTTCGAACTTAGTTATCGTTTTTGAATTGGGTGTTTGACTATTGTTGAAATGTAAATATTTAATTATGACATGCGAAAGTATAACATTATTGAATAACAAATATGAAAAAAGAAATTAAATATATATTGTAACAAGCGAATTATGAGCTACTTAATTGTAACTCTAGCTATCTCTTTCTAAAACGAAATTTTCTATGGCGAGAGTATGGCGCTATGGAAATGTGACGTCATGTTTCTATAGCGCTCTCCTTGTCTAATTAGTAAGTTTGATGCTCTATATCTCTGAAAATATGCAAGATATTTGAAAATAAATACCTATGTTGTGTTGCTATTAATTAAATAAACATTTTAAGTCAATACAAAAAATTCATTCAAATACCTAATTGTTACGCCCCGCCACCGACCTATTTTCTATCATTTTCACACATATTATAATGAACTCGCCGCACACGGTTGACGCCAGTCGTCAGTTGTTTCTTCTTCTACTACTCAGTCAAGCTAACATGACACCTGCAAATTATACCCGTCACTTTCACTCGATTCTATCATGCTCGGAGAGTAAGAGGGACGGGTATAACCTGCAGGTGTCATGTTATCTTGACCGAGTAGTAGCTTCAACCGACTGTAAGCTCTTGCGGACAACTATAATGAGGAA
This sequence comes from Crambus lathoniellus, assembly GCA_949710035.1. NCBI lineage: Eukaryota > Metazoa > Arthropoda > Insecta > Lepidoptera > Crambidae > Crambus > Crambus lathoniellus. The sequence continues at coordinate 20,944,236 of OX453305.1, read as the reverse complement.
GTTTCATGATATTGATATTGTTATATTTAACGTAAAAAGAATAAAATATAGGCCAAAACTAAAAGATATCTGAAAAAAATACTTAAATCCATCAATAAATTACCGAGTTATAATATTTAAAAAACTACGTATTTTCGCGCGAAACGGGCCGCGGTCTACGACTCGCCCATGACGTCAAAGACCATAATCCCGCGGCCGCGACGATAAGCTCTCGCGTTGTTTCTGCTCATTTACGAACATTTAATACTTTTTTAATTTTTTTTTGTTTAGTTAGTTAGTTTGTATTTTAGTTTAGTTTAGTGTTAAATTTTTTAAATGATGAATTCAAAAATTTTGTATTTAAAATTGTGTGCCAGGGGGGGGGGGGGGGGGGGGGGCAATCGCCCCCATTGCCCCCTCTCTTGTACCCGCGCCTGGCTCCATCGTTTAAATAACAAAACGCGACTCCCCAAAATGCAACCGATTCTCAACATGAACAAGTACTCGCGCGCGTCGTTCGTTGCGGTCGTTGGGACTATGACGTTATACTACCTGAAATCCTGCGGAAAGCGAATTATTCTTGCAAGTGCAACTTCAAAGTCCCATAACTTTTTCATTTATTGGAATATTTAAGTTTCTTTTTCACAGTTTTGTTTTATTTTGCTTATTCTTTTAAATTAAACAATAAAAAAAATTAGTAAACTTTCTCATTGTATTAATATTAGTATTGTGGCTTTATCCACGTAGTTCCCCTTCCCGCGGGAATATCAGAAATAATTTTTTCACCTCTCCAGCTCGAAAAGGGCGCTTTTGGCGCCTAAAAACTCGCAGCAAAATCGATTTTTGCTGCGAGCGTGAGGCAAAGTGCTTTTTTAATTTCTTACACCAACTTTTGAAATAATTAAGAAAAAAGAAATAGAGTGACAAGGATGAGACTTTTAAAATTAATATGAGCAAAAAGGATAGATAGATAGCTTTATGTCGATGGACATGAAATATAAAGCTTAAAAAATAAATACACGGATACCAAAGGTCCGAAATAAAGAGTATGGACGAAATGAGATCGCATGCATGACATAAATATAAAATAAGAAAAATTTATGAATTCATAGAACAAATTATATAAATACGATTGTATTACTATTGCTTTTTATTAAACACGCAATATTTAAAATAAATAATATGAAGTGAACATTTTATCGCTTACTAATATCATGTTTGGTTTTCATAAAAATTACATGCAGTGCAGTTTTTGAACGCAATGCAAACAGTTACCTGCAACTTGCATAATTGCACCAATTTTACTCTTAATTATTATTTTTGTAATTTTGGTGTTTTCTTTATTGTTAAATGTTGCCTTCAATCTTGTTTTTCTGACCTGTAACACTTTTCTCGCTGGTAGATGTGAAAAGTTGTATGTTTAACACGAGAGCAAAATTTTCTGATGTCTCGTGCCTTGAAAATCACTCACTGTGCTCAGTAGTCTATATTTGAATCACTCGCTACGCTCGTGATTCAATTTTAGACTACTTCGCTAGTTCGTGATTTAAATTCAGCACTCGCAGCGAAAAAATATTTTGCTCTCTTGTATAACAAATAACTATTTTTATACTTTGTCACTTAGAAATAATGTAGTCTACTGGTGAATTAAATTCCATAATCGGATCGGCAGTTCCATCACATCTCTTCTCCTCCGCTTTGATGGAGTCTGACCCTTAATCGGACGCTCGGCTCGGACGGTTAGTGAGTCATCCTTAGAGCCAACGCGCACTTGTGATTTTTTATCGGGCGAGAGTTTGATCGTTCTCGGATTCAGTATAGAGTTATATATGGTAGTGCGCGCACTGACGATTAAACTATCGACCGATCAAACTATCGAAAATGACTGGCCGATAGTTGTACGATCAAACTATCGCCCAACTATCGGCCGGGCGGTAATGTGCATGAAGGACTATGTGAGCGCGCGCCTGCATTCAACTAAACTATCGCCCAACTATCGGTAGACTGCGCATTCAGTATCGAACTATCGAAAGTGACTGGCCAATAGTTGTACAACTATCGGACCACTATCGCACAACTATCGCACAACTATCGGCCTGTGCATGAAGGACTATGTAAGCGCGCGCCCAGATTCAACTAAACTATCGACCAACTATCGGTCGACTAAAAATCACAAGTGCGCGCAGGCTCTCAAAACCAAACTATCGGCCGTCAGTTTGATCACGATCGTCTTACGATTCCGACTAAACTATCGCCCGATTAAAAATCACAAGTGCGCGTTATCTCTTAATGCGTCAGTCAAGACATCAAGACATTTTGCATTTTTTCATGAGAATAGGATTTCTGGGAAATATGTAACCTTAAACCCGGGTAATGAGCCTATGCTAAATATTTTTTTAAATTATGTTAAGTGCAAACCAAAAAAGCTAACAGACTTTAGAATTACTGTTCATCAGGCTTGATATACTTATTCTTAATCAATGTTTGCGTGCTTAAACTTCTCATTTAATTTTGCCAACGATTCTGTGGACTTAGTTCCTAAATCAACTTCTTTTAGTCGAGGTTTCAAATTAGGATCGTCCTTCACTCATCAGTATCTATTTTATATCAATTAAGTATATTTAATAATAATATCAAGACCGGCAGGCTTATCACGTAACTTGCAAAAGCCAAGCTATAGCAAAAATTGCGCAATGATTGCTCTAAAATCGCAAATTCGTACGTACTATGGAGGTTTGTATTTGTATGTAGAATCAACTCGATTAGCGATTTTAGAGCGATAAATGCTATCATACATTACATTTGGCTAATGGCTATTTTCTCACATTATTTTCTCTCCTCAGAAATCAATGGCAATGGGCTACCTCGGCGTGCGTTATCCAGCTGCAAGTGTCGCCTTTCGAGGAACCTCTGCACCAGATGCAGCACTGACGGCTCGCTACGGCACTTCAAACTGCTGCCCTCTAGACCGACTTCAACCCCTGTGAGTGCGGCATCTGTCCGCACACATTTCAATTGAAACTTTCTGCAGATGTTGTAAAATAAATACGTCTACTTGGGAGCATGTTTTATTTATTTACATACGTATTTGAGCATGTTTTATTTATTTCCATCCAAAGTTAAGTAAAACAAGCCCAATTGATTATTACAACAAACTTATTACAAGCTTTTATTTAACTTGCCATGTTAGTTAGTTAGTGGGGGACAAATCTTGCAAGCTAAATTTTCCCGGTGTCCGATTGAGCTGAAACTTTGCATACAGGTTTGGTTTGGATGACAATACAATATTAAAGTACAGTCAACAAAAAAGCTTGTCATAAAACGATGTATTAGCAAAAAACTTATTTTTGAATCTTGACAATTTTAAGCACGATTTTTGGTGAACTTGTGGTAAGATAAATCGAAACTAAAATCACATTAACGGTTACATACTTGACCTAAATAGTGTCGCATTAGTTGTCAAATACATTGCTTCTTAACTTGTCTCTAACCGGTTAATCCCCTTTTAGGTCGACGCAAAGCTGAATTGAGACTTTCAGAAATGGACGTAAACATCGCTAAACTACTTGAGTAAATAAGTTAATAGATCTACGACTACAAAGTATTACATTAAAAAAATCATAAAGTCTCGGGTACACGGGAAGAGTAAACCAGAGTATTAATATTCATGACTGTTTACTCACAGTCTGGAGACTGTGATAAAACAGTGTAGGTATATTGGAGTATTTGAGTGCTTCAAACTTATCGGACACGGTGGTAAAAATACCACCGTGTAAACAACATTTTTTCCAACTGCTGCCAGCCGACAGTGCATTTCGTCAGCTAATTTTGCATTGTGAGTGGCTCCTCCACCACCGCTGTAATCGGGTCAGATAAGTTTGTATCACTACTTTACTCCGGTAGTTCCCATTTGCTCTATGGAACATGACATCATTGGACAAAATAAGAATATTTTTTCGCGTTTTGTACTATAGAACAACTTATATTTCCCAAATTGCTCTATTGAACAAAGAAAATAAGGCCTCCTTTATCGCTAATCATTAAAAGTTGTCATTATCAATGTTATTATAATATTATTATGTCATTGAAGAATTTGGGAAAATATATGATTCCTAGTTTGTTCTAAGGTAGACATCTAAAACTAGTATGTTCTATGTAACAAAAAGGGAAAAAAATATATTGTTTTGTCCAATGACGTCATGTTCCATAGAACAAATGGTAACTACCGCTCTACTCTACCTGGCTATTATTATGGCTTACCCGTGTACACCCGGGATGAAGGTTTTATAAAAAAGCAGAGATAGGCTAGAAATTTAACACCTCCCTGGTAGACTTCATAGACCACTATTAAGTACCTAATGCTTGTCCGAAATAATAAATTTATTGAATTTGATTGAATCAGGCGTCACTTGGCGGAAGTCCCCAACCATTGTGAAAAACGAAATATATGTAGCTTACGCCGCAAAAAACATGTTTTTTGCGGAAGTAAGCTACATATATTTCGTTTTTCACAATAATAAATTTATTAATATTATTAGGTACTACCACAGATAATATAATACTATACTAGTGTACTACTCACAGAGGTAAGTAATTTTAATCTTGATGTGGATGGGGTAGTTCGTACGAGTAGATAAATCGTAAGTCAAGCCAGTTCCATAAATCCATCCTTAGTAAAAGAAATAGAATAGGGCTATCTTAGTTACATTTTTTCGCAAACGATGTTGTTCTTCACTGATAAAAAAATAAAAATATAAATAAAAAAAATTAAGCTACGAAGCTCGAGCTATCTCTTACTGAGGATAGGTTAACCCTTGAAGCCCGGCGCCGATCTTACTATAAACGAACGCACCGCCCGCGCTACTAGGTAAAATCGAAAAAAATGGAAAAAATAGCCGTGTTTTGTTGTTGTTTTACGAAAAACCTGATAACTTAGGAATTAGGCTATATTTTTTCATTATGTAAAGTGTGTTTGGCTTATGAATGTTTTATCTATTTTCAGGTACTAAATTATACTATATTACTATAGTAATATATTAGTTCTACATGGTATAAGTGCAGCAATAAGCTATTTGACTGAATTCTTTGAAGAATTTTTTGGAAATTAAAAAAATAAAAAAATAAATAAAAAAAATTAAGCTACGAAGCTCGAGCTATCTCTTACTGAGGATAGGTTAATGAATCTGAATAAAACGAAGCGTTAGTCATAAATAATCATAATTTCAATAAAATTGTTTACTCTAGAGTACCTCACAGCACAACATTTTTTCGTATTACCTGCAAAGCTGACATTAGGTCAGTACACAAAATATGACTACCGCGCGTTCGCTTGCGAAAACGTAGGGCAGGAGCCCCGGTTTTGGCCACTGTACCGGTTTTGGCCACTTTTTGCTCTAAAAGTTTTCTAAACAACTTTTAGCCATTTTTGATAAAGGCAATTAAAATAAGGTATTTTATGGTAATAATAACAACCGTTAGAATCCCTTACATCATAAGATTTTTTTCAATAAATTCCATTTTCTGTTTGAAAAAATGTTTTGTATGAAAACTTTAAGAAATTTGTTTTGGATGAAATACTTTATAAACCTTTGTTTTTTACAATTAAATTGTTGTTTTGCAATTGACTGGTTTTTAGCGCATTAGAATATATTGATTTTACCTGCGTTTTGTTTTGATTTTTCGCAATACTTACTTACAAAAGTTTAACTACCTACCAGTAAGTGGCCAAAACCGGTACATTTGGCACCTCTCACACATTGTGTGTAATATAAAAAAACTATTTAACTTTTATAAATTTGAAAAATGTACCTTTAAAGGTAGATAAATTATCTATAAGTTATTTAAGATATAATTTGTGTCTTAAATACCTAAGACCAGTTAGTACTTAGTGCTTAAAAGTCAAAAAATCCTTAAAGTGGCCACAAAGGGTACCTCTGCCCTACATAAGTACACCTATCAATATCTTGGAATGGATTCCGCGTCCGAAACGGATCGAGATTTATTATTACGACTTGGTTCACCGATAAATGACATCAGTAAATGTTTATTCTTACCAATATAAGTTCAGTTTTCGATATATGTAACGTTTCGGTTACGATGCGAATATAAATGAAATATATAAGTAAGTACCTAAGTACCTATTCAGCTGAAGTCGTTAGGTCCAATATATTCTTGAGGCTTGATGCGAAAAATATTACATACTTAAAGTAAAACAATGGAAGAAGAATAAGCAATTTGTCGGGAAAAAAGTAAAAGTATTGTAGTTTTTTGCCTGGTTATCGCTCGTACGTTAGCGTCACAAACAAACTTTTTTTCTGAGTTTTTTTTGTTTCAACCTCCAATACACATTACAGCGCTCTCTACTTCCATTCTGCTAATGAATGTCTAATCCCCTCGTGCTGTCCTAATGATGTCATATCACGTAAATTGCGCCATAAAGTTGTATTGAAAAGGTACAGCCAACAACACACAGAGCTTAACATTTCCAATCCAAAAATCATGCTCATCAGAATGGTCAGTCACTACCCATATTATTTAATCGAAATAATCACAGAAAGTTGTTACTGCTACTGGTCTTTCTGATGGTCACCAAAAACCGAAAAATATAAAAGTATGTTTAAGGAAATGTTCAAATTGATTTTTGGTAGATTGTACCCGCGTAGATATTTGTTGAAGTTCAGTACAATTCTGGTTTGCTGATATTGCCTTGTCTGAGATCGTTACTATTCTGTCGTCGTCGTTTTTGCGACAATCAGATCGATTCTCAAAGCATTTTGTAACCCAAGAAAGGACTCTTTAAGAAAAGAAAACACACAGTTTTATAAAGTCTTTATATCAACAAATATATGCAGTTCCAGTGGCGTATTTTTTTTTTTAAATAAACTGACTACCTATAGTTTCTTTGGCAAGGAGACGACGACCGATTTAATTTCAAGATATGGGTCCACCGCATGTATACCACTGAAAAAAGAAATGTTAGATTATTATTTATATCGAAATTAAAATTCGCTATATTGCGTGCCATAATCATGCACCTAAATCTTCTGTCAAATATTGAAATCATATTATTATTCTTTATAGTATCGATATAATAATGACTAGGAGGTATAATTTTTCAGGAGTACATTATGTTACAAAAACCATATTTAAAAAGTCCAATGGCTCTGTCCAGGCCCTTTTTTATGAAATACTAGTGGCTCTCCGCAGTTTCACCGGCGGCGTGGTATCCGTTCCCGTGGGAATATCAGGATCAAATAAGAATGTAGCTTTCTAATAGTGAAAGAATTAAAGAAATCAAAATCGGTCCCGTACTTTTTGAATTTATTCGTTACAAATAATTTCGACCCGAAAAAATATTCAAAAGTTCGTTTTCAATATTTACCGGACCGGGAATCGAACCCGGGACCTCTAGAGATAGTGGTACCTTGAAAACCGGCTCTTACACCACTCGGCAGCAGTGGTCTTAAAAATTACAATTAATGGATCGTAATCCATATTAATTTTTTTTCTACATTAGTTTAAATACCAGTATTTTTGTATACTTACTTGATAACAAATAACGTTAACCGGACAATGGTACCTAACTTAAAAGTGTCATAAAAATAAATTAATACAATAAGTGGCCTTATAACAACAGAACCATCTCTGCTTTGCAATGTTGAATTAAGTAATTTTTTAAACTTTCTTGTTTGGGAATCGAACCCGAGACATCTGGCGCAAAAGGCAGGTATCCTTCTCTGCGCAAAATATGGTGTAAAACAAACTGCAAATAGAGCAGGAGGTGTTCAGGTCAAGTGAATAGAACATAAAAAAAATAGAAAAAATATCCCAATTTTTTTTTATATTATTTAATTTTACGAAAAATTCTAATATTATTTTTTGACATCAATTCAATATGTACAATACCAAACGTTTTAATAAAATTAATTAATTTTACGATGAAAACAAGTAATTTCAGAGCGCACGCGGGGTGGGCGCTGCGGTCATCAACCCCGGCGGTCCAACAGCTGATCGGCCAGCCGCTATAGCGATACTCCTACCGCGCTATTGTATGCGCCCAATAGCTTCCGGATTATCGGTTACCTGTCTCGTGGTTAAATAAGTAATTTTGTTTTTACGTTTGGTATTTTGTTAAATATTGAATTGATATCCATAGATAATATTAGAATTTTTGTAAGATTAAATAAAAAAAATAATTTTAGGGGCTTTTTCTATTTTATTTACGTTGTAAACACTTAACCTGACCACCCCCTGCTCGTTTTGCAGTTTGTTTCAAACCATCTTATATATCGTCAAATACTGGGTTATCTAATCTGTGACTGGGTCTTTAATCAGTACGCAAATTAATATGTTGTTCAGACCATGAAACTTAACAACTTTCCAGAAAAATATGGGTCCGGACCGGAACTGACAAAAAAATTTCGATCTCCCATACTGACGCAGCCAACTCAACAATTAGTAAGTACCTAGGTACCTACGGGAGGTCCTAACATTTTTTTCATTTCCGCATCCATGTTTCTGGGGAAAAATGTTCAGTTCCATGGTCTGAGCAACATACTAAAGTTTGCATACTGACAAAAAATAATTTCCTATACCAAAGCGGGATTTTCACCATGATGTTTTGATTTGTTTTCGTGTCCCCGATATGTGGCCGCAGTTGCTAACGGAGTTATTCCGAGATCATGGCGTGTGACTCCACAACAAATCAAAACATGCTAAAAATCCCTAAGTAAGTAAGTTAGGTAAGAACTAAGTATTGAAAAGAAGTGAAAAGTAAATGTTTGTAGAGTAGATGTACGTAAATGGCAGAGTTCTACTAATACCTATTATAAATGCGACAGTTTGTGAGTATGGATGTTTGTTACTCTTTCACGCAAAAACTGCTTAACAGATGTGGTTGAATTTGGCACACAGATAGTAGATAGCCTGGATTAGAATATAGGATACTTTTTATCCCGATATTCCCACGGGAACGGGAACCAGGCGGGTGAAATCGCGGGCGGCCGCTAGTCCTTTATTAAACAACACTTACTTTTCACGGCCAAGGCCTGACTCCTTGAAACCACCAAATGGAACCTGTGATCCCAACGCGTAGTAAGTATTCACCCTGAAAGCAGAAGACAAACTTGTTCAGTATCTTTGACTACAACAAATTCTCCAGGCTGATAATTTAATATACCCAAATAAAACTGGAAGCAAACGTAGGTACATTATTCTTCTTGTCTATCATTGACACTGAAGAGTCTGGTATGGTTGAAAATGAAGTACCTACTTGAGTTGTTAGCAAAAATCAACCCGTCTCACAGCACAACTGAATCGTATGTTTCAGAAATTACAGAACTCCACAAAACAAGTGTTTATTTTGATTTATCTTGAATATTTTGAAAGTTATAATTCATCAAACTTTCTAATTAGACATGATACTTTGTGGCCCGGAGAGGAAGATAAGCTACTTTTTATCCCGGAAAAATATAACATAGGTACCCGCGGAATAACGTCGTGTAGTCCACGCGGGCGAAGGTCGAAAACTTCAAAGGACAATAGTTTCAAATTAAAAAGAATCACAACAGACCCGTGGAATATTGAAAAGTTTTTTTTTTCAATATTTACCTGACCGGAAATCGAAACCGGGACCTCCAAAGATACCGGCACCTTGAAAACCGTTGCTTACACCATTCAGCCACGGATGTCGACATGATATTAGTTAACCATGTATTAGAAGGTAGGTACTAACCAAACAATGCCTGCTTCCACGTGTTTTGTGAACTGCAAAGCCGTGTTGACGTTGGTGGTGAAGATACCAGCAGCTAACCCATAGTTAGTGTCGTTGGCGCGGTCAATGACCTCCTCCAGGGTGTCGAACTTCAAGATGCTCTGGACGGGGCCGAAGATCTGGGAAAGTATAAAACTTGTTATTGTTACCCTTTGGATGGTGCAAAAAAGTGAATTACATAATTATCAAATCCCCCATGACGGTCACCGCAGATCTACAGCTATTTTTGTGATATAAAAGGAAAAAAGCAAAACCATCTTAATTCTTATCAAGTCATTGGCATCCATTTGGCCCATTAGCGCCGGGCGCAGGAACGGACGCGGGCAAAGCGGGCATGAAGCAAGGGTGACATGTTTGTTTCTCTGAATTATCTTTTTTTTTAAGAAGTGCTTTGTTTAGTTTTTTTTTATTTGTTATAGTGATCAATTACTAAATTTTTTACACTATTTTCTAAGGTTAAATAAAAAAAAAACATCTTGCATTTGCCTCATAGGTATTTGGGGAAAGGACTCTATATCCTGAGTATGTTCTTGTTAAAAAGGATGCTTACGACTTCAATGTCATCCTGTTTATATATAAGCTGTTTTTAAATATTGTTGTCGTTTTAAAAGGTATTGCGCTTCCATACTTGACTTTGTCTTTGACTTTTGTAACGGTACAGAATTGCACTTGTTATTATATTTCAAATATTTATTGGCTTTTGTATAAAATAGAATGATAATGCTAACCTTGGGTCCTTGGGAAGTATTGGTTGATGTTTTGGAGGTGAAAGCTCGATACAAATTGGTTTAGAAAACAAAAATTAGCTTTATTTGCGAAATGCATTATATCTTCAGTGGGTATACATTCATTCTTGAAGTCTTGAGTCTTAAATAATTGTTCTCAAATGTGCACGGATTGATTTCTGAAAAAAAGAAGAGGTTTAAAAGTAAATAAAAACAATAGTGTTTATTTATATCTGACCTTGGAGGTAGCAATTTAGAGATTATAGTGGATCTCACCTTGAAACAATAGCTGTGCAGATTGTATAAACCTTGAGCATGTTATTTTAGACATATTTGTAAACTGACAGGTTTGTAGGCAACAGAGTTTGTAGGCATGTTTGTTTACAGGCGTGTTAGTGGCACAATATGTGTTCGGCATATTTATTGGTTACACATGTGAACTCTGGTTAATTACATCACATCAGTCTAATTATTATGTTTGGAGCTAAATATTTATTTTATACAATGTTAGCAAAATACTGATAGGTTATGACAGGTAAACATAGATGCTCCTAGCGGCAGAGTTGGGAACTAAAGCAAGTCAAATGAGTGCACATAAGTATAGAGAAAAGGTTGTACTCACAGAATGTTAAATTAACATTATGTATAACTTAAATAAAAATATGGGTTAAATAATCAAAAGTACAGAATATTGTTTTCTATCTTAGATAAGGTTCAAAGTTTCAAATGTATATTGGCTAGAGGTGATACGTTCGGAAATTATGTTCGAACAATTACAATTTTGATAATAGTTTTCATTCGTAAATAAAAAAAGGAATCATACAAAATAATGTGTTTATATTATGTGAGAAGGTAGTATTTTGAATAGTTTAGTAAATTTTATAACTTAATATTAGAAGTCTTGTAGCTATCCAAGGTTTCTGAACGAAATTGAGGATTTTTTAGAAGCTGAGGTTGGTAGTCATGAAAACATATCTTCTTCTCTTTCGCTCATTAGGCAGAGGTGATCAAAAGTGTGCCTTATTTTGTTTAGATCTCAATGATTTATATAAAAGTAGAGGTTTCCAAAGAAAAGAAAAGCTGTTATATTAGATAAAAACAAAATGTACTGTTATAACGGAGGCTTCGCATTATTATTTATTGTGTACCAACGCGCAACCCGTTTATATAAAGTTAGGTGTTTGATTATGCTGGTTAGAGTAAGGAGTAGAGCAAGCTAAAAATGGGAGGTTAGCTTGTGGTAATTTAAACAGGGTTTTTCAAAAAAGGGGCGTGGCGAGGGAAAGTTTTTCAAAAAGAGAGCGTTGAGGACGCGACGCTACGGATAGCGTCGCTTGGGAAATCGAGAGGTATAAAAGGTTTGGAGGGGCGACGCTCGCTCTCTTATATTCTCCGGTTCTACGGGCGTCAACATCTGAAAATTGCTCCCCTGGCGTGCGACGCCGCTTCACTCTCCTCTGTAAGAAAGCGTCGTTTTTGAAGAAGTTTATTTTTAAATCAAGCAAGAATTAGTCTTCAAGAAAAGTGTACAGTGAATTCTTGCCAATCATAGGGCGTTTTTGGGTTCGCGATCTTTTAAACGTTTTAATTTTGGAATTCTGACTGGTAAATTGGATCCGAAATTAAAAGGTCTAGTTTGATTACAGAAAGCATTTCAATTAAAGTAAATTATTCCCAAGTAAAATCTTAGAAAATGGGTGATTTGAATCAGAGAGGGTGAACCTTTCACTTGGGCGCATAGGGATTTGTTTCTTCAGGAGTACATTTGCTCATGACTCCGGGCTTTCTTCAGGCAAGATTCACAAGGGGGGGGCTAGGTCCAAAAACCCAACGCTGTGGATCGTTGGGTGAGCGTCCAGTGGAAGATGCTTTGAGTTCCACATGGTTTGAGGAAGCGGGCTGCAAGCGAGGGAATTGACAGTTAACAAGCCTGGGACAATGTGGAGGGTACCTCCGGAATCGCGAACAGTTGCGGCTTTTTCAAACCATACACTTGCTAGGGCGTCTCGCTGTTCCTTCCCACACAGCGAGACCACGGATGAGCGATAGGATTTTAGGAGGGCGCACTCACCCACGCTGTACAGAATTGGGCTTCAGTTTTGGTGAAACAGGCACCAAACCTTTGTTTGATAGGAAAGTCGCATTTAGTCGAAAAGTAGGCAGGTCAAAAATTATAACTAGCGTGCTAGTAGGTTTGGCTTCTTGCAGTTGGGGGGGGTGTATTGCAGAAGCTAAATGTACACTGTACGGTTTGGTATACAGAGTAGGTAGATTGAGTGTAGAAAAAACAGCGAGTCAGGAAAAATTTACGCGCCAAAAGTTTGTTGCGTTGCGTAGGAAAAAGGCGGGAATAATGACCAGGACGCTAAGTCGAGGTATCAGTATAGATTTCCAAAGTAGATTCATAAAGTCTATGAGAAAGTTATGTTTAGGTACCTTAGAAATTGAATTTGTGAGAGAAAATCGATCGTAGACAACCCTAGGGATATTTTGGTTGAACCTAGAGGAAAATGCAATTTAATAAAAATTACAAGATGGCGGAGAGACGCTTTGATCGAGTCACTTGGACTTGACATGACGCTTAGTAGCTAAACTTGTCATTCGAGACAAATATCTAAACGAACGAACCCGGGCGATTGTATGAATCGTTCTCGTGAAATTAACTACCATCAATATGAATTGTGGATGAAATTAGCTTTGGAGCAAAATAAAGGTGTCCTTGCTGTGACAGAAGCATAACTTGTGTGTGTGAACTTAGTGCTGTGAATTGCCTAGAGTTTGTCTAGAAACTAGCTTAGGGCTTGGTACTACCTAACCTTTATCAGTGATAACCAACATTATTTTATTGTTACAAAATAAACTGGGTATAGTCTTAAAGTGATCAGATTGTCCTGCTTTAGTTTTCCCAGAGGCACTCTTATAATTTAGACCTAGAACTTGCTGATCAGCTGGGCACAAAGATAAGTTGAAAGATAGAAATCTGAGTGTAAGGTTGACTCAACTGCTGGCTCTGGCGAGGAATTCGTTGCCATAGTGGTTTTGATTATCTGTCTAAAACATGTTTCTGTGAAATCAGCTGAGCAGTAGTTTTCCTTGTAAGGGAATGGTAGATAGTGCAATATGTCTGGATGGTTTGATCACATGGGGGAATTTAGGAGTAACGCTTTGGTGATGGAAATTAGCTAAAAATTACTTATAGTTGTCTATATGCAGGTGTCACATTGCTTGTAGCGTTCATAAGCACCAGCTGTATCTCAGTGTTACTTACAGGAAAGGTCCCATAGGTAATAAATAAAACATGAGATTAGTCGCTAAAGTCAGTCAGAATCCTGTGGTTAAGCCAGTATAACCAAGAGGTCAGCATGTTAAAAATCAGCTGTTCCAACATATAATCATTACTTAGATTGGTCGTCTTGACCTTAATATGCACTAAATTACATTATAGTAGTCATATGAATTATTATTGAACAGAAATAGTTAGTTGTAAATCATTATGACCATAATTAAAGCTAGCAATTAGCTCACTCACTGCAAAGGAAAGAGTGTAACTAATATTGAATCATATTCTATTAAGTGCATTAGGAAAGTCTGGAGGAGATAAAAATGCTTGGACGAAATCACTGAATACGCGGAGGTATGGGGCGTATTCCTTTGCCAGACCTAGAATAATAATTTAAAAGAATTGGAAAGAATCTATCAAGATGAAAGTAACTATATATTGTATTTCTAACCTCAAAACATGCTAGTCTAACCCGGAATTCTGAACCTAGGCTTAGATCTATGATAATGTTAGATTAGACTGTATATAAATATGTAAATAGAGCACAACATGGGTTTCATTTAATATAATTATGTTAGACAGCTGTCGGGAGGGTTGATGCACAGGACTGAGCTGTAATTTCATTACAGTCTGTCATGATTGAAAAAGCGGTGAGCGAAGACAGGAAACACACATAGTGTTGGATCCTAAATAATCTCTAAAGTAGTATATCAAAGAAATAGCATTCTGCAATGTTTTGGTTCTAATATTCAGTTAGTCAAGTAGTGGCATCATAGGTTTTCCTTTATATCAGTAGTATTTTATTGACAGGTGTTGTACTGGTCGCTTCACTTAGTGTGCTAAAGCTCTGCATGACACCAGGGAACCTTCAGTATCAATTCATAACTTCCATCACCAATTCATCATATGGAATAGGATTAGATAGGGAGAAAGTAGGTATAAAAGCCTTCACTTCAGTTAAACATTCATAGCAACCCAGCTGTTCTATGATAATGTCTAGGTATGAGTGGAGAGTAGGTAACTGGTACTAAGGTTTGTATCATAGCCGGAAGCAGTCGTTGTTCTAAGAGAATAGAGTAACCAGATGGAATTGTATTTGTACATTTAACATGACTATCCAAAACTACTCAGGGAGCTAGGGAATTTAGTATCCTAAATTATCTATACTAGAGGCAATTAGTAGTTTACCACCATTTGACTACACAAACAACTAATCTATATAAGCAAAGTAGGAGACCAGAAGTTGGTTATATTTGCTAAGGGAACAGAGGGATTAGTACTTACTTTAGTCATCTATTAGTCATCCAAGATCTAGACCATTAGTTTGATTAAGTACTTCTAGAGTTCTATTATTAACCTATATAGTCGATAAGTTATGAAAGTTCTAGTAGATGAGATAATAGGTTAAATTGGTTAACTTAGACAATCATATAGGAAGCTATCAATTTCTTGGAAGGATTTTATACTAAGGAGGCTAGTAGAATTGTAGGATATTAGTAGAGTTCAATAGGAAGAAACTTTGTTAGTTAGAACGCTAAGTTGCTTCTCTGAACGAATCAAGGGTTCTACGCTAATCAACCAGGGTATCCACTAAACTTCACGTGCCCCCTCAGATCTATAAAAGCTTCATTAACTTACTATCAAAATTAGGGTTAGGTTCAGGTTCGGTAAAATAGTCATAGTAATTTGTAGGTCATGATAATTAATTTATACTGAATTTCTTAGTTAGTTAGATAGAACATACATAAAGAACTTCCATTAAAATACAGGGTACAAAGTAGGATTGTTTATTGTATCGGTATGTTATTATATAGAAGCGTTATTAAATAGAAATAAGCAACTAGGTAGTTAATTAGAAATTAGAAAATCAAAAAAAAATTAAGTTAGGAGGGGTAGGAGGGTTACAATAGTTGTGCCGATAACCAGGATAGAAGTTAACACATATTACTTATATCAAATCTTTTATTTACTTATTCGCATACAAAATAGGTTGAGGCTTTTTATGGTTCTGAAGGCGAGTGGCTACATTTCAATAAGATGATTGTAGTCACAATTTGTTGTTGTGAGTGTGACAGAGGAGCAATTGGCACTAGGAGGGGCGCTATTAGTTAGGAGTCTGTTCTGTTTGGTTCTTAAAGAAATGTTTGGGGTCAGGTCTTGATTGAGATCCTTGTTTCTGAAACGAAAGTCTTCATTAATTTAACATGTTAAGGTTAGCATATAAACATTGAACATGATTTAAAGTCATATTGGGTGGAAACTTACAGTTAGTTGTCGATTTATAAACAAAAGACAATCGTAGAATTAAAATTTGGAGGAATCGCTTTCTTTGTACAATGAAGTTCTCGGGGTTGTCGCATATCTTTGAATTTTCTGGTACAGACGAACACATGTTTCCACATTTGTTGGTAATAAATAGACATGTAGTTTTACAATACCAATATGGTAATTTACTGTTGCAGTAAAAACTTTGATTTTACAAAGAATGAAAAGATGATAACAAATTTGTTTGGTACAACGGATACAATTAGGTATAGTGTCAAGTCAATCACGTGTCAAATTATAAGAGGACATTTGAGTAGGCAAAGGCATCAGATCATACAGCTAAGAGTGCCACAAATTAGTACAAAATCATTTAACTTGTGTAATTCATGCAATACATTCCGCATAAATAGTAAGTTTAAAAAAGCGCCACAGAAATGGCGTAGCGCATATTTGGTGATAAGTTTTTTTTTTCCTTAAAAAAACGTTTATGGTATTGAATTTTAAAAGTTGAAGCACTATTTTTGAATTAGCAAATGCGGGAACAGTAATTATTGGGTGAGAATAGTTCCATCTATGCGGTTAGAAGGAGCGGAACGTTATAGATTTTGCTTGGACGGGACTTTTGTTTCATAAGACGGAACGTCAGACAGATGTTATTTATTTACCATAATAGTTAAAAATACCTATTTCGGTTTTGGTTCTCACAGTAGTATCTATCAGTACTTATTCAAACTATTAGTAGGTTCCTTGGGGTTTATCATTTTAAATATTCATACCAAAATATACCATAGACATGTACATACTCCGTTCAACGCCATCTAGTGAAGCTTTGGAAGCTTTTGTTTTTAAGTGGGCTGTCAGAAAGTCGCTCATTACTAGTAAGGGACAGTTACTCAATACTCAAATAGATGGCGCTTTACGACAAGTATTATGTAACCTGGGGTTTTTTTTTTCTCAATATATTACTTACAAAAAAATATGGATATGGATATGGGCTTCATCTGTCATTCGAATTCTTTATTTTGATGGGTTCTTGCTGCTTAGTTCTGTTGAACGGTGTTATCTAGTTATTATTTTACCCAACGTCGCCGAATAGGAAGTCGGCAGCGGCTATATTGAAAAAAAAAAAAAAAAAAAAAAAAAAAAAAATTTTGTTTGAATCCATAAAGTTACGCGGTTTGTTTGCCTTGCCCCACCATAAATACTCAAGTTGTTTGCCGACTTCTCTATGTCTTGTAATTCAGAATATTGCGCAGAGCGTATAAAAGTTCAAACATACTCAAAAGGATAGTATAAGTAGTATTTAAAAACGCATACTTCTAAATACTCATGGAATAGGTTTATGGAACGGGTATTTTGGTGCGCTAGTGCTTGCGGGACTCAGGGCGTGTTTGGTCTGAAACGTCTCATCTCTAACAGTCAGTCGGTTTAGTACCATTTATTTTCACCCATTGGTTAGAGCTTTAAAGGTGCGCGCGTGTTATGTTAGGTTGTATAATGTCATTTCTGCATAGGCTTAAATGATCCGGGGTCGATGCTATAGTGTAGATGTTTGGAGCGGTTGGGGTCGCCATAGTTCTCTTAGGTAGTGTACAGGTTAATCGGAAGGTTGTCTGACCGATCGCTGGCAACATTGGCCGTGGCCATGTACTAGTACCACACTAGCTGTCATTTCTAAATCTTCTATGGGACTATGTGTGGGGGCTGTTCGCGGTCAACTGACGGACCGTTGCTCACACACGAACAGATCGGTTGTGGGGCACCACTAAGTGACAAATTGATAATGACAGGTTGACAGTTCGAAATAAGACAGCCAACAGAGGAAAATTTTCAAATTTTGAGTTTCTTTAGAAGTTTAATTAATTTGAGAAGTTTGTATCGGACGGGAAGTTAATTAATGCGGTTTAGAGGTAATTTCTGCTAAAGATTTATTGTGAAGGTGTTAATAGGAGTCTGTGAATGATACAATCAATAGAAAGTTTAATAAGGTGTTATGTTACCTATTAAAACAAAGTTAGTAAAAGCAGTGAAGTGTATTGAAAGTTCATCTGGAGGTTTAGTTTTAAAACAAATATTCAAATGAATTTTGGAAGGAGAAAAGGATAAATTCTTTTTAACTTATAGTGGGAGCTAAAACTACTGGGTAAGCTACTTCATAATTTAGTTAATTTTAGGTTAGGTGAGTTTAGGCCTTCTTAAAAAGAATTTTGTTAGCAACTGTTGAAGCTACACGAACTTCATGGAGATATGTTTAGTGAAAGAGTAATGGGTTTGATATCTGTCAGGCAGAATATTGTTTTACATATTTTAGTGATGTTAATAAGGCAGATAGGTAGGTTGTCATCAATAGCATATTTCGTTAAGCCTGTAGGAATTAATGTTGTCATTATGGAATAGATATTTCATAGGAATAACAAACATAGCCTGGGTTTAAGTATAGAGCATTTATTGCACCTTAATTTCAATCAGTGATTTAATCAGAACATGGAGAGGTACTTATTTACATAGTAACTAGTAGGTTATAGTGTCAAGGATTAAGTAAATGGGTGGATATTGCGACAGGGAAGGAGATTAAGTTTTAACTAGTTACAAAGGCGTGACCCTGGTAACATTTATATTAAAGTTAGTCGGAATTTGTCATTGGTTTGTTTTAGCCAAAATAGGTTGGCTTTGGAAATGATAAAACCTTTTCAATAGGATTATAGTGCAACTAAATAAAAAAATAAAATAACACCAAATAAATAAAATTAAGTTGAGTAATGAAGCGGATCTGAATAAATAAAATAAAATAAAATCATTACATAGTTTGGTAAATTACTGAGATAACCTAAACAATAGATACATGAAAAAAAAAAGGGGAAATAAAATTTTGTAAATGTTTAAATCTAATTAGAGAACGGGTTTTAAAAGGGAATTAATTTTGGTTTATTGTTATCCAACACATTGGATAATACTAAACCAGATCTATAGGGTAGCTATGTTTTAATTGTTTGATTAGATCTGACCATACACCAAATATTAGCAAGAATTCATTATGGGTAAACCAGTTCGCGTTCGTCGGGCACCCAAACGATATGAATCTACCGAGGAACAAGTGATGCAAGAGGAGTTACATAATAGTTCTGATCAAGGGGACACGTTAGAAGTCAGGGAATCTCGCCCTGCGGTGGAGCGATCTCCAGCGGCTAAGGTGATTAAGAGGCCCAAGATAACACGTTCACAAGAGTTGACCTCTATACAGCGAATGTTAAACCGAACGGTAGGAGCGTTGACGAGGAAGATTAATGTGTTGGGCGAAGAGGTCAAAAGGGTGCAGGAGTCTATGCAAGTTACCACTAATGAAGGAAAAGAGACGTCTGTAGCCGAAGTTACATCATTGAATCCCATAGAAATAAGGAGTAGTTGTGTGCAAGAAACAATTAAGGATGTCCATCCGACGGAAGATGAACAAAAATATATAATTTGGAACGTCAAGAATATAAATTTGGAAAAGCCTAAATTTGGTGAAACAGCTGTGCATCCTGTTAATTTCATTGAGGACTTGGAAACCTATTTGAAGAAGGCCGGGAAATCAAATAATGAACTGGATTTGATATTAGAGTGCCTAACTGGTAACGCTAGAGATTGGGCCCGTATCTATAAAGGGAGGTGGACAGGATTAGTTGACTTTAAATTAGATTTTCTGAAAGCATACTGGGGAGAAAATGAACAGAACGAGTTGAGACGAAAGATAGTGCAAGGAGTTTGGAATAGAACGGAAACTCCCACCATGGTGGAACACTTCCTTAAGTTAACTGGAAAGGCACAGATGTTGAGTTACAGCATACCTGAAAAACAATTGGTCGGAGATATCATGCGGCATTATCCGAAATTTATTCAACAAGTTTGGGCGACTAGCCAGATAGAAACTATTATTGAAGCCGCCGAATTTTTAAGAAGCATGGACGACATACAGAAGCAAGATGTTCCGAACACGGTTATGACTAGGAATTTCAAGGAGTGGGAGAAGAAGAAGAAGGTACATCAGCAAGGTTATAGGCAGTGGCAGAGGCCAAGAGAGGCTGAAGTACATGCAGTTAATTTAGAAAATAATACAAATTTTAATGTAAATGGTAGTGAGGCGTTAAACTAGGGGAGGCTGAGACTCTAGTCTCCGGATCAGCTTCAACCACAGGGGACCGAATTTATCATATGATGGCTAGGATGAAATGGTGTCCAGGTGAATCACTAGGACAGAATAATACAGGCATTAGGGTACCGATAGGTCAAAATCCGAAAGATCACAGTACAGGAGTAGGATTAGATTATATTGAGCCGGAAACCATCGAACTAAACATTCCTAGTCAAATCGTAGAGGTGTTGAAATTAAAAATCGAGCAACTTATGGTAAATGTTAGCGAGAATATAGGTGCAATATTTGATGAGGAACGCACATCTAAGGTAGATACTCAAATATTTAAGTCTGAACTATTAGTTCAAATATTTGATGAAAATGTTGTAGCACTATTGGATACAGGTAGCGATATAACATGTATTTCAGAAGAGTTTTGGAATAGGCTAAAGGGGAAAAGGACGACAATACCTACTATGCCGATTAAATCATTGCTTATTAAGACTGCGGTAGGACAGAAAAGCGTAGAAGTAAAAACTATAGCGTTATTAGCCTTAGGTATAGGACCTTTCCAAAGCGATTTGACTGTACTAATTGTACCGGGCCTTAGTGCTAATTTAATTCTGGGGTTTGATTGGATGAAAGAAAATCAGGCGTCCATTATACTTAATAGAGAGGAAGAGGGAGTAGAAATTATGATAGGAGGGGACATGAAATTATTTAAATTTTATAGAAGTGAGAATGTTCAAAATGAAAGTAGTCCTTCAGCGCAATTCAATTTAGTAGCAATAGAAGATGACAATATAGATAGTAATATTCAGGAGTTAATACATAAATTAAAATTAGACAAAACTAAACAAGATGCTTTGGAGGGAGTTTTAATGAAACATAGACAGTTATTTACCTCTAAGTTAGGGAGAGCAAATTGTTATGAACATGTAATTACCATGGAACCACATTCACCAGTAGTGAAACGGACATATCCAATACCATATGCTTATAGGGATAAGGTAGAAGCGAAGTTGATAGAAATGCAAAAGCAAGGGATTATTAGTCGTACCTCTACACCATACTGTAGTCCGTTGACCTTTACTTTAAAACGGGACGGATCTATACGTGTTTTATTAGACGCTAGAGAAATAAATAAGCATATGATAGCGGAGACAGAAAAACCACCGTTGCAATTAGATGTTCTAAATTCTTTCCAAGGGGCTAGATTTATTAGTATAGTAGATTTAAATAATGCTTATTTTCAAATCCCCATATCCGATTCTAGTAAGAAGTATACCGGATTCTCATTTAATGGGAAGTCATATGTTTATAATGTTTTGCCTCAAGGATTAAAAACGTCAGTTGGGAGTTTTAGTAGAGCAATGGATTTCATTTTAGGACACGAAGTTAGAGACTTTTGCGTGAATTATTTAGACGATTTAGCCATTATAACAACAGGTTCGTTGTCACAACATCTAGAGCATTTAGACATAGTGTTGGGAAAATTATCTAAGGCAGGTTTAACATGTAACTTAGAGAAATGTGAATTTTTAAGCACTGAGGTAAAGATGTTAGGATATATCATTTCAACTAACGGGATTAGCACCGATCCAGAAAAGGTTAAGTCAATACAGCTGTTTCCAGTACCAAAGAAATTAAAACAAGTCAGGGCGTTTTTAGGACTTTGCAATTTTTATCGTAAATTCATACCGGAATATAGTGTTCATACTCAACCATTATGTGAATTATTAAAAAAGGATAAGAGATGGAATTGGGGACAAGTAGAACAGGTTGCTTTTGAGAAAATAAAATCACTTTTTATTCAGACCATAGAATTGAACCATCCAGATTTTTCTCAACCTTACTATTTACAAACAGACAGTTCGGGAATTGGATTGGCAGGGGTTTTGTACCAGATGGATAATCAGGGGGACGTAAAAGTTTTAGGGTTTCACAGTAAATTATTAAGGGGTGCACAGTTAAATTGGACGGTAACCGAACAAGAGTTTTATTCAATCATTTGTTGTTTAGAGAAGTTTGAGACTTATTTGCGGGGTGCTAAAGTAATAATACGTACAGACCATAAAGCTTTGATTTTTGTAAAAAATAGTAAATTATATAATGCCCGGGTAACTAGGTGGATAAATTACTTAGAACAGTTTCAATATGAAGTTCAACATGTCAAAGGTAGAGAGAATGTAGTAGCCGATGTATTATCTAGATACCAACCAGAGGGAGATTTATTGCAAGAGGATAAGACTAATTCACCTAGGATATTTTATACAGAAAATAGGACAAATAAAGAACTACATGAAAAATTAAAGAATCTAGATAGGTCACAGCAAGATGATGTCGAAATAGGAGAAATAATTAGAAAACTTAATAATGGGGTCGTGGTAAACAGTAGGTCAAGTCAAATCTTTAAACGATGCACATTAGAAAATGGTTTATTGTACTATTCACCGGGAGAGGGAGACAAAAGGGTGTTATTTTTGCCCGAGTCGCTTAGAGAAGAAATTATTTGGCAAGTCCATTTAGAAATGGGACATCAGGGGGCATATAAAATAATTAAATACATTAGGGATAGATTCTTTTGGAAAGGGTTAACTAAACAGGTTAAACGAATTTTAAGGGGATGTCACGAGTGCCAAGTCACCAAGAGTGATACAGCAAAGTATGTAGGACCTTGTCGTTCAATTATAACTGAAAATGTAGGAGACATTGTCATGGTAGATTTATACGGACCTTTACCATCAGGAAAGTTTGGTATGAGCTATATTTTAGTTATTCAAGATTCTTTTAGTAAATTTGTAAAATTTTATGATCTTAGGAAAGCAACAGCAATTTCAGTATTAACAAAAGTGAAAAAGTTTTTCCAAATAATTAAACCTAAAGCTATAATGTCTGATAATGGATCACAGTTTGCCAGTAAAGTATGGAAAAAGAAAATGAAGGAAGAAGGGGTCAGAGTTATTTATACTACTGTTAGGAATCCTAGACCTAATACCACTGAAAGAGTAAACAAGGAATTAGGTCGGTTATTTAGAACTTATTGTAGGACAAATCATAAAGGCTGGGTAGATTTATTGCCAAAATTAGAAATTTTATATAATAACACATATCATGAGAGTACTGGTTTTACCCCTTGTGAGATTTTGTATAGTGAACCCACCAGGTTATCATTTGATAATAAGATACCAATTGATTTAGTAGCTCTGCCTGTTGAAGAAGTCCGAGGAAAAGCTCGTGAAAACTTAAAGAAAGCAGGACAAATACGCCAAAATAAATTTAATGAACGATATAGAATTATTCAATTTCAAATAGGAGACCTAGTAAAAATTAGGAAATTAAATAAGTCTGACGCTAAGCTAAAGATAACAAAAAAATTCGAGCCATTGTATGAGGGTCCGTTTGTGGTTGGAGCTAATCCGTTCAGAAATGTTTATTTACTTGTTGAGCCTAGTACTGGAAGGGAGCGAGGGAGGTTTAATGCCATACATCTATCTAAATATTATAAATGAATTTAAAAATTGTTTTCCCTGAAGGAAAACCCAAATTAACTTGTGTTGTGTTAGGGTAGGTAAATGTAACTTTAAAATCAATTATAAATGAATTTAAAAATTGTTTTTCCCTGAAGGAAAACCCAAATTCACTTGTGTTGTGTTAGGGTAGGTAAATGTAACTTTAAAATCAATTAATAAAATGCCACAAAATAAACTTAGTGTTGTTTCCCTGAAGGAAAACCCAAATTAACCTGTGTTGTGTTAGGTTAGGAAAATGTAACTTTAAAATCAATTAATTAAAAGAAGTTAATTTTGGTTTCCCTGAAGGAAAACCCAAATTAATCTGTGTTGTGTTAGGTTAGGAAAATGTAACTTTAAAATCAATTAAATTAAATGAATTTAATTTTGGTTTCCCTAAAGGAAGTCCAAATTAACTTGTGTTGTGTTAGGTTAGGAAAATGTAACTTTAAAATCAATTAATAAAATGCCATACATTTGTCCAAGGTTATCAATTTATTTAGCATTATTTTCCCTGAAGGAAAATCTAAATTAAATTGTGTTGTATTAGGATAGGTAAATGTAACGTTAAAATCAAATAAAAGGGTAGTGAAAACACACTTGTTCAGAAATTATTAAAATAATTTAGTATAGTTTCCCTGAAGGAAAATCGAAATTAATTTGTGTTGTGTTAGGATAGGTAAATGTAACTTTAACGTCGAATACTAAAACCCGTGTGAGGAAATTTTTTTTTCTCAAATAGGTTTTAATGTCATATGATTGTCTATTTAATATAAATGAATTTTATGTTGTGTTCTCTTAAAGAAGATAACATAAGTTGTGTTGTGTTAGGCTAGTAAAATGAAATTTTAAAATATAGTGATTAATATAAAAGAATTGCATTGCGGTGTGATTTGGGGAAACAACGTAAGTTGTGGTATGTTAGTAAAGGTAACTGTAGTAAAACAAAGTAGATAAACCAATCCGAAAAAAAAAAGGAATCTTGAATAAAAGTTTTATTGCCATAAAATTGTTTAAATTTAATAAGTTAATTTTGCGACATGGTACCCTTGGGAAAATATGATATTTTATATTGTGTTAACTAAATAGAAAGGTATTTTATTTCCTTCCATTAACTAGCTGGAAAATGGTTGATTTGAATGCAGGATTGTTGCGATATCCTTGAACTTATGTAAAATTTTATGTAAACTTAATTATATTAATATTTATATGGAATGTAACTTTGAATTGAACAATAAACGATACTGGGGTAACTTTGTATAACGGTTGTCGGGACTGGGAAAAGCCTACCTGAGCTTACAAACAAATTTTAGCAACTCTAGTATTAGGCTGAAAAAAAAAAAAATATTACCAGCCTAATAAAGATTACATTTGCTCAAAGGAGTTAGTTCATTCAAGTTGTTTTATCGTACTACTAGGTTTCAGACCAAATTTTAAGTATATTCATTAAAAGGATATTCAAATACTCAAGTTGCTAGAAAGTTGTAAGGTCAGATAGAGGGGAGTGTTGGCGGCTTTTCTTACCGGGGGGGTAATTTTTATTAGGTAGGTATACATATTGAAGGGAAAATTTGCCTTTCCTCTACTGGTGATGGTAGTTCATTCGGAATTGATTAAATTTAGGCTCTCAGAATATCAAAAGGAAGAGAAATAACATAATCAAAATTAAAAGCTTGATATTAAAATCATCAAAAGCTTCAAGGTTATAGTGCTTTTGGTTGAAAATTTATTAAGGTTAATAGAGGTTGGCGGAGCAAGAAATAATAGGAATTAAAAAGGAATGTACCCAAATCGTGTGTTACATGATTGACTGTATAACAAGTAGGGTTGCGTATTGGTAAGTAACATCGAGTAGATTGCGTACAGACAGAAGAATTGCGTAGGGTTGCGTATTGGTAGGATACACCGAGTAGATTGCGCACAGGCGAGGAAGTATTGCGTAGGGGTTGCGTGGTGGTAGGATACATTGAGTAGGTTGCGTACAGACAAGGAAGTATTGCGTAGGGTAGCGTATTGATAGGGAAAGTTGCATAGGGTTGCGTACTAGTAGGGGTGGATGAAATAGGGACGCGTATTAATGAACATGTTTTGAGTAAGAATATAAGCGCATAGAAGCACTATGAGAAACTTTATTTTTTGCATATAGTAATTAATTTGGGTTACTGTATCAATAAGCTGGGGTTTTTATATAAAATTTTATGAGGTGACAGTCTATGTATTTGTTGATTTTAAATATTAATAGAGTACCTTCTACTTAGATAAATAATATGTATGCAGGTTGTAGCTGTGGTGCAACCTTAGGTGGCGTGAAAGTAGGCTAGCGAAAGAAGATAGTGAACGACGTGTGAAAAGAAAAGATGATTAGAGTGAGGATCTAACCTAGATGAGGAGTAGTTAGAAAAAAAAAAAAAGAGATTCTATTTGAAGGGCTTTGGGTTATAACACATGTGAAGCCTGCATACAAATGTTATTATTAACCCAAAAGATAAGATCCGCACACAACAGCACGTGATAGGGATAGGCGTAGAGCACGTGTTAACAGACTTGAATTTTGTACAGTGGGACTTTGGTGTTAGGATAAATAAAAAAAAATATATATATACAAACAGTGTTTATGTTTGTATCTTGTCCCGGTGTAAACGCCTGTACAAAATTTACACTTCCCGTGGGTCAGGGTCGGACCATGTTTAACTCGACAACTATACATTCTCCAAAGTGATATCGGAGGCTATTCCAGAGTTTTGAGTAAGCTTTTTGACAAAAAGGTCTTTGTATATGCTTCATTTAGAAGGGGGCGTACAGGGATATGCAGGGGCACTTTGGGGGTATAAAATGCTGCGCTAGAACGCCATGTAATCGTAAGGTTGGATTACAGTTTATACACCAAGGCGAGTTTATTCTAAACTACGGATTCACAACCCGTACCTTTCACCATGCTTTGTACGTCTCTGGTGTCGGATATACATACGATGAATTTGGATAAAGCAATAAAAATCACTTAAAGCTCGCTTGATAACTTTTGATATTATTTTGGTCTAAACACACTCTACACTCTTAATTACATAATCACTAGGGCTCACTAAAAATTGATTCGATAGGGGTCGGAGGCCGCAATGTCCTTTGGTAGGACAAAGAGCATTGTAGTTTTCCTTGGTCCAAATTGATTCAATTCTTTGATTTTGGGAAAATAATAAGAGATAGGGATAGATATATATATATATAAAAAAAAAATATATATATATTGATATAAAAATTATAATAATATATATATAGATATAAAAAAAAAAAAAAAAAAAACATGTCTATATTATGTGTATATATATATATGTGTAAAAAGAAATATTAGAGATTTGGATAGAAAGAAAATTCTACTCCGGATCCAATACTTGGTACTGTCACCTTTGAAGAATTTTGGGGTCGGCTGTAACGGTACAGAATTGCACTTGTTATTATATTTCAAATATTTATTGGCTTTTGTATAAAATAGAATGATAATGCTAACCTTGGGTCCTTGGGAAGTATTGGTTGATGTTTTGGAGGTGAAAGCTCGATACAAATTGGTTTAGAAAACAAAAATTAGCTTTATTTGCGAAATGCATTATATCTTCAGTGGGTATACATTCATTCTTGAAGTCTTGAGTCTTAAATAATTGTTCTCAAATGTGCACGGATTGATTTCTGAAAAAAAGAAGAGGTTTAAAAGTAAATAAAAACAATAGTGTTTATTTATATCTGACCTTGGAGGTAGCAATTTAGAGATTATAGTGGATCTCACCTTGAAACAATAGCTGTGCAGATTGTATAAACCTTGAGCATGTTATTTTAGACATATTTGTAAACTGACAGGTTTGTAGGCAACAGAGTTTGTAGGCATGTTTGTTTACAGGCGTGTTAGTGGCACAATATGTGTTCGGCATATTTATTGGTTACACATGTGAACTCTGGTTAATTACATCACATCAGTCTAATTATTATGTTTGGAGCTAAATATTTATTTTATACAATGTTAGCAAAATACTGATAGGTTATGACAGGTAAACATAGATGCTCCTAGCGGCAGAGTTGGGAACTAAAGCAAGTCAAATGAGTGCACATAAGTATAGAGAAAAGGTTGTACTCACAGAATGTTAAATTAACATTATGTATAACTTAAATAAAAATATGGGTTAAATAATCAAAAGTACAGAATATTGTTTTCTATCTTAGATAAGGTTCAAAGTTTCAAATGTATATTGGCTAGAGGTGATACGTTCGGAAATTA
The DNA here is from genome assembly GCA_949710035.1 of Crambus lathoniellus. NCBI lineage: Eukaryota > Metazoa > Arthropoda > Insecta > Lepidoptera > Crambidae > Crambus > Crambus lathoniellus. The sequence continues at coordinate 20,916,331 of OX453305.1, read as the reverse complement.
TGTTCGAACAATTACAATTTTGATAATAGTTTTCATTCGTAAATAAAAAAAGGAATCATACAAAATAATGTGTTTATATTATGTGAGAAGGTAGTATTTTGAATAGTTTAGTAAATTTTATAACTTAATATTAGAAGTCTTGTAGCTATCCAAGGTTTCTGAACGAAATTGAGGATTTTTTAGAAGCTGAGGTTGGTAGTCATGAAAACATATCTTCTTCTCTTTCGCTCATTAGGCAGAGGTGATCAAAAGTGTGCCTTATTTTGTTTAGATCTCAATGATTTATATAAAAGTAGAGGTTTCCAAAGAAAAGAAAAGCTGTTATATTAGATAAAAACAAAATGTACTGTTATAACGGAGGCTTCGCATTATTATTTATTGTGTACCAACGCGCAACCCGTTTATATAAAGTTAGGTGTTTGATTATGCTGGTTAGAGTAAGGAGTAGAGCAAGCTAAAAATGGGAGGTTAGCTTGTGGTAATTTAAACAGGGTTTTTCAAAAAAGGGGCGTGGCGAGGGAAAGTTTTTCAAAAAGAGAGCGTTGAGGACGCGACGCTACGGATAGCGTCGCTTGGGAAATCGAGAGGTATAAAAGGTTTGGAGGGGCGACGCTCGCTCTCTTATATTCTCCGGTTCTACGGGCGTCAACATCTGAAAATTGCTCCCCTGGCGTGCGACGCCGCTTCACTCTCCTCTGTAAGAAAGCGTCGTTTTTGAAGAAGTTTATTTTTAAATCAAGCAAGAATTAGTCTTCAAGAAAAGTGTACAGTGAATTCTTGCCAATCATAGGGCGTTTTTGGGTTCGCGATCTTTTAAACGTTTTAATTTTGGAATTCTGACTGGTAAATTGGATCCGAAATTAAAAGGTCTAGTTTGATTACAGAAAGCATTTCAATTAAAGTAAATTATTCCCAAGTAAAATCTTAGAAAATGGGTGATTTGAATCAGAGAGGGTGAACCTTTCACTTGGGCGCATAGGGATTTGTTTCTTCAGGAGTACATTTGCTCATGACTCCGGGCTTTCTTCAGGCAAGATTCACAAGGGGGGGGCTAGGTCCAAAAACCCAACGCTGTGGATCGTTGGGTGAGCGTCCAGTGGAAGATGCTTTGAGTTCCACATGGTTTGAGGAAGCGGGCTGCAAGCGAGGGAATTGACAGTTAACAAGCCTGGGACAATGTGGAGGGTACCTCCGGAATCGCGAACAGTTGCGGCTTTTTCAAACCATACACTTGCTAGGGCGTCTCGCTGTTCCTTCCCACACAGCGAGACCACGGATGAGCGATAGGATTTTAGGAGGGCGCACTCACCCACGCTGTACAGAATTGGGCTTCAGTTTTGGTGAAACAGGCACCAAACCTTTGTTTGATAGGAAAGTCGCATTTAGTCGAAAAGTAGGCAGGTCAAAAATTATAACTAGCGTGCTAGTAGGTTTGGCTTCTTGCAGTTGGGGGGGGTGTATTGCAGAAGCTAAATGTACACTGTACGGTTTGGTATACAGAGTAGGTAGATTGAGTGTAGAAAAAACAGCGAGTCAGGAAAAATTTACACGCCAAAAGTTTGTTGCGTTGCGTAGGAAAAAGGCGGGAATAATGACCAGGACGCTAAGTCGAGGTATCAGTATAGATTTCCAAAGTAGATTCATAAAGTCTATGAGAAAGTTATGTTTAGGTACCTTAGAAATTGAATTTGTGAGAGAAAATCGATCGTAGACAACCCTAGGGATATTTTGGTTGAACCTAGAGGAAAATGCAATTTAATAAAAATTACAAGATGGCGGAGAGACGCTTTGATCGAGTCACTTGGACTTGACATGACGCTTAGTAGCTAAACTTGTCATTCGAGACAAATATCTAAACGAACGAACCCGGGCGATTGTATGAATCGTTCTCGTGAAATTAACTACCATCAATATGAATTGTGGATGAAATTAGCTTTGGAGCAAAATAAAGGTGTCCTTGCTGTGACAGAAGCATAACTTGTGTGTGTGAACTTAGTGCTGTGAATTGCCTAGAGTTTGTCTAGAAACTAGCTTAGGGCTTGGTACTACCTAACCTTTATCAGTGATAACCAACATTATTTTATTGTTACAAAATAAACTGGGTATAGTCTTAAAGTGATCAGATTGTCCTGCTTTAGTTTTCCCAGAGGCACTCTTATAATTTAGACCTAGAACTTGCTGATCAGCTGGGCACAAAGATAAGTTGAAAGATAGAAATCTGAGTGTAAGGTTGACTCAACTGCTGGCTCTGGCGAGGAATTCGTTGCCATAGTGGTTTTGATTATCTGTCTAAAACATGTTTCTGTGAAATCAGCTGAGCAGTAGTTTTCCTTGTAAGGGAATGGTAGATAGTGCAATATGTCTGGATGGTTTGATCACATGGGGGAATTTAGGAGTAACGCTTTGGTGATGGAAATTAGCTAAAAATTACTTATAGTTGTCTATATGCAGGTGTCACATTGCTTGTAGCGTTCATAAGCACCAGCTGTATCTCAGTGTTACTTACAGGAAAGGTCCCATAGGTAATAAATAAAACATGAGATTAGTCGCTAAAGTCAGTCAGAATCCTGTGGTTAAGCCAGTATAACCAAGAGGTCAGCATGTTAAAAATCAGCTGTTCCAACATATAATCATTACTTAGATTGGTCGTCTTGACCTTAATATGCACTAAATTACATTATAGTAGTCATATGAATTATTATTGAACAGAAATAGTTAGTTGTAAATCATTATGACCATAATTAAAGCTAGCAATTAGCTCACTCACTGCAAAGGAAAGAGTGTAACTAATATTGAATCATATTCTATTAAGTGCATTAGGAAAGTCTGGAGGAGATAAAAATGCTTGGACGAAATCACTGAATACGCGGAGGTATGGGGCGTATTCCTTTGCCAGACCTAGAATAATAATTTAAAAGAATTGGAAAGAATCTATCAAGATGAAAGTAACTATATATTGTATTTCTAACCTCAAAACATGCTAGTCTAACCCGGAATTCTGAACCTAGGCTTAGATCTATGATAATGTTAGATTAGACTGTATATAAATATGTAAATAGAGCACAACATGGGTTTCATTTAATATAATTATGTTAGACAGCTGTCGGGAGGGTTGATGCACAGGACTGAGCTGTAATTTCATTACAGTCTGTCATGATTGAAAAAGCGGTGAGCGAAGACAGGAAACACACATAGTGTTGGATCCTAAATAATCTCTAAAGTAGTATATCAAAGAAATAGCATTCTGCAATGTTTTGGTTCTAATATTCAGTTAGTCAAGTAGTGGCATCATAGGTTTTCCTTTATATCAGTAGTATTTTATTGACAGGTGTTGTACTGGTCGCTTCACTTAGTGTGCTAAAGCTCTGCATGACACCAGGGAACCTTCAGTATCAATTCATAACTTCCATCACCAATTCATCATATGGAATAGGATTAGATAGGGAGAAAGTAGGTATAAAAGCCTTCACTTCAGTTAAACATTCATAGCAACCCAGCTGTTCTATGATAATGTCTAGGTATGAGTGGAGAGTAGGTAACTGGTACTAAGGTTTGTATCATAGCCGGAAGCAGTCGTTGTTCTAAGAGAATAGAGTAACCAGATGGAATTGTATTTGTACATTTAACATGACTATCCAAAACTACTCAGGGAGCTAGGGAATTTAGTATCCTAAATTATCTATACTAGAGGCAATTAGTAGTTTACCACCATTTGACTACACAAACAACTAATCTATATAAGCAAAGTAGGAGACCAGAAGTTGGTTATATTTGCTAAGGGAACAGAGGGATTAGTACTTACTTTAGTCATCTATTAGTCATCCAAGATCTAGACCATTAGTTTGATTAAGTACTTCTAGAGTTCTATTATTAACCTATATAGTCGATAAGTTATGAAAGTTCTAGTAGATGAGATAATAGGTTAAATTGGTTAACTTAGACAATCATATAGGAAGCTATCAATTTCTTGGAAGGATTTTATACTAAGGAGGCTAGTAGAATTGTAGGATATTAGTAGAGTTCAATAGGAAGAAACTTTGTTAGTTAGAACGCTAAGTTGCTTCTCTGAACGAATCAAGGGTTCTACGCTAATCAACCAGGGTATCCACTAAACTTCACGTGCCCCCTCAGATCTATAAAAGCTTCATTAACTTACTATCAAAATTAGGGTTAGGTTCAGGTTCGGTAAAATAGTCATAGTAATTTGTAGGTCATGATAATTAATTTATACTGAATTTCTTAGTTAGTTAGATAGAACATACATAAAGAACTTCCATTAAAATACAGGGTACAAAGTAGGATTGTTTATTGTATCGGTATGTTATTATATAGAAGCGTTATTAAATAGAAATAAGCAACTAGGTAGTTAATTAGAAATTAGAAAATCAAAAAAAAATTAAGTTAGGAGGGGTAGGAGGGTTACACTTTGTCGGTGACTTTGTCCTATAGGTACATTTTTATTATCTCACGAAGGCACGTGATTTTAACAGGTTCGAACTTTATTACGTGGCTATAAGAGCGATAACGGAGGCTATTGAGAAAGATGAGATACGATTTTATAGCAAATAAAAGATGTGTCACCGCACCGTAGTTCAAGCAATCATAAAAAAGCACGATAGAAATTGGTAGTTAGGCTAAAAATAAAAATATTATATGGCCTGTTATAGCTACCTCTTCCTTAGCGATTGTCATGTCATCTTTGACATCTGCAAAGACAGTCGGCGCAATGTAGTACCCTGAGGTACCTATCCTGTTGCCTCCAGTCAAAAGCTTTGCCCCCTCTTTCTGACCCTTCTCGATATAAGCCAGGACTTTTTTCATCATCGTTTCGTCGATCTGTAATTAATTCAAATTATAAATGTTCGTCAAGTAAAGCGCCCCACAGACGATCAGTCCACCTGTTGGCAACGGTCTGTCAGTTGCCCGCATCGACCACCCACTTACCCTGTTCCCACCCAGTTCCCTTTTGTAGGGCTGACTTCTAATGCGCAGGCATAGTGTGTGGCCGCTGGGTGGCGCGTGGCCAATTTTGACAGTTATAGGCTCGACAGAAACTAATACCGACACCGACTAACTAAAACTGACGACTTTCATGAAAGTCTGTGGCCTCAAAGCTTCGTTTTTGACTATTGCCCACAAGCAATGATCGTGCTAATGTGTGGCCGATGATGGAGGTCACTAAAGTCAGACGACCGATCCGATCTAGGACGGCATGCGGACTGATCGTCTGTGGGGCCCTTGAAACAAGGGTTTTAGTTAACGTTCGATCATAGAATATCAACGTCTCTAATTTAAATTAGAATTCAACAGGGCGTATGCTACATTCAAGGCGTGTCAGAATATTATGTACTTAATATTTATGAAATATTTTCTTTGAGCCATCTCACAATTTTGAGCTGTTGTATCGAGGTTGGCTCGATCGAAGTCCGCTGGCGCGCGACTGATTTACTGATTTCGATGCGTGGAATTATTACCATATTTACATTTAATACTAAAGGTTACAATAATTATTGTTTGTTTTTATGTGTTCCTAAATGATGTAAGTAAGTTAACTTTTGTCTACAGTCGTCACAAATTAAGATGCCCGTTTTGACACATGGTAATGACCCTAGAATGTAACTTGTTACGAAAACAAAAAAATCAAATAAATGCTGATTACTTATCAAATGTGTTTGAAAATAATATGTTAAATTTTTTAACGCATCATAAATTAAGGCAAAGTGTATTCAGCGTATTATTTTTGCGTTTATTCGAAAGTAAACGCAGATTCGATTAACTACGAAACGTCTCGAAAAACAGTTACGTTCTCAGTCTTGGTTTTTTTAAATACTAGTGTTGTAACCGTTGTGTGCAGGATTTCTCCAGCTTCATTCAATTGTATCGAAATAATCGTTATAACCACTTTAATAGATTAATTTGTAAAATTGATCTTTTTGTGTGTGAAAACTAGCATTAGTGAAATTATAAATTGGCAACAATGATTTCGATAAAACGGTTTCTAGGTAAACGTACACTTATCCAAGGAGAACGTTTCGAACGAACTGAATGAAAAAATTCTTTAGATAAAACCTAGACATTCTTGCACACCTCACCATGTCGAATCGTCACGTTCACCTTTCTAGAGATTTCTTAAATACGTTTCGTTCGGCTCGTTCGATGCGTTCACATGGGAAAAGCGTGCGTTCACCATAAGCGGCCTGTACACGTTGGCCCAACCACTGGCCAATACATCGTACTTATAATACTAATCTAATACTTTCAAATGAACAAAAAAAAAGGTTCTTTCTAAAGTGTCAATGTACGACGTATTGGCCAATGGTTGGGCCAACCTGTACAGGAGGCTTACCACAAGCTTTATATCAGTTATTTCTAGGTTGAGAGAGTGAGACGCCGCTATACGGCGTGTAAAGCGGCGTCTCACTCTCTCAACTTAAAAATAACTGCTATTAGAGCTTGTGGTAGGGCTTCAGGTCGCTATCATAAGTAATGTACCTACTCTATGAGCATGTCTATGCTGTGAGCTGTAGTTAAAATACTTGCACTTTTATATAAATTATGCAATTTAATTGGATTCGATTCAAGTTTCTAGACCATAAAAGGTCAATTTATACTTTAATAATATAAATTTTTTGACGACGGATTTGGCGCAGGATTAAACTACCTGCCTTCTGCGCCAGAGGTCTCGGGTTCGATTCCCGAACAAGACAAATATTTGTGTGCATGAACATGTCTTTTTGTCTTGGTCTGGGTGTTTTCTATGTATATTAAGTATGTTTTTACAAACAAAAAATTATTTAAGTATAATTATTTATCCGTTATCAAGTTCACATAGACACAGTTTCTTAAGAAATTTACTATGGGCTTAGATAATTGGTATGATTTTAAGAAAATATTTATTTATTAAAAGTATAAGTACCTATAAAGTAAGTTTAAAATTTTATAATTATAACTTTAGTCTTATAATCCACATAAGTTGCAAACCTACTATAATCGATTAATTACTCAGAAACTTAATCGATTAATCGCGAGAATCGATCACAGGCTCGTATGGTTACATCCCTAATCACGTCACTTTAGCATGTGTCAAAACGGGCATCTTATTTTGGCCGTGTTCCGTTTTGAGTCAATAGTACTGTTGGCGCTGTGAGCGCTAAAAGCTGTTCCGATTTGATTATCGCGCTGACAGCACTGTTGACGCGATTTCAATTTGGAACGGCTATTTGCACGCATCGCGAGCGAGCGTTGTTTTGATTTGAATTTGTAAGTAAATAATCACCGGTTTAGTATGGATATTCGTCAATTAGTAAACGTTTTATTGGACAGCGATGATGATAGTGATCCGTGCTTAAATTTAGAGTAATGTCTCTACCCGTCGTCTCATCTTTAATAAGCACTATCATTTTTCTGGCTTTCTGCTTCGGGATAAACAAATAAAATACCTAACTAAAACCTAAAACGCAGAGATTACTCAAAAGAAACCACAACAAACAATGACGTTTGACAACAAAACGTCAAATATGACAGCCCGCTCACAGTGCTAACGCTTGAGAACGATATCACCGTGATCGCAAAATGGCGGCGGTAGTGACGTCATCCGTGACGTAATTACTGCTTTCGTTGTCGCGCTCACAACAAATCGGAACGATGTGTGAGCGCGATATCAGTAATATTATCGCTGTTGGCGCAAAACGGAACGTAGCCTTTGTGACGACTGTAGATATTTTGTTATAATTTCTTAGTTTTGTAAGAGAAATAACGCTTATAATAGTAGTTTGTTACACAAGGGACGTAAGCGAGGTAAGCAACCAAAGTAAGCATTCTACTTTACATCATTCATGCGAGGTAAATAAAATATTTATATTGGTATGACAAAATTATTCTTTTACTAGCTTTCCGCCCGCGGTTTCGCCTGCGTGGACTACACGACGTTTTCCCGCGGGAGTGTGATATTTTTCCGGAATAAAAAGTAGCCTATGTTCCTCTCCAGGCTATAAAGTATCCATGTCCCAAATTTCAGCCAAATCCGTTGAGCCGTTCTGGCGTGATTGAGTAACAAACATCCAAACATCTCAACTTTCATTTATAATATTATAGTAGGATAAGAGAAAATATTTTTTTAATACAGTTGCTCAAAAAGTGGCGTATTGCAGGGACGTATAGCGTTCGGGATGTGGGCTATTACACACTCGAGCTTTTTCTTTACCTTTCCCGAACTCGTGTGTTTTCTTTCCCAACTGTCAAAATAATGTCTATTAAAAAGAAAAAACCAACCACGAAGTTTTTACAAAAAAAAATCATAGAAATTTATGATTCATGCAAATATTTCTAAAAAGAAGCTACTAATTTGTTTCAATATCAGATTTAAAAGTAATTTTAATTAAAATTTAAACATTAAATTAATACGTCCAATTTAAATTTATAAATATAAAAAAGTTGGCTGTATGACGTGCACTGCCATAGTCTCTGCATATAGGAGTTTGCGCGGGTAAGTGATAAGAAAATGACGGACCTTATTTCTTAATTTTCTAAATTAGTTTTCCTGGTTTTTATTGTGAAAATGAAAATGTTTATTTTCAGTTACAACTTACTTTAGGTTTCATTTCATTTCATCTCATTTAATTTTATTTTCATTTCATATAAATAAAAAATCTACTGAAGACTTGGCTGTATGGGCATAGTTCCCTTTGCATACCCAGAATGGGTGAAGAAAACAAAAAAAATCTCTGTTATGTTAAGTATAAATATAAGGTCCTTCTTAAAAAGTGCACATAATTTTAAGGGGTCAATGTACTCATGCATACAAACAACTTTTACTATGCAACCAACATTGAAATCGCGAAAAAAAAACAGCTGTTCCATACATTTTGATCTATTCGATTTAAAATTTTCTATGGAACAGCAGATTTTTTTTTCGCGATTTCAATGTTGGTACCATAGTAAAAGTTGTTTGTATGCATGAGTACATTGACCCCTTAAAATTATGTGCACTATTTAAGGAGGACCTTATATATTCTTTTACGGATGGCGCCATTTTCTAAATGAATCGTTAAATACATAAAATAATTAAATAATTATTAGTATCGGCCAGATTAAATTTATAAATATAAACAAGTTTGCTGTATGACGTGCACTGCCATAGTCTCTGCATAAAGGAGTTTGCGCGGGTAAGTGAAAAGAAAATGACGGTTTTTGTTAAGGTACTTAGTATGGTGGAATTAGTGCACGTTTAAATGTGAGAAATAAGGAAAGGCGCTCCTGTAGGATTCGGATTGCTTTTATTAGGTTAGATTTCATTTCATTGCATCTCATTTAATTTCATTTTCATTTCATATTAATAAAAAAATTCTACTGAAGACTTAATGCTGTATGGGCATATTGGGCATAGTTCCCTTTGCCTACCTAGAATGGGTGAAGAAAACAAAACAAATCTCTGCTTATATTCTTTTACGATTAGTTAGGTAGTTGAGTTGATTGTGTTTTTATTATTTTATTAAATTGCTTAATTTTTTCGCAACTGTATTAAAAATAGTTGAACAGTACACGTGCGGAACCGTCATTGCAACTTGTTCCGACTGTCAATCCTCACCTTCGGCTGTGCCTCGGCTCGGGTAGACATTTGTCGGAACTCTTTGCAATGACAGGCTTTCCGCACTCGCAATGAAATATACTATAAATAATAGTTTTTTTATCAGTGCACAAATTTTTAGGATCGACTCAGAATCGGTAAGTGAAAAACTTTCTCCTAGAAACATAGGTCGAAATATGACAAAAAATTTTTGACTCTTCATACAAATCGGACTGATCACGTGATCGATTTAGTATGGGAAGTTACAGTTACGGTTACAGCGCCATTTAGTGCATTCAAAAATTACTGTGATGTCCGCGCCACATAACTTGGCGTGTGTAACATAATTTAGTTCCAGAAATTGACACGCGCCAAGTTATGTGGAGCGTACTATAGGACATTGATTAGACTTATCTGCGGGCCTAGACAAGTGGCTTTCTATTATCGATATCGCCAGTAGAATAGAAAGGAAATGTATGGGATTGACATTAGCGGTCACATGACATTTCGATCGCTAATGTCAATCCCATTTGTCTTTCTATTCTACTAGCGATATCGATAATAGAAAGCCGCTTGTCTACTGGGGCTGATTAGACGTCTGTCATGAGCACGCAATGATAGCACAATTTGTCCGCGCCACGCGTTGAAAATAATAATGAATTGCGACAAGCGACGTCAGTATTATAATAATATTATAATAATTCAGTATTATAACAGTAATACAATCTGTTCGCCGGTTCCTAAGGGTCATAACGTGACTTAAATGTTAACTAGCCTATGTACATCCGAAATAAATTCATTCTAACTATTGGTGAATATTACTTACTCTCTTTCTACATACAAACAAACAAACATACAAACTTTACGTCTTTAAGATAATTATAGTCTTTAAAAAGAATATTTTATAAAAATGGATTAAATAAGATTACAATCAATTATTACATAATCGATTAAGGAACATCACTATTTTATTTCATACTTTTTCAATCTATGTACTCTTTGTACATGTTGTGACAGTTTCAAATGTAATTTTACTGACTTGAATTTATAATTTGTTGTTGTACGATTTACGTTTGGAAATTAATAACAATGACCTGTTACAAGAGTTGCGGAGTGCCAATGTGCAAAAGTACGACGATTAGAAATCTAGATATACTGTTTATTCATGTTCCTAATTGCGATAAACGTCGAAAACAATGGATAGATAATATTAGCAGGTCGAAATTCTGATTTGACTTCAAATAAAGATACAATATACTTTTGTGAAGATCACTTTGGTGTTAGTATTTTATTAATGATCCATTTTTCGAGTTTTTAGTCATAATTTGTATCGTAAAACCATTGATATGTCAATGCGTAAAACACAACACAGAATAATAAACTTATTATCTCGAGAAGTTCGTCTTGTTTGTTTTGTAAATAGTGACGTCACAAAATGATTTACCATGGCCGGCTTCCGTTATGGCTGTCATAAAGGGCGCGTGAAAAAAATTGAATGTATTTTACAAAAATAAAATTAAGCAATGTCTTTTAATGCAAAAATTAAATTGCATATTTATTATTTACCTCTAAGCTATCATACCTAATACTTTTCATATTGTATTTTGATAGAGGTCAAGTAGCCAATTGCAAAGTAATTTGAAAATGGAACGTTCTATCTAAACAATACACTGTGTTGCACATGCCAACTTACACTACACAGCCTCTTACCATACTAGTAAATCCTAGTTACCGAGCAGTATTATGTAAAGTTACTTTACATCATACTGCTCGGTAACTAGGATTTACTAGTAAGGTAAGAGGCTGTGTAAGTTGGCATGTGCAACACAGTGTATTGTTTAGATAGAACGTTCCATTTTCAAATTACTTTGCAATTCAAGCAGGTGAATGCTTTAATTGTAAAGTAACTTTACCATTCAAGCTATGCAAAACTCCTTGGTCAAACAATATTTTTTTCATAAAATGATAAGAAAACTATTTACTGTGGAGAACAATGAAAATGGCGGTTAAAATACGTACATTTACAAGTTTTGGCAAATTTTGAATAAATATTTTCTCTCTTATAAAAGAATCATTTTGTCATAACAATATAAATGTTTTATTTACCTCGCATGAATGATGTAAAGTAGAATGTTTGCCTCGGTTGCAAGTAGCTATTACACCCTCGAACTATATTCGCCCTCGCTCGTTTCGCTCGCTCGGGCGTCTAAATATCTCGGGTGCACTCGATCCTTTAGCGCCCTTTGCGAGCTGCGCTCGCACGGGCGCCAAATTGGATCTTGTTCTGTAATAGCTCGCTTACGTTCCTTGTGTAACAAACTACTATTTTAACACCCTTGCTCGTAAAGCTGATGTAAGTAATTCTACCGGTTTTAAATATGTAAAGCGGGTCATAAAAAACGCGTGTCTTACCAAAGCAAATAGTTAAGTTATAGTCCATACAAATTCCATAACAGTATTATTTGCCATTTCAAATATGGAACTGATCGCCGCCGCACGACTCCAGCTAGTGAGCAGCGCGCTGTTGCTATTCAAATTTCGAACTAATCGCCGCGCGGCGCCAGTCAGTAGACAGTGTGCATTCACAGATTGAGTTTATTTAAAATAAAAAAAACAGTTTATTCGGTAATTTAAAAACTTGGCTGCATGCTCTAGCGTCTTTGCCAACATTTTCACGCAGCCACGGCAGAAAATAATCCTCGCGCCATTTTTCTCAAATTTTCTTCTCTTTGTAGGTACTTGTATTGTGAATATCTAAAAATGACAACTTTCAATAATGAAGATGAGCAATATATTACTTCAACTCCACCGGATATACAAACAGAAGCGCGAACCGCATGCGACCGACAGCTTGCTGCCGTCAATATCCAAGGACAGCTAGATACATAACCACGTATGAAAATTTCTTGAAGTGGAAAAACATGAAAAATGCCAAGTCATTTTCCGAAAATGTAGTATTGGCGTATTTTAATGAACTAGCTAGTAAATATAAGCCTAGCTCGTTGTGGACAACATATTCTATGCTGAAAAGTACCCTCAAGATGAAAAATGGTGTCGATATTAATATATATACAAATCTCATTGCATTTTTAAAGAGACTAAAAATGAACAAAATATAAAATGTTTTTTTTTCTGTTTCTTCGCAAATGTGTTAAAAACGTCGTACGATATACGTGCGTATTGGTTATCGCACTAATATCGTAATGTACACACGGCGGCACATCAGACTATACATGTTGACCTTGAGACCGCCTTTATGCCCTACGTAATAAAAGCTGTTATAGCAGTTCAACTGTTTAACCTGATATGCTGTCGAGTGTACATTCACCTGCTTGAATTGCAAAGTAATTTGAAAATGGAACGTTCTATCTAAACTATACACTGTGTTGCACATGCCAACTTACACACCATACTAGTAAATCCTAGTTACCGAGCAGTATGATGTAAAATTGTATACTTATTTGAATAATTTTCCGAACTATGCAATTTAGTTTTAGATTAACGGAGATACTTGAGAAAAAAATCTACATTATGATTCAACCAGAACGTATTCCACATAACATGACGACATTTTTTTTAACACTTCCAAGGTAGAGGTTACTGAGAATTAGGACTTCAAAGTATTCATTTCGAGCGTTTACCCGGAGGGAGCGGATGAAAAGGTTAATAATTTTGTACACACCATATAAATCAAAATTCCGATGCATTAGGATACTACAACAAAAGCTGTAAGCCTAGCATGACCACCCAAAACGTGATATGTATCGCATGATAGAGCGACTTATCGACATTCAAACATCAAAACCCGTCGTTTGTCAGTTAAACCGGATAACTTATCATATCATATCGAATTTGCTCGTAGCTGCCCAAAATGAAGCTTCATCGGAAAAAATCGTGTCCCAATCACGGTCTTTGTTTTCGCACGCCCAATGTAGCCTTTTTTCAACATGCGTTTCAGAAAAGAGAGGTTTCTTCACAGTGTTTCGATATTTCACGCCATTTACAACTAAACGCCTTTTGATGGTGTCAATTAAGTGATATGATTATACACTTTTTCTTCAACTGCTCTTGCCCAGAGCGAAGTGATAAGAATGAATTCTTGGCAAACTGCTGCACAATATGTTTATCCTCTGCGACAGACGTCTTTTTCGATTTGCCACGATCTGGTAAGTCATCGACGGTTTTTGTTCGTGAATATCTCTTTACCCACTTGCTCACGAAGGCCTTGATTTTGTTCACATAGTGGGCGGCCTGGTCACGGGACATTTTGGGTCCATTCGGATGAGTACAGAGAAATACAGCTTCAAAACGGGAAGCGTTCGCGGCACTCATTGTTATAATAATATTTTTTTGCAAGAAACTGGAGGGATAACTTGTGTTTTTTTTACAAAGCATTTTAGGCAAAGGACTATTCTATTCAGCCTAATATTTATATTTATAAATAGTATTCCAAAAATTAAAAATATGCCGGTCACGTTCTTGTCGAACACATCCGTTATCAAGTTTTCCATGATACAGTTTCTTAATGAAATTAACATGGGCTTAGATAATTGGTGTGAATGTAAGAAATTATTTATTTATTATAAGTACCTATTTATATCCATACGTTCTTCAAATAGCCCTATACTTTCGGTTGTAATTGTTAATTTTAAATAATTTAAACAGGGATAATCGTCGGCTGTTGTCACTAACTCTTATCTTAAATGAGGTTTAACGCAGGGGTCGCGTGTGGGTTTCCCTCCCACGTAAGCCAAATTACCTCACCTTCAACCTTTGGAAGATAAAGATTTACAAACATTTAATTAAACAGATATACATACCTACATCCTATTTCAGGAATGTTGCTAACGCACTTTATAGGACTAGGACCCAAATGCCACTACTTCTATTACTGCTAAGTAATTAAGTATGACGATAGTGTTTTAATATATTAAATAAGAGCCAATAAGTAGTATCGATAGTATTGTCTTGCCTTAACAATGGTCTATTGAGAGGTAACACTCGTACAGGGTTAAGCGCGGATCACACCGCCAGCTAGCGAGCGAGCGGGTGCTGGAGAGTGAAACTTAGTGAGCTGACGGGAGAGACGAGCGGGTGGGAGAGGTGAGCTAGCGGGCGGGAGAGGTGCGCGAGCGGGAGGGAGACAGACGGGTTGCAGAGGTGAACAACCGGGCGGGAGAGGCGAGCTAGCGGGCGGGAGAGTCAAACGGGCGGGAGAGATGAACCAGCGGGCGGGAGAGGCAAGCGAGCGGCCCCCTTAGTTGGGTTGGCCGGGGTCAACCGCAGGCTTATTACCGAAAACAAGCAACCAGTTGCTAATTGTACAATTGCAATGCAACGCGACTGCTACTAGTTGCGGTTCCTAGCTTGCGGTTTGCAATCGGTACAGTACAGTACAGTACCGTACAGTACGGTACGAGCGCTTTCATGCAATTTTAGTTCACAAATCGCTCGCTTGTGGCGCTATCGTAGCGATCTACGTTCCGTAATATGAATAAGTCTTTTGGGAGCGATTAATTGTTAATTGTCGCGATTGCAACTGTCACTTTAAGACATTTTTTTTTCATTTATTGGGGTCAAGATCGGTAATAAGCCTGCCGGGGTCCCTATCTTTGAGCAGAAGGTAGGTATTCCAGCCCCTGTGCCATATTGCTATAAATATATGAGTACTGTGGTCATGTCTCTCACCTGCGGTCCATTCTGCGACGCTGGGTCGTTAGGGTCTCCAACAGTAATAGATTTGGCATACTTGACAGCGGCTGCCACAAACTTGTCGTATACTCCTGACTGCACGTACAGACGTGATGCAGCAATGCATATCTGACCTTGGTGGAAGAAGATGCCGTTTCCAGCGACTGGTACGGCTAAATCCACTGCAACATATTGCTAGATTAACATTAGAAGTGATAACTATCATAAAATTATTTAAGTTTCGAGGTAAGAATCATTAAGCTCTTGTGTTACGGATATTAGCAACACTTAAGGCATTTTATAAGATGTTAACTTTCCATATTTAATTGTCTTAAAAGTGAATCTTATTATGATTTAAATAAGAATATTAATTAAGGCCCTACTCGGAAAAAGTATGGACTTTTTGATTTTAAACTATAGGACGGTTACAGTTGTTACAAATCTGGTAATAAGACATAAAATTTCTTCATACCTTTATCTAGATTCGTATAGTTTCAAAAACAAGATTTTATGATATTGCCTCGACACTTTTTCTTTTCGAAAAGACCTCTAAAAATACGAAAATTCAAGATTATTCTGAAATGAGGTTACTTACACTATTGGAAATTGGTTTAATTAGTGGACAATAATAATATTTAGGATCGTATAGAAGCATTTTTTTATAAATCGCTGTAGTTTTTTAATACGAAGTGATTTTGTGTTTTTTTGCCTAATCTGCAAAATCGGTCTCGCTCCCGCGAGCGTCGGTTTCTCATTGCTATCTCGCTTCAGCATAATTTTTTCGAGTATCGCCTTAACGTTACTTAACTAATTTTTATGGCAAGCTAGATACGTTACAAGCAATGGTGGAAAAATCGTCCTATAACTGGATGATTTAAGTAAGTATATAACTAACGATCAGCATCATCCATGATGATAAGAGGGCTTTTTCCACCCAGCTCCAAAGTGACTCTTTTAAGATTATTGACTCCTGCCGCTCGCTGTATCAGCTTACCGACCTATAAATAAAATAAAATTTAAAATAAAAAAACAAGTGTCTCCAATATATAAATTTGGGGTTTACGCCAGTTCCTCAGTGGTTGACGATTTTGAGAGTAGTGTGCTTCCCTCATATAGGTATATTCACATAATATGAGTGTGATGTGCTATCTCGATGTAGATAAAAAATAGCACATAATATATAGCTTTCGAACGCACTTCACCGAAAAAAAACTAAATTTCAAATACAAAATTCATTTATTCATATTTAAACTTATTAAATATGTATTTATGAATCGTCAACATTTTCCTATCGTCCATTCAAGGCTATTTTACAACTTTTTTATTAACTTGCCATGTTAGTTAGTTAGTTAGTTAGTGGGAGACAAATCTTGCAAGCTTAACTAGAACCACTTCCCAGTGTCCGATGGAGCTGAAATTTTGTATACAGGTTTGGTTTAGATGACAATACAATATTAAAGTACAGTCAGCAAAAAAGGTAGTCATGAAAATGAAATTTTTACAAAAAAAACTATTCATTCATGTAGATTACTTGGATGCGTCTTATTATTGTCAAGAAGAACAGGCGGGCCGAATGGATGTCAATGACTTCAAAAACTTTGTTTTGAGGAGCCCGTGGCGCAGTAGATAGCGCGCTTGGCCTGCGATCGTAGAGGTTAAGCAACTTTCGCAATGGTCGGTCACGGGATGGGTGACCAAATACTTTTCATCTCGAGCTCCTCCGTGCTTCGGAAGGTACGTTAAGCCGTTGATCCTGGCTGCACTTGCAGTCGTTAATACCCACCAATCCGCACTGGGCCCGCGTGGTGGGTCATGGCCCATTCTCTTTATCCATCCATAAGGAAGGCCAATGCCCCAGCAGTGGGGACATTAAATGGCTGATGATGTATGTGTATGTGTGACTTCAAAAACACCCTGTACTTAAATACATTCCTTACCTCAACAGATCCAGTGAAAGATATCTTGGCGACATCAGGGTGGTGCGTGAGGGCGACGCCAGCACCCTCCCCGAAGCCCGGCACAACGTTGACCACCCCCTTAGGGATGCCAGCCTCTTTGAGTAAAGCCGCCAGAGCCAGAGCCGTTAATGGCGTTTGTTCAGCGGGCTTCACTACTACCGTACATCCTTGAAATTTTTAAAGTATAAGTATAGGTATTATTATTTGGTTTTAGTTAAATAGTCGATTTAAGTTTTATGAAGAACTTGTGTAAAGTAAAATAATTTTCTTTGTTAATAATACACAAAAGGAGAACACACATAGCAAGATATATAGCACATAACATAAGAAGCAACTCGTTCCCCCTGCACCAAACAGGTTTTCTAAGATTTCCAACCGAAGAGCACCTAGTTTCAGGTGAATAATTTGACTTATTCACTTTATTAGCACACATACCTACTACATAAGACATAACATAATTTAGTTCGTCTAATAATGCAAATAATAATTCAAAATAAAATCAAGATCAGATATTGAAAATGTCCAAAAACTTTGCAACTCTGTTCATTAACATTCGTAATACTTCAAAGGACCAACAAAAAAGCGCTACTTTTTCCCCTGTCTCATTTCCTACGGAGTTGTTCAAATGGGTCATTCAAGTCCCAATTGCCCAGACCTTTGACGCAATGAGGGGGGTTACAACACAATGAAAATTTGAAAACGTAGGGACTATGTCTACTATATGGCCAATCCTTCTCACTCGCAGGATATTATACAATACGGTATTTTACTGATTTTTTTTTATTTCTTTAAAATGTTTTTCGAAATATTAGCTACACAAAACAAGTTTTCATTTTAAATTATCTTGAATATTTTCAAAGATATAGGACTTCAAACTTTATAATTAGACAAGGACAGGACGCTATCTTAGTGACGTCAGTGGGTTAGTAGCGTCATAGTCACGCCATAGAAGATTTCGTTTTAGAAAGAGACAGCTATAGTCAAAATCAAACAGACTATAATTCTTTTATTATAAAACAGATTCAAATTATATTTTCACATTTGGTATTCATAATTGCAATATTTTTTAACGTCATCATTAAATATCTACATTTCAACAACAGTAAAATACCCTATTTTGTTCACAAAAAAATTGCACCTCAACGCTTACTTACATAACGATTACTAAGTAGAATTGTTTGCTCACGTCAAAATGATTGTAGAGAAAATTTCTAATTTTAACACTTTATATTAAACAAAGTGAAGTCGTGCCGGACGACGTTCCGTGGGCAGGCCCCCTACAAGGTGGACCGACGATCAGGGTGTAGGCACCCAACTTTAAGACTGGTAGGCCATCAACTTTAAGACAGCGATTCAAAAATAGCGCGATGCAGAATAGGTTCCTAAAATGAATTGCTTTCTTTCGTACTCTGACCTTCTAAAAACTGGATCGCAAATGAATTGCTAAATGTGAATGACCGAACGATTTGTGTCCTTATTTCTTCTACCCGTCTCTTTCACTCGATTCTCTCATGTCCTGAGAGTGAAAGGGACGGGTTGAACCTGCAGGTGTCATTTTAGCTTGGCCGAGTTATAAGTCAAATAAGAGTTGATGACAGCTCAGCGGCTGTGAAATGTCATTGAATGATCACTGAATCGCTGTCATTGATATTAAGCTGTCGTGGTACGAATAAGCGAAGCAGTTCAGTTTAGGTCCTAAACAAAACTGCAATAAGAGTTGATGGTAGGCACCCAGGTCGCGGGAAGCCGCTGGATGCGGGCAGCGCAGGACCGATCGTTGTGGAGATCCTTGGGGAGGCCTATGCCCAGCAGTGGGCGTCGTTCGGCTGACATGATGATTAAACAAAGTAGTGAGTAATATAAAATGAAATAAAATTCTCTTTCTACTTCGTATCAAATGAAATTGTAGTACCGTAATTACATGTTCACACATCGCAAATAATCGTCTGCATGGAATTTATAAAGAGTCCACTTGGGGAACATTTAAATTCCACGCTTTTGAACAGACAGAGCCGCCAATAGCCACCGCGTAAATTTTGAAGGTACCTAACTCAATTTACAGATGGAAAAATGTGCTTGTGCATTTTTTCCTTTACTTTACCGCACTACTAAAGTCATAAAGTACGTAAATTTTTTAATTGAACCGAATTTGTTTGACAAAGTTGACTTTTTTCGTCATAGAATCAAAAGCGGCCAAAAATAAAACATTCAATTTTCATCTATTGCAACTAACGAGACTTATATTTATAATATTATTCAGTTTTATTGAGTATTTAACTCTTGTAAAGCCAGGGTATTTTTTAATGGCCCATTTTTTATGTAAACAAAGCACTTTGAGTGCGCGGCTATCGCTATCCCGAACATCTGGTTATACTTAGGCCGTCTTTGGTTACATTTATAATAAGCTGAACAACAAGGCTATAAACTAAGACTATTTCGACAGTTTTACGATATGTTTTGTTTTTATAATGGTCGTTCGAACTTGACCTTTTGAGTAAACAAAGAACAATAGTGCGGTCCATGCGATATATTTTTTTTTTCACATAGTTATCGATAAAATAACATATAAGAAGTATATATATTTAGAATCTACATGAAAAAATCTATCTGATAAGAATATAATATACGGAAAAAAAATTTAATTTATTTTTTGAAATTTTCAAAAAACTAATTACTTCTGGTTTCAAAAAAAATCGAAATTAAATGTTTTTTAACCGACTTCTAAATCAAAAAGGAGGAGGTTCTCTATTCGTCTGTATGTATGTTTTTTTTTTTTTTTTTTTTTGTGTATGTCCACCGATTACTCGAAGACGGCTGAACCGATTGAAATGGTTCAAACGTTATTACATCAGGTTGGTTTCCAAGTTGGTCCCATTTTTTGAAAATTTGAAATCGGTTCAGTAGTTTTCAGGAAATCTTGAAAATACTGTCGTTTTCGTTACCACTTTATGTGAATTTAATACTTATCTTTAGGCATAACTCCTTTGTTTATAAACCGATTTAGATGATTCTTGTTTTGTTAAAAAGGGGATACCTCAAGGTATTTTAACCGACTTCAAAAAGGAGGTTTTGAGTTTGATTGTATGGTTTATACACTCTTTTAGTGATAGTTGATAATGATTGATAAATTAAACTATTTGATAAATGTAAAAAACTGATATATTGATATAAAAACGTCTTAAAATTAAAATGATATGAGAGTGCGCGACGGCTATGATATTCGAACACGTACTGAGTTGATGAATGACCTAAATTAGTCCATGTGGCGTAAAAGTGCTGATGTGACAAACTGTACGGCGCTTGCCCGTACATGCTCCCGGGCCAAACAATGGGAGATAAAAAAATTATGATCATGAATGACGTGTATTACAAGATGACATAAAAGGTTTTACAAGGTGATAGAACAATGTTAAACTTATATGCTAAATTGTCTTTGAAGCATAGGTGACGAAGCCTTATTATGTACGCGTGCACTTGATTTTACACTTTTGTTTACACTTTGATTGCCCTTATTAACACTAGCACTACACTGATTCACTTCACTTTCACTTATACGCTGAACCGTAACCTGTGTGGGATCAGCGTGGAAGATGACTTGCGGCTGCGGCGCCGCCGGCGCCGGCGTGGCAACGGCACCGGCCTGGGACGGGCGGCTCGCTCGCTTCCGCAGTCGTCGGGCGACGACAAACACCAGAGCTGCGACACCGGCTCCCGCGATGATGTAGATGGCCACGTAGTGGTGTACATCGTGGTACGAAGCCCGATCCGACAGTACTCCTTCCGTGGCGGCAGATTTCATGTCCTTGATCTGTTTACTAATATTCTCAATGTCTTTCTGATGATCCTCAGCAACATATTGTGTATCAATAGCGGAGGTGGGTATAGACAGATTAATGAGATTGTTGATAGGCGGGATGTCGATTTTGATGACGTCAGCTTTTTGTTCCATGGTATTTGACAGCTTTTTTATGCGAGAAAATTGAAAAAGATCTACCTTTGATAATACAGTCGTCGCTTAATGTTATTATTCCAGCCGTTTCTAATTGCACGGCGGTAACATGATGCTCACATATGATTCGAACGGGGCATTGTCCGCAACAGAAATATAGGTAAGTATTAATGTTATGTAATTCGATCCATTTATGTTTACATGTGAAGGTCGTTGTCTCGCATTCGTCGCTGATAGGTTTTTTGACACATAGATTTTGATCTGATCTCATTTGATAAACTGGCTGATTTAATGGGCATATGTAGGTTTCGGTATCGTAATTAACACAATTTTGTAGGTTGGTCTCGGACATAGTTACGTAAGAATCCTTTTGTATATTGACTGCTACGTAATCTGAAATCGGAATTAATGTTATCATTTTGCTGTTTACCTCTTGTGGGATCGGTATAAACTTATAAATATCGAAACTGTCGCGTCTCACCAAAGGAATGCCGACTTCAAATATTATGAAGTCTTTCATGGCTTTAGCTTTTACAGTTAGCAAATGATATATTTTCGATATGTCAGCTTGAAAATTATTAAATGGCAACGTCAAGTCTTGTGTTAACAATCCAGTGATTAAATTTAGTTCATTTTTTAATTGTTGTGGAGTTAAAAGACGAAAATTGAATCGGCCTAAGTAAATGTTAGTAAGCACGTCTACCAGCGTTTCTTGTATGTTTCGCAAGTTCATCAAAACTCCGTGGGCAATAACTGTTGATAACGTTAAATCATTTGCTTTGATTGCGACATATAGCTCACTACGCTGCTCATTCATTTGATTGTCCAATGTATTTAGATGTTGATTAAAACTTTTGTGTTGTTTATCTATAGATGTTTCCATTCTTTTGATTAAGTTCAACTCAGCTTCTACTACAGATGTCTGATTTTTCCATAATAACTCGAGATGTTTTTGATTATTTCTGATGGTTTCTGTATCTTTGGCGTATTGCTGAGCGAAGCGGTCATCGAGTACTCCGATCAGTGTGTTAGCCAGGGTACCGATGCCGTTGATAAGGCCGCAGCGCTGTCGCGTGCGCACGGCTTCCCCGGGCGCTGGGAGTTGCTGACCGAGCAGTAGGTATTGCATTGTAATGCTCGAGCTCGGCGAACCCGTGATGTAATTGGAGAAGCATTACTTTGTATTGTGATAACTTTGAATTCATACAAGCGGTTTCAATATGATTTATATATTTTTCAAGTAATTCTGTCCCTTGCCAAAACGGAGCCATGTCGTAATAAATAATTAATTTCCATTGGTCTTGTTCTAGGCGCATTTTTCCAATATTATCAAAGTAAAAACCATGACTTGCATTTAAGCCTGATATTTTGTATTCGCAGTGCACTGAAGGAGTTATTATAAATAACAATGTAAATATCAAATATAAATAGTGGGATAAATTTAATTTCCAGGTTGATTTTTTCTGTTTCTCTTGTACGGCAGCGGCAGAAATGATATTATTTGTTTTGATTGTTTCTTTGTTTTCTTTCGTCGTCTCTGATGTGTTTGTTACAGGTAAACGGGATATTTTAGTAATGGGCCTTTTGATATAACCATTTTTTGTTTTTAGGGTGACAACACGCACTAATCCGTCGGTTCCTGGGTGTAATTCGATTACGCGGCCCAGTGCCCATTTTCCAGCGGGCAAATTGTCGTCTTGTATTATCACGATGTCATCAATCTTAAAATTTTCCTTAGGCTGGCGCCATTTACTTCTAACTGATAATTGACAAAGGTACTCAGATTTCCACCTGTTCCAGATGTCATTAAAGATCTTTTGCGTCAATTGCCATCTGGTTCTTAGGTCCTTTTCTGTTTCTATTACAGTCAATGTGGGTCCACTTGATAGGAAATGTGCCGGGGTTAGATAGTCAATATTGTCTGGGTCTTCAGTCAAAACACAAAGTGGTCGTGAATTTAGGCACCCTTCCAGTTGAGCCAAGAGAGTCGAATATTCTTCATAGGTCAACTTTTGCTCGCCAACTACCCTTTTTAAGTGCTGCTTTAAACTTCGGATCGAGCGTTCCCAGAGCCCACCTGCGCTAGGCCACGATGGGGCGTTGAAGTGCCAGTTGATTTCCATCTGAGTGACAGCATCGAAAAAGTCCTTATCTAATGTTTGTTTTAAATTGATATATTCTTGATTAAGAACCCTACTGGCGCCGACAAAGTTTGTCCCATTGTCACTGTAGATGTGACGTGGGGCACCTCTTCTTGCGGCCATCCTGCGAAGGGCTGCCAAAAAGGCGGATGATGTTAAGTCTGACACTAGTTCAAGGTGCACAGCTTTAGTCACCATGCACACAAAAACAGCGATATATCCCTTCGTCGTTTTGATACCTCTACCCTTGTTTGATTTAACGTCGACGAACCCTGTAAAGTCGACGCCGGTGTTATAAAATGGCCTTGTAGGGTTGACACGTGATGCTGGTAAATCTCCCATGATTTGATTATGTTTATCGGGGTTATGGTGTCTACACTTGACGCACTTTCGGAGACGCTTCTTAACGGCTCCGTAACCTCCGATAAGCCAGTATTTTTGACGTAGAATTGATGTAGTTGAGCGTGCTCCGCCATGAAATGAAAGTAAGTGTGCATGATCTATTAAAAGTTCGGCTAATCGGCAATTCTTGGGTATGATTAGGGGGTGTTTCATCTCCGGACTTATGTTAGCTTTTCTTAAGCGTCCACCGACCCTTAGGAGACCGTCTTGACCTAAAACTGGGTTCAACTCAATGATTTTACTCTTTGAATGAATTTTGCTACCTCCCCTTAAACAGGTAATTTCTTTTGAAAATTCTGCATGCTGTACATTTTTTATCACAATATTTCTTGCTGTTTCTAGTTCTTGTAATGATAAGTAATTTAGTTTGTATTCTTTTGTTTTTGTAAATCGCAGTATCCATGATATTATTCTGATAACTTTGTTGAATGAGCTGTAATTTGATAGTAACTGATCAATTAAATTATTTTGTATATATTCCTCGGTGACAACGTTTACTTGTTTTTTATTTTTTATCTCTTGTTCTGTTTTAAAACATTGTTTTTGTTCACTGTGAACGTAGTCTGACAGCCATGAGGGCCCCTTCCACCATAAGGAATGACCTTTCAGCTGTGTAACCGTCAAACCGCGGCTGGCGCAGTCTGCTGGGTTTTCTTCGGACTTGACGTAGTTCCAGCACTCCCGAGGCATGATATTTGTTATCTCTCTCACTCTATTTGCAACAAAGGTGTTCCATCTTGTGGGGTCGCCGTTCAGCCATCCCAGAACGATCATAGAATCTGACCATCCGTATACCTTAATAACATAGCTTTTCAAACATTCTTTGACTTTTAATATTAATTTTGATAAAAGAAGAGCTCCGCTTAACTCTAGTCTTGGAAGAGAGAGCTTACCACTAGCTGGAACTAATCTCGATTTTCCTACTAATAAATGTATACTTGAGTTTTGATCTTTTGTAACTCGGACGTAAATTACACAGGCATAAGCCTTAATCGATGAGTCACAGAATCCATGCAGCTCAATGGTGTCACTTTCTTGTGTCTTTATCCAACGTGGTATCTCCAACTGATTGATATTTTTAATGTCATATTTGATTTTTTGCCATTCTGATTCTATTTCCTCTGGTAATGGGTCATCCCATTTAATTTCTGCTAGCCAAACATTCTGAAAAATTATTTTTAATTTTGTTGATAGGGGTGACAACCAACCTAGTGGATCGAAAAGCTTTGATATATTTGATAAAAGTGATCTTTTGGTCTCGTGATTATTTGATGTATCTATTTTTGACTCGAACACAAACACATCCTTTTGTGGGTTCCAACCCAAACCCAGGGTCTTGGTATGTTCCGATCCTTTAAAGTTGAAGCTCTCTAAATTTGATGACTCGGCTGCCTCTGGTAATATCGCTGGAAAGTTTGACTTCCATTTTCTGAGATTGAAACCACCTGATTGTAATAGTTTCTTAAGGTCGTTACATAATTGTTTCGCTGATTCGGGTCTATGGGCTCCATGGACTACGTCATCAGTGTAGAAAGACTGTTCCAGGACATCAGGAGCTGAGCTGGAGGGGAAGTTTTGTCGCTCATCGGAAGCTAACTGTCTTAGGGTCATCATGGCCAAAAACGGTGCTGCTTTTGTCCCATACGTCACAGTGGTAAGAAGGTATTCCTTGATAGGTTCGTGTTGTGAGCTGCGCCAGATGATTTTTTGATAATTTTGGTCATTTTCATTCATGCTTATTTGGCGAAACATTTTCTCTATGTCCGCTGTAAACCCATACTGATATTGTCTCCATTTTATGATAAGAGACTGAAGGTCTTGTTGGAGATTCGGCCCAGCTTCCATGACGTCATTTAGGCTTTGTCCCGAAGATGTTTTTGAAGATGCATTAAACACAACTCTAAATTTTGTACTTGTTGATTCGGCCCTTTCTACACAATGGTGAGTCAAATAGCAGTCGGGTGTCGAGTGTCCGATAGCGGGCTTCATGTGTCCGAGTGATTCATACTCATTCATAAATAATTTGTATTCTTTTGCTATGTCTTTATTACGATAGAATTTTCGCTCTAATGTTTTAAATTGCGCAACAGCTTTGTTTTTCGAGGCCCCCAAATTTTCTTTGAAATCTTGTTTTAACGGCAACCTCACTTCATATCGCCCATTTTCGTGTCGGACAGTAGTATTTTTATAATATTCTATACAAAGTTTATTTTCATTTGATATAGGGGTTGTTTCAGAGATATCTTCAATCTCCCAAAATTTATGGATCTCTTCTAAATGATTTAATATGACGTTACACTGTAGTGTTTTGATGATTCCGCTAAGTATCCATCCCAAGCGCGTGTTTTGTGCAAGGGGTGAGTCATTACTCATTTTGCATACGCCTTCCAAAAGTATAATCGAATAAATATCAGCTCCTAGTAACAAATCTACTGGGCGACTATGATAAAATTCGGGGTCAGCTAAATTTAAATTATTTAAAAATGTCCATGATGGTTTGCTAAATGAATGACTTGGTAAATTTTTGATTAAATTGTTCATAATGATGGCGTCTGTTTCAAATTCAAAATCGTCATTGTTTGATAGACACTGGATGCGTATAATCCCCTTACAATTGCTTTCCTTTGCACCTATTCCTGATATTACCCCCTGGCATTTACGACGAGGCATCCCTAACAGTTGCGCGGCATTCTCCGTGATGAGTGATGTTTGGGAACCCTGGTCCAGTAAGGCTCGTAAGTTGATATAAGTACCATCACTGGTTTGTACCTTTATAACAGCTGTCGCTAAAAGCACCTCCGGGGTTTCGCCTTGTATAGACACGTGCGAGTTGCTACGAACCGCTTGCGAAGTTTCAGGTTTCGTGTAAATGTCCGGGCGATATTTTGCGGACGGCGCGCCAGACGTGCGCTCTGATTGCGTAAATGCTTCGTGTAGTAGTGTGTTATGCGCCTGATTGCATTCACGACACCGTTTTTCAGAAATGCATGCCTTACCATAATGACAATAAAGACAGTTTTGGCATATGTTGAACTTGTTAATAGTGTGTCGTTTCAGTAAAGGTTTCATATCTAAAAATTGTTTACAGTAAAATACAGCGTGATCATCAGCTTTACAAATTGGACATTTATAAAGTTTTGTAGCATAAACATTTTTGTTATAAAATGATTGCGAAATTGAACGTCCCTGTGGCGAAAATGACTGCTTATTGTTATAATTAGAAGTTGGTTTCTGATATTTTGATGTTGAAGGAAAATGATTATTATTTTTCATTGTAGTTGATTTAATTAAGGGTTCCTGTTTACGTCTTGATGACTCCAAAGTGGTGAACTTACTCTCCAAAAATTCTAAAAAGTCAGATATGATGGGTATTTCTCTTGGCTGCTTTACAGACGCTACATATTCATTATGAGTATCTGTGTCTAATTTTTGGCACAAAATGTATATAAGAAGTGGATCCCACGAATCGACTGTCACACCCAGGTTTTTGATAGCGTTAAGGGTTTCACGTGTTGTATCGTGAATCCTTTTTAAATGGCTTATTGATATTTGTTCAACGGCCGGTATGCTAAACAAAATGTCAATATGCGAGTTCAAAATCAATTTCTTATTGTCATATCTATGTGTTAAGATATCCCAACAAACAGAGTAATTATCAGATGAAATAGGTAAATGTTGAAGCAGTCGCTCGGCCTCACTCTTGACCTTTGATTTCAAAAATTGCATTTTTTGAGCGCTTGAAAGTGATGGGTTGTTATGAATTGTCTCGACAAAAAGATCTTTGAAAGAGGTCCATTGGTGATAACTACCAGTGAATACAGGTAATTCTATATGGGGCGTCGACTGTTCGCGGTGGGATACGGACCATAATTTTTTATTAATTGATTTGATAGCATTATTATAACTTCTTTCATATTTATAGTACGCTGCTTCATATTCTGTATTTCTGCCACCTAATTCGCTGTCCAGCTCCCAGTGAAGCGAATCTATAGCCTGCCAACGAGCTTGAACCGTACGTAATAAATGATCAAATTCCCCCTTTTCGGTGATAGTATCTAATAATATATTAGACAGGGTGTGTTCAAACGCCTTAAAGTTGCTGCTTTGTTTACGCAACATTTCATCTGTTTTACTGTTCGAACCTTGAGCGCGAGATGAGGCGTGCTGATCAGACGACCTATACGGAGTGGTAGACGGCATGGTCATGGGTGCCGCTGGTTTAATGATCGATGTAGAAGGCCTACTTTCATCTTTCGATTGATAATTCTGGATTGTTGTTCTTATAGCTGAGAATCTCTCACGTACAGCTTCATATTGCTTTGATGTAAAATAATGATGAGACTTATCATCGACCTCACATAGCCTAATATGATTTGTTTGAAATTCCTGCCAGTAATTGTCTAGTGTGTCAAGGCGACGTTTGATATAATCAGGAGTCTTCCTATCTGAACCGTCTTTTTTGAAGTTAGTATATACCTGTTCTATACCCGATGATAGTTGATCTTGAGTGCAAAGTAAATCTTCCATGGTGACCATCTCGCTGTGTTGCTATTGAATAGAGTAAAGGAAATGATACGGCTTACTTGATGTTGCTGGTACTCACGAACCCAAGAAGGATAGTCCTTGGGTGGGTCGCCTTTTTGCTGCTTGATGTCTTCGATAACTTCAGTGATAGGTGATAGTTCACCTCACTTGCGACACAGAGTCACGTTTTACACGTCCACGTTTCCACTGAGTCACTCGCGAGGCCCTTATACGAAGGACCAAAAAGAATGTATGGTTTATACACTCTTTTAGTGATAGTTGATAATGATTGATAAATTAAACTATTTGATAAATGTAAAAAACTGATATATTGATATAAAAACGTCTTAAAATTAAAATGATATGAGAGTGCGCGACGGCTATGATATTCGAACACGTACTGAGTTGATGAATGACCTAAATTAGTCCATGTGGCGTAAAAGTGCTGATGTGACAAACTGTACGGCGCTTGCCCGTACATTGATCACATACCTATTTACCAGAAAACATGCAAATTGCCTGCACGATGCACTAAAAAGAGTGAAATAAAAATTATTTTTATAAAAAAATAAAACCGCCTTCTAAAAAACCACATCAAAAAAGTAAGAAATAATTCCTCACCAAATAAATAACGTAAGTACTTTGAAGTTGGGCGTGAAACATGTACAATTTTTTGTTGTTTTTGTTAAAACCCGCCCGACTTCAAAGTACTTACGTTATTTATTTGGTGAGGAATTATTTCTTACTTTTTTGATGTGGTTTTTTAGAAGGCGGTTTTATTTTTTTATAAAAATAATTTTTTATTTATTTTTTCTTCTGGATCACATATTAAAGTGTATTTTTAATAGTATGACGAATTTATCTCTCTTTTGAACATCGAAAACCGCATGCAAAACATATAAAAATTGCTATACTAACAAAAAAAAACAATTGGGGGTAGTTGCAAGTGCGTGTATACACGCACCTGGTCGTTGAGAGGAGCTTGTTATTTAAATTTTTACGTTTTTGCATTCACCGTGCTTTTTTTTATTATTGAAAAATTTAAAATGATTAGGTAATATAAAGTGAATGAAAAATAAATGAATGAATAAAATTTCTAAATACTTACTTCATTTAAAATTTTTCAATATTTAAAGCTTCTTGGTAAAATCCGTCATTTAAAAAAAGTTTCCTTAAATCTCAGTGACACGCATAAAATTACTCAAAGCCTTCAAGTATTTTAATTTTCTTTACGATAGATTCACATTACAGTTACAGATTTTAATGTGATTTTTTTATGGCATGCTCTCTATTAACTTCTGAATCCTTGAATAAATATTCGCATCAAGTCACACTGTTACTAGATGCGAATATTTTTCTCAACCAGTAAGGCGTCCATCACACTGCCTCCGGTTTCCGCACTACCGGACGGAGATGCGGCGTGATTTATCATACACTGCGGGTTTTGTATGCACATCAAAATTCTACAGCCATAGTTAAGAAGCGCACTACCACAAACCGGAGCGTCGTGCGGTGCAGTGTGGGATCCGTCCGAGGGCGTTTGTGCACTACCACTGAATTTTACCGATCCGGAAAAAAGGGATGCTTGTATTTTAATAATTAATCATTTATATTAGTAATTAATTAAATACAAGCATCCGTTTTTTTCCGGATTCGTAAAATTCAGTGGTAGTGCACAAACGGCCTAACAGAGTGACTGGTTTTAGTGTGACTGGTTGCGAATAAAGGCAAAAATCTTCAACTGATTCAAAAGTATAATATTTTAAGTTAGTCGTGTTGCATTTCTAGAAGTTCTTCTTGAATTTCATCAGGCACCTCAGAAATGGTTACACTGAAATGATTAGATCAGTTTCTGACTACTTGTATCCTCGCAGTAAGGAAAATACTGATTGACTTTATTTTTGAAGTTTGTTAAATGCAGCATTATGTTCCTCTGCATTTCTCCTTTAATCTCAGCACCCTGTTTGAAAATAATTTGATTGATCATATCAAACGCAGAGTGGTTTTTATTTTTCGACTTTGCTAATCCATAGTTCAATTTAAGAATAAACGCACTGATTTTGTCTTCATAAGCATAATATAACTATATTGCTCATTGCTATGCCTTCCAACTTCAAATTCCCCGACCCGACTTGCTTTTTTTAGTTGCGCAAAAAAATCGACCAAAATTAAATAAGCGAAACGTAGGTACACTCGACAGCACATCAAGTTAAACAGTTGAACTACGATAACAGCTTTTAATACGTAGGGCATAAAGGCGGTCTCAAGGTCAACATGTATAGTCTGATGTGCCGCCGTCTGTACTTCAAATTCCGACTGACAGAACTGTTAAAGCAGTAGCACATTTTTTTTAAGGCGACGGGTAATAGAGTGCTCTCTTTTAGCAAATCTTTAAATAATTTACTATCTTTTTAATGAAATTTACTACTTTTTTAGCTGTTTTCATCGTCGAAGCAAAACATTCTGGAAGTGTTTTCGCAGCTAGTACTTGACGATGAATAACGCAGTGCGTTGTAATTGCAAATGGATTGTTTTGTTTTTACCAATGCTGCTAGACCAGAGCGAGAAGCAAGCATAGCAGAAGGACGGAGACACACGTGAGGCGCTAGAGTCTAGTGTCTAGCTGCCCGTACAAGCAGAAAGACAGTGTTATTTTCGGATTTATAAGAGTGGATAAAGCAATACATACCTGCAGTGAGTGCGGATACTACTTTGTTGACGAACATGCGTACGGGCACATTCCACGGTAGGATCAAACCGCAGACGCCAACAGGTTGTTTTAAAGTGTAGGAAAATTTATCACCATCTAAAAACAAAATGTCACGCCCGAGTAACTTATTGAAAAACTAGGGACTTGCCCCGGCTTTGCACGGGTGCAATGAGGATGTTTATTAAACATAATTAACCCTTTCTTCAATCACTAACTCTGTCCTTTGATGAAAGTTCCATTAAAATCCTTTGCTTACTTTGAAAGATCTATGCGAACAGCAAGATCTTGTGGGCCTTGACAAGTGACATTCGGGTAAATTAAAGGATTTTAATGTAAGTATGGAAATCTAAGGCCTGCGTTCACAAACAGTCGGTTACGTTAACCGTTGGTTAAGGTGGTACTCTGACCGAAAGTGGCGCCCTCAGTGGTTTTTATTTAATAAGTTGCTAATAGAAAAGGATTCTTATAAAACTTTATGGGGAATTTTTAGAGCCCATAGTCTAGTATTTTTAGAAGGTATCGCTACATTCCCTCGTAGTCATTCGTAGAAGTAGATAGCAAATCTGTCAAAAACGGCCACTCTAAGCAGTTTTGCTATCTACTTCTAGCAGTGACTACGAGGGAATGTAATGATACCGTCTAAAAATACTAGAATATGGGCCCTAAAAATTCCCGATAAAGTTTCATTAAAATTGTGTATTAAAATTACAATATTAAATAAAATTCAACGCGTCGTCACTTTCGTCAGGGTACCGCTTTAAGGTCATAGCCCACTTATACCGCACCGCTCCCACCCAACCAATGTATGAGCAGTCAAATATAGACTTAATGTCGTGCGCTGTAGACGCACTTCAGTTTGCGGCAGGCTCGCTTACCGCGCGCTGTCCGCGCGCTGTCTGCTATTGTATATTGTTACTGTAAAGTGCATCTACAGTGAACGTTTTTGTCCATATTTGGCTGCTCAAACTTTGGTTGGGTCGGAGCGGTGCGGTATAAGTGGGCTATGACCTTTATCCCGCTCGAACACCAATCACGTGCGTCAACCAACCAAATAACCAGCCAGTTAACGTGACTGACTGTTGTTGAACTCGGGCCATAATATCTTTGCTCGGGCCTAAATAGAGTCACGTCTAGACAAAAGAAAATGAAAATTGAATTTGAATTCGCTCACGACATGAATAAAAGCCTCTCTGAAGCATTTGCAACTTGTCTAGAAACCGTCTTCAAATTCATCAGACGAAAAATCCTACTAATATTATACAGTGAAAGTTTAAATGTTTTGATGTTTGGATTTTTGTTACTCAATCACGCCAAAACAGCTGAACAGATTTGGCTGAAATTTGGGAGATAGATACTTTGTAGCCTGGAAATAAACATAGGCTACTTTTTAACCCGGAAAAATATCACATTCCCGCAGGATAACATCGTGTAGTACACGTAGGCGAAGCCGCGGGCGGAAACTAGTAATTTATAAATTACTCTACCTGAAGTTCTCAATAAAAAAAGCTTGAGATAATAATAATAATTAATATAAATTGGAACTAGAAAACGTAAAATATCCCCTAACTGAATGAATTTGTTAATATAGTTATTTAACTAAGATATAAATTGTTTAAGTATTTTTTTATAATTAAAATACATTATTTTATAGATATTTTCAATATTCTTACATTTTGATTATTTGATGCGTCGTTGTTTATGAATGTTGCGAGCTTACCAAGGAATATCTTGAAGAAATATGATTTTTCATTACGCCTAAAGGTCAGCCTCAGGTCAAGGCACACATATCAACTCGGAGAGGTGTTGTCCTGTCACCGTATCAAATAAACTCGAGCAAGTTATTTTAATTTTTAGTTTTTTGCATTCACAATGCAAACTCGAGCAGTTCAATATTCTTTGTATGAAACTCTCTACTCCAACGCACACCAATCGTAAGCAATCGCTTCGCTTAGCCTTCAACCAGGGGGCCAAGCCTGCTAACGTTAA
Organism: Crambus lathoniellus; assembly: GCA_949710035.1. Classification (NCBI taxonomy): domain Eukaryota; kingdom Metazoa; phylum Arthropoda; class Insecta; order Lepidoptera; family Crambidae; genus Crambus; species Crambus lathoniellus. Next base: position 20,883,405 of record OX453305.1, on the reverse strand, counting down.
GTCATAATCGTGTCTCAATCGTGTTTCTATTGTTGTGCTTTTTCAGACACCTGTTACAAGAATTATGACAACATGATGTGATGTAAATGTAGTGTGTGGTGTGACCATCAGTAGTATGGTGAAAAAAGGTCGCATTTCTTGTAACTAGTGTGTGAAAAGCACTACAATTGAACTACAATTGAAACACGATTGAGACACGATTATTATGACTTAACGTTAGCAGGCTTGGCCCCCTGAGCTGTTGGCGATGCCGACCCGTAAGTGTGGCATCGCCGTCGTCGGCTCTATGTAGCCGAGTCGACGTACCAAGGCTCCTAATATGCTTTGGTCAAGGCCTTATGGCAGCCATACAGGATCTAGTTTACCGTTAATCTATCGACAAATGTACTTGAAGCAAAAATTCAACGTAGGTATACTTCTAGTAGACTTGTCATGCACTCTGATAGCAACACACCATCATGCACACTTGACGGTAGACTGGATCGTGTAGGTATGCTGGTAAGTTAGGTAGACGCTTGGTTGATAGCGAGGTGAAAGGACGATCCCTTTCCAAGTTGATATGTGTGCTGAGCCCTTTATTCTTGACTTACCAAGAGGTATAGTATCACCCTGTATCTTATCAGCGAGGCTGGCAATATACCTGATATGGTTGCCCACTTTCGACATCATGAGCTTGGCTTTGCTAAGCACCATGCCATTGTCATACGATTCCAGTTCCGCGAGATATTCGTAGTCACGATCGACCAGATCGGCGAATCGATGTAGAAGTCGCCCGCGTTCCGACGCATCAAGTAGACGCCATTCCGAATTTCGACCGAAAGCCTGCTTGGCAGCAGCTACTGCTAGGTCAATATCATCCTGCGAAAAGATGGCACATGGTAAGATTTGGACATGTTAGATTTATACATGAAACTAGAAATTAAATATCTATTTTACTCGCTGAGTATCTATGTGTAAGATAATCAAATAATATTGGATATTCTGAATGGTTTACATAATACCCGCACAAAGGATACGTGCAGAGACACTGAGGACCAATGGATACGTGCAACTTATCAGCATTGGCAAATACACAAGAAAAGAATCCCTAGATCAAAGAAACGTTTATGCTTACAACAATGTGCACGTGGAAGCTATAGAGGTGCTAGTATAAAAATATGTATCGTAAAAGTTTTGGCAGGCTGACACTGAGCACGCTTTAATAGGTATCGTGTAATTTTGAAGTAAATCATTGAACAACGATCCCAAATATCTTTCTTTATCTTAAAAAGATTAAGCTAATTACTAGTAAAATAAAAATAAAAGCGCTGCCAAACTAAGATAATATAGTCATCACAATTTTATGTTATAACTTTGGTGACCAGCATCGATTTATAGAAATTTAATTTAGGGGCTTTTCAACACTAAAATTAATCCGAAACGTCTAAAAGGTTCAGAGATTACTGACCCAAGTTATGGAATCACTTGAAACTTCGACAGCGGACGTTACCGTTTATAAAACCAATTAAGGACCACTATCGATTTTCTAATAAGAAAAGGAGAGGAAAGAAGCAGTAGAAAGTTTAATCGTACCCTAAGAAAGAGGTTAGGAGGATGTCGTGCATTTTGGACTGTATTTTGTACTGATTATCCTGTAAGATACCTTTGACATTGTGGTATGCAATAAGTACTATGAAGTTGGGCCACAGATTACTAAATAGTTACTACGTAAGTTGGGCGTGAAACATGTAAATTCGACATCAAAGTACTTACTTACGTTATTTAGTGTGAATATAGTATAGAGGTATTATTTTTCTTACTTTTTGGTGTCATTTATTTAGGCGGTTTTATTTTTTATAAAAATATTTTTTATTTCTCTCTTTTTAGTGCATCATGCAAGCAATTTTCGTGTAAATTAGGTAAGTTAGGAAATACACATAAACCGCATCAATCAAAAACATTTGTCTGATGAAAACCGCATCAAAATCGGTTCAGCCAAACGTGAGACAATCGCGGACAAACATAGATACTGGTCATACTGAGAACCTCCTTTTTTGAAGACGGTTAAAATACCAAAACTTTCTCCTAAATATTACTCCTAAATCAAAACCAGTTCAGCCAAACGCGAGATAATCGCGGACAAACATACATACAAACATACAGGTCAAACTGAGTTTACCGAAACTGAATTAGTCACCAACTCAACTAACCAACATTGTGCTAATAATAAATTGCATAGCAAAAAAAAATCCAATTTTGCAGTTAATTGGAAAGTATTTGGAATTCCAGGGATGCGCGGAGCGTTTTTGCCTGCCATCAAAGATACTTTCATTCAATCTATCAGCAGGTACTTTTAATTTTTTATCTCTAAAGATATAAAATTGTGACAAATCCTAGAATAAAACGTTGCGTCATTTACGTGGGTCAAATTTTGGGTTATTTTACAGTCTTAAAATCTTTCAATCTCTGAAATTAAACCGACTAAACGCTCATCTGAAAGTATATGGCTAGACATATTTTTTGCTCACATAGTGGCGCGTTGGTTAGCGTGCTCGGCCACAGTCGGCTTTAAAAAGGTTTTTTTCGAACAAAATCACCAAGGGGTGTTTGGGGTTGGGGATTTAAAATGTTGTTAGTCGCCCTTTTTAGGGTTCCGTAGTTAACAAGAAATCCTTATAGCTTCGCCATATCTGTCTGTCTGTCCGTCAGTCCGTCCCCAGCCTAATTTTTTTTCTTGTTTGTCCCATAGTGTGGGGTGTCGTTAGATAGCAATTACAAAAAAATATTTTTTATAAAAAAATAAAACCGCCTTCAAATAAATCACATCAAAAAAGTAAGAAATAATCCCTCACCAAATAAATAACGAAAGTACTTTGAAGTCGGGCGTGAAACATGTACAATTTTTTTGTTGTTTTTGTTAAAACTCGCCCGACTTCAAAGTACTTACGTTATTTATTTGGTGAGGGATTATTTCTTACTTTTTTGATGTGATTTTTTTGAAGGCGGTTTTATGTTTTTATAAAAAATAATTTTTATTTCACTCTTTTTAGTGCATCGTGCAGGCAATTTACGTGTATTCTGGTAAATAGGTATGTGATCAAACTAAAAACCTCCTTTTTTGAAGTCGGTTAAAATACCTTGAGGTATCCCCTTTTTAACAAAACAAGAATCATCTAAATTTATAAACAAAGGAGTTATGCCTAAAGATATGTATTAAATTCACATAAAGTGGTAACAAAAACGACAGTATTTTCAAGATTTCCTAAACCCATTTCAAAATTTCAAAAAATGGGACTAACTTGGAAACCAACCTGATAAATCGGTCCATCCGTCTTCGAGTAATCGGTGGACATACACAAAAAAAACATACATACAGACAAATAGAGAACCTCCTCTTTTTTTATTTAGAAGTCGGTTAAAAATATTGCGAGTTCGTGAAGACAGCTTTGTGGTATTTGTGCTATATGTATGTAATCGGTACGGAACAAAAATATTGCGGGTTCGTGAAGACAGCTTTGTGGTATTTTTGCTAGATGTATGTAAGCGATTCCGACACACACTTGGCCGATTTTTATAAAACTTGCACCGCATCGCCACATGAGTTAAACTATCTGTGGCATCGCACCCTGTGACATCATACATTTTTAAACTCGAATGAAAACCGCAGCAGCACCCGTTCAGCCATGTTCAGCGCCCGCTCCGCGTCGAAACTGACGCGTGTAGTGTAGAAGATTAATTAATTAATGTATAACCCAATTAACATATTATTTTTTGCAATATAAAACTCTAGGTAAATAAGTGCTATCAGATTTAAATAAGATATTAAATAATTTTAACTTTTTTGTATTCACAATGCAATATTTATTATTGAAAATGAAAATCAGAAGAAAAAATCCACTCCGTAGCTTAGTCAGGGCATTCGCCCGGACAGTGAAAGGTCCTGGGGTCGATTCCCGGCGGAGCTACTTGGAGGATGGGTAATTTTTTACTTATTCTATTTTCAATAAGATATTGAAGTTGTAAATCATTTTAATTAAGTGCCAGGTGTTTGGGCGGAAAGGTTCTCGAATGGCGACCGCGTACCCGACGAACGTTCCGAGGGCAGGCCCCCTACAAGGTGGACCGACGATCTGGTCAAGGTCGCGGGAGCCGCTGGATGCGGGCAGTGCAGGACCGATCGTTGTGGAGATCCTTGGGGGAGGCCTATGCCCAGCAGTGGGCGTTGTACGGCTGAGATGATGATGATGATGATGATGAAATCAGTTTAAGATTACCTTGTCGCCCTCAGCAACTTGAGCGATGGGCAAACCAGTGTTGGGACTAATAGTGTCAAAGGTTTTACCATTTCTGGCGTCCACCCATTCATTGTTTATGAAAATCTGGAAACAATATAAAATTAAGAGTATTTAATACTTTTGACGACTGATTTGGCGCAGAGGTACGGATACTTGCTTTCTGCGCCATATTGCGCCTGCGCATATTTTTGTGCGTGAATATGTCTAATTGTCTTGGTCTGAGTTCATTTTATTTAGGTAGGCATATTAAGTATGTATTTACAAACAAAAAGTATTTAAGTATTTAAATATTTACCCGTTATCAAGTCTTCCAATACCTACACATTCTTAATGAAATTTAAATGGCCTTATACATTTAATATTTAACATATCGGTCGTTATAGTTATAGTTTTTACCCTCCCGCCACCGTGGATAATTTAAGGGATTGTAAAAAAATAACCCTGTATAAACTGAAGCAAACAGATAATTATATATACTATATTTTAATTGAGTTTTAATTTTCAAAGCTTTAAACCTAGAAACATAGCTCGAAATATGACATAAATTTTTTGACCTTTCATACAAATCGGACTGATCACGTGATCGAATTAGTATGGGAAGTCCAAAAATTTTTGTCGTATTTCGACCCATGTTTCTAGAAGAAAGTTGTTCACTTATCGATTCTGAGTCGATCCTAAAAATTTGTGCACTGATAAAAAAATTATCCTGTATGTTCTTTTTTGCTTGACTCTCATTTGTTTCTTATGAATTTGACATTAAAGAATCGTGTTTGAATGCGGAGTGAAGGCGAAGTGAATGACGGTGGAATTTCCTTAGAGAATCGCAACACTGGTATGGAGTAAAACAACTGAAAACTTAGCCTGGCCGCACACGGGCCTCCAACCACAATCACAAAACGCCGCCACCGACCTAATGAGTCACACCAATGATTTTTTGTTACCAGCATATCTAAAAAATATGTAACTCGAGAAAAAAGAATATGTTTTTATTTTTTTCCTATCTTCAAAAATGACTGAGATATTTAACGTTAAAGTACGGCCTCCGTGGAAAATTCGGGTGAACCAATGGCATTAACGTGTGACGTCACAGCGCGAGTTGGCCCTTCATATTCTCCTTTGACTATATAATTGCGCTCTCACGGTTTCGCAATAAATTTATTTATTTTTCACTTCTCATGCTCGTAAAGTTCGTGTTTATGTTGGGTATAGGCTGCATAAAATCGCTTTTTATGCTCTAGTGCATAAAGTAAAATCTTCGTCTAAGTCTCAGACTCTAAGACAAAGGTCGTCAGGTAAACAGTCACACACGCAATTAAACTTCGTTAAATAAACTTGTTATTTCATTCTGTTTCTTTAATTTTGTACACAATCCATGTTAAATTACTTACTAAATTAACTAAACTAGGCAAAATTAATGAGTTTTGTAAGAAATAAGTATTTCAAGAGCATTATGGACTAAAAGGAAAGGAAGGAAAGTCTTCCCGCCAATATGGCGGAGTCTTTATTTTTTCTTTTTTGCAATATTGTTATTTATTTTCCTCACACTCGAAGTGAAAAGCAGAGTGTATAACTCGTAGATAAAACCCATTTTACCCTCGAATTGACTATCCACCCTCGCCTACGGCTCGGATGGATATATACGTCTCGGGTAAAATGGTACGTTTTATGCACTTGTTGTACAATCTACTATTTCTTATAGTTGATCAATGATCAATTTTGTATTGAGCCCATGTGAAAAAACACCTTCAAATACATAAGTTGTATTTTCGTGGTGTAAATTAAATCAACTTTCGTAATGGCGGGCGGTATTCTGTCAATATAAATAGCAACCGTCAAACTTCGATCAACAATAACACGAAGCCGTCAAATGGCCAGTAGGTGACAGTTTTAGAGTGCGGCTGCGCGCGGTCGAAATCGAATACTAATCATTTACCATAACCTTAGAACGAAGAAAATGTACTGTAACTAGCGCCAAAAACGCACCAGTTGCGCGAAGATTGCGCACAGATGGACTCTATGTAGGTACAGTTGGACGGAAATCACCCGCAGCAGCCGCAATCGGAGATGTCAGTGCGACATGACGTCATTGCAATAGCGCGCAAGGAAAGCAAATTTACAAAAGCTGGTGAAACTTTACAACGCTGTAACTTTGGAAATCCTGGACAGATTTCGATGAAACAAAAACTGTTATTACTTGCACAAGTACGCGCATTAAATTCAGTAACTTTTATAGTCATATTTTGATGTGTTGGTGTGACTCATTCTTGTAGTTTTCATACATAATATTATTTATGAACTCGCCGCACACGGTTGACGCGCGTAGTCGTCACTTGTTTCTTCGTCTTGCTTCAAGTGGCGGCGGGCGTTTGTGTGGCTGTTTGGTGTGGCTCGTGTACGGCGACGGCTACTGGCTAACTAAGAGTTAATATTGTTCTGTGCTAGCTTATTTCGGTGCCAGCCACCGGAACCATGTACCTACATCCGCCAGGATCATTAAAAATGATAATTTATATTGGTAGGTATGTATCGTGCTAAAGTTTACATATTATTTAATTAATAAATATCTACATACCTTTGTATATTTCATTGGTGGTGCCATTGAAAACTTCCAGTTGAATAAACACAAAAACTAAATTAGCTAGTAATTAAAAAATTCTTGACAACGTAGGTACGTGATATAGGTAGTCAGACTATTTGTTTGAAGCCAACAACGGCTTATCTTCAGAACGAACGAATGTTATCAGTGTGATATATTTTATTATGGTCACGCAATTTCATAATGATATAATTCTTATGCCCGAATACTCGTACGCTACTTATCTTTGGGAGCGTCTCAAACATCGCCCTGTCACTTTAAATGTCAAACGTATGAAAGAGATGTCATGATGTTTGAGACGCTCCCAAAGATGATTTGCGTTTGAGAATTCGGGCGTAAGTCTCTTAATAAGTCCCCTTGCTTTTTGACATTGTTAAGCAATGAAATGTAATTTATTTATTTATTGATCAGATCACCAACAAGGTTACATTACACCAACACATACAATAATATAAAGAAAATGTAAAAAATATGTAGTTTAAAAAACTAAAAGAACACACTTTTATAGGAACAGACAAAAAGTAGGTACAAAATAACCGTCTATTCAGTAACTGAAATTAAAAAGCGTGGTGCGCGTTGTCAATATTAAGTACCTATTTGAAATGCATGCTTTGCAAAGGGCGCACCACGCTTTTTAATTTCAGTTACTTAATAGACGGTTATTTTGTACCTACTTTTTGTCTGTTCCTATAAAAGTGTGTTCTTTTAGTTTTTTAAACTACATATTTATTTTTTACTTTTTAGTTTAATAAATGGCAAGCAATGGATGGATGGTAATGGATTTCACAGTCCATTCATGTGTCTGCCCACCGCGTAAACATTATAACTCAAAGGCGTGATTGTATGTATTTAGTTTTACGAATTCAAGTGGAGTCTATAAGTTACCGGATGCGCGAGCCGAACCCTGACTTTCTCCCTGCTCCATTCAGACACTCGCCACCAAGTGTAACAAAAAGGTCTTATTAAAATGAAACAAATGAGCCCAAACTCGAGGGGTTTCCTATTGGTCATTAAGGAGTGTCACTGGCTTCCTTTCTGCGCCATCAGCAGACCCTCACCACCCAGTGTAGCGAATAGGTCTCATCAAAACGAAACAAATGAGCCAGAACTCGAGGTGTTTCCTATTGGTCATTAAGGAGTGCCACTGGCTTCCTCCCTGCTCCATCATCAGACCCTCACCACCAAGTGTAGCGTATAAGTCTCATCAGAACAAAACAAATGAGCCTAAGTCGAGGGGTTTCCTATAGCAGCCATTGATGAGTTCTATTGCCCACCTCTTGACTCCATCATCAGATCAGCTCGATGGTAGCAAATTATTGTATTGTCATCGGATTCATATAGACTTGCAAAGTTTCAAATCAATACGACAACTAGAAGTAGGTTAAAATTGATTGACTTAGTTACAAGTGAAGCTAATAAAAGTGTGGTAATAATTACACTTGTTTAAGTGAAAATTGAATTAAAAGTGACGACGGCATCGTCAAAAATAAAATACAAACTATGATTTAAATGAAAATTAGAACAAGCTATGAATTTATACAAAAAGAAAAGAAATAACTCAGTCATAATTAGGGTGTCAGTTTGTTTAAACATATAGATTTTTATTTACTTACGGCCAGAATTATTAATCCATCCACAGATAGGGATAGGCATGATCCAGAAGCAACCAGAATAGCAACTAATCTGGATCATGCCTATCCCTACTGTGGATTGATTATTAATTCTGGCCGTTAAAGAATCTGAAAATATACCGATAATCTGTAACAAACCTGTCATTATAATGAGATAGTTTCTTGACTGAACGAATGATGTCATAGAAATCGTTTTTGAATCCTCTCGTGCTTTTTGACATAAAGATCATAATGTCGATTCCAAACAACTCTGCAATATTCTAGACCACTACCACAGTGTAAAAAGCACCTAAGGCTGTGCCACTACACACCTACAAGTGCATTATATAAAACCGTTTTGGTTGGTGGTTTTCTAAAAAACCAATAACCAAACCAACCAAACAATTACGTAAAACAAAGCCGAGAATTTTGTAAGCTTTGTTTACTATGCAGTCAATGTGTAAGTTGAATCGCCAATTTGCATCCATAACACTCCCAAATCACGTAAACAGTCGAGTTTTTTTTTAATATCGTATTTTATATTATACCTACTCTCTTGCGAACGAAGTGCATCGTGGTTGACCCTATCAAATGCCTTACTTAAGTCGGTGTAAATGACATCAACAGATTTTTTGATCTAATGAGCAAGTCGAATCGGAAGCTCACCATATAAACCAATTCTGTACTTGAAATATTGTTTTAAAGCAGTTATTGTTATATTATACGAGAAGATACGTATTGTGACTTGTGGGATATAGATTCAGAAACAGTTTTAAATTGTTTTTTAAAGTGTTATTATTGGAAAAATGTGTTCACTGGTGTTGTTTTTGGCTGTCATATCATGTGGTGTCGGCCAACCGATATCGGCTTCGGTCTGGCTATCGGGAGTCGGGGAATCGGCTGATGTTGTTGTTGGATGTCGTTTCGAGACAACCAATTAAGAAATGCTCGTTCAAACAAACAACTCTTCAGCTTAAATTAATAATAATAATAATATAGTTAATAAGAAAGTATGTACCAAAGAATCAAAATAAAAACTTTATAATTTCCCTTATATCCACATCGAAAGAATCTTTTTTTATTAAGCTACATATTAATTAACTTCCAGCTTTTATTTTGCTCCATTCCGAATAAATGTTCGCAGAAATGAACTCACAATCAATCAAACACAATATTAAGCTATTGTTTTATATAATTGTTTTTATAAATATATCACAACAAAAATATACAGTTAAGAAAACAATAAGTATAACATAATATTAAATTTGTTATAAGAATGATGTATTCACTGTTACCTATTTTAAGTTGTGGTTTAGAATTTTATTGTAATTGGTGTTATTTTATTTTACTCTAGCTGTTGTACAATAAATAAATAATAATTAATAGGAACAAGTTAAAGGTAGGTACCTGCTCAAACTTTAATAAGTATAAAAAGAATATCATAGGTACAAAATTTAATTATTTAATTCTATTCTGTTATATTGTTGATCGAAGACTGTATTTGCATAAATATTTAAATTCAGAAACGGAGGTGTTTTTTTTTCATACTTTCTTCGATAGTGATATTACAACGGATTTCACTTCAAGATACGGGTCCACGGTGTGAATTCCACTGCAAAAAAGAAAAAATAATTAGTAATTTGGGTAATCTAAAGAGGAGTGTGTAGACAGCGGTATCCATACAAACGACGATAACGTGTTCCACCCTCTAAACCTTAACATACAGCAATGAATTTTTCATGTCTCATATTCTGAAAGTAACTGCTAACTTCCCTAAAATGCGGGTTGAAAGTGGTATGTGGCGGCCCTAGGGCCGTTATGAAATTTAAAAAAGGAATAGGAGGGGTCATGTCAAAATCTGTAATAGCATCTACTACCAAATCTGCGCTACACCGACCGTTCCGATTTGGTCTGGGAACAGACCGAATCGGAGGTCGGATAGGAACGTGTGTAGAGTCTTTAAGTATCTCTTTGGACATTTATTTACCAAAGGTATGCAGGCAAAGGCATAGAAGCCTATACAGCCATGTTTTGCTATTATATAAAATAATTAATATCGTAGAATTACATAGATACAGTATATTAAAAAGGGGTAGAATTATTATTTTAATATCTATAACATTGTTTTTTTAAAGAATGCGTTTTTAGAAACAGATTAAACAAAATAAGTTATTTGTAAGTAATATAAAAAATCAGGCTATTCATTTCATGGAATTGCATAGAGTACGGGTCAAACACCAAACAAGACTGTATGGACTTAGTTTCCCTTGCCTTCCCTAAAATAGAGAAAATGAACAAAAAAGTTAGTCTTTCGAAAATTCCGCGGCCATAGGAAAAATATTTTTTAGATTATTTCTAATTATTTTTACTATCCTCATATTCGAAAATAACGAAATGAAAAGTAGAGTTATTTAATTTTTTACTTTTTTGCATTCACAATGCAATTTTTATCATAGAAAAATGGAAAATAAAGTATTTAGAAAAAATCGACCCGCCTCACAACCAGCTCCGATGGGACTCGAACCCACGACCTTTCGCTTCGCAGAGCAGTCGCCCGGAAGCGAAAGGTCGTGGGTTCGAGTCCCATCGGAGCTGGTTGTGAGGCGGGTCGATTTTTTCTAAATACTTTATTTTCCATTTTTCTATGAAAAGTAGAGTGTTTACTTCGGGTGTATGGACCCATAACAGTCTCGAACTATCGGCGCCCTCACTTCGTTCGTGCGCCAAAACACTCGACTGTTATGGGTGCCATACAGCCCTTGCTAAACAATCTACTATTCGTTATGTTGCTGAAATGCATAAGAACTAGGGCTGTACGTTTTGATTTTTTTAATATCTATCATAGATTTTGAAATATTTCCAATTTAGTGGTTTCATACAAAACAAATAGGTAAGTGCCAGTATTTCAAATCTGCAATGAAATGAATATTAAAAAAAAACAAAACGTACAGCCCTAGTTCTTGTGCATTTCAACAACATACCGAAAATTCATTGCTGTATGTTAAGGTTTAGAGATAAGTTTGTATGGAGACCGCTGTCTACACACTCCTCTTAAACTCGTGTGTTCGTTCGTTAACATTTTTTCAACACACTTGCTCATAAAGTGAGCCTTATTACATCAATCTTAGGGCCATAAACCGAACTATAACCCACGCGTGCATAATAATATTACAGTACTAGTTGCGTAATAGAATTATCCCTACAAAGTTAAGTAAGTACCTAACTGCAAATTATATGCGAGTAAACAGAGACTTTTTAATTTAACCGGGTAATACAGTATCCCTACAAAGTTAAGTTAGTACCTAACTGCAAGTTATATGCGAGTCAACAGAGCATTTTCAATTTCAGCGGGTAATAGATACAGATCTTTTTTTGTAACAACAAAGAGGTTTTATACGGCTGAAAATCCATTTACGTTTTTAGAATAAATAAATGTGTCCCTAATTAAGACAAAAAACATAATTATAGTAGATTGTACAACAAGTGCATAAAACGTACCATTTTACCCGAGACGTATATATCCACCCGAGCCGTAGGCAAGGGTGGATAGTCAATTCGAGGGTAAAATGGGTTTTATGTACGAGTTACACACTCTGCTTTTCACTTCGAGTGTGAGAAAAATAAATAACAATATTGCAGAAAAGAAAAATAAAGATTTCGCCATATTGGCGGGAAGACTTTCTTTTTCTTTTTTTTATACGTGGCAGTGGCAGTAGCACAGTGGCGTCAGTGGCTTTAGCATAGATCGTAGTCCATAATGCTCTTGAAATACTTATTTCTTAGAAAACGCATTAATTTTGCCTAGTTTTATTAATTTAGTAATTTTACATGGATTATGTACAAGTTTGAAGAAATATAATGAAATAAAAAGGTTTATTTAACGAAGTTTAATTGCGTGTGTTACTGTTTACCTGACGACCTTTGTCTCAGAGTCTGAGACTTAGACGAAGATTTTACTTTATGCACTAGAGCATAAAAAGCGATTTTATGCAGCCTATACCCAACATAAACACGAACTTTACGAGCATGAGAAGTGAAAAGTATATTATTATCAAATTATTTATAATTCACAATAATTTGTTATAAGACATTTGCATTTTATCACTATTATTATACTTAATTATTTTGAAGTAGGCTGTATGGCTGTATGTAATCAATCACCTCACATTTGGCGCGTGCAAAAAAAAACTTGCGCGCTTTTTCCCTTAGTTAATGTTAATACAATATGTATGCAATAAATGTTTGATTTTCCTCGCAAGTGTGAGCAACCTAAGCTCACTTGTATCATAATATACTATAATCTAAGCATGATTTTTAGGACGTAAAAGTGTGCACTAATTTCATTTTAGTGGAACTAATTTCTAGGATAATATATTTTTCTACCCTATCATAGCAGTATAATTACACCTGCTCTTTGTTATGGCGGCAATCAAAACTTTTAAAAGTTAGCAAGTAGGTACCCAAGTCTGAGCATCGCTGACTTACGTAAGAAAACAGAAACTTTGATTGTTATGATTTCTTCCTATTTTATTACAAGCTTTTTCTTAACTTGCCATGTTAGTTAGTTAATTAGTTTGTTAGTTAGTGGAGGACAAATCTTGCAAGCTTAATTTGACCCACTCCCCAGTGTCCGATGGAGCTGAAATTTTGTATACAGGTTTGGTTTAGATGACAATACAATATTTAAGTACAGTCAGCAAAAAAGCTTGTCATAAAAATGAAATTTTAACTAAAAACTTATTTAGAACTTATTACTTATCTTGCTGTACGTACCTATGTAATTAGGAAATTATGAAGAGCCTCAATATAAAAATGACTAAACAATTTTAATAAATGTTTAGAAGCACGGTTTAGACAGGTGCGCCTATATGTATGTGCTGAAAGAAAAGCTCAGGAATTCATTCACAAATGAATCCTTGCAATCAATCATCTCGCTTCGAAACTTCTTGAAAAGGCTTTCATAACTTGAGGAAAATTCGCGAACTCATTACCTAACTTTAAAATGTTTCATTAATATAAATTGCTGGTTTGAAAGTATAGAAAATAGGCACACGTAAATGAAAAAATAACGTAACGACTGAGGGAATTTTTACGCAATCCGAGAGCCCTCTTTTATACAGGGTAAATTTTTAATCAGTGCACAAATTTTTAAGATTGACTCAGAATCGGTAAGTGAGAAACTTTCTCCTAGAAATTTGTCTATGGGTCGAAATATGACAAAAAAATTTTGACGCTTCATACAAATGGGACTTATAACGTGATCGATTTAGTATGGGAAGGCCAAAAATTTTTGTTGTATTTCGACCAATATTTCAAGGAGAAAGTTGTTCACTTACCGATTCTGAGTGGACCCTAAAAATTAGTGCACTGGTCAAAAAATTATCCTGTATGTCTGGCATCTGTTGCCCTTATACTTTGCCCATATTACTTACTAGTGGCTCCCCGCGGTTTTAGCCGCGTGGTTCCCGTGAGTAAATCGGGAAAATATACAGCCTGTGTTACTCGGGAATTATGTAGCTTTCTACTAGTGAAAGAATTTTCAAAATCGGCTACGCGTTGTGGATAAAAAAATGTAGTTCGTTCCAGTAAATTGGAAAAGTAGGTCTCCACCACCTAATAGCTAATGTCATGATGATTCATAGCAAGTCAGTATTGTTTTTGTGTTCATGATATTAGTGATATTAGTACAACACGTACGTACGTATACGTGTTAAACATCCACCATACATCGATACATCGATATCCATACATCGATGAATATAAAAAATCAAAAACTTACTTTTCGCGACCAATGCCCGACTCCTTGAAGCCACCAAATGGAGTTTGTGATCCATTTGCCAGATATGTATTGACCCTGAAAACAAAAAAGAGTTATAAAACTTACTGAGGCATCCCATACGCAGATAGCCAGATAGTTTTGTCTATCAAGCTCAGCGGACCAGTCAGTATATTATACAAATAAACTTATGTATAATTAGATAATTTCTGCACTTGGTATTTTAAGGAAATTAAGTATGTACGTATCTTTGTTTGATAATTTAAATTATTTTATTTTATTTCAATATGTTTTCATTTCTTGTCTGTGTATCCTTTTAACCTAATGCATGAGCATGATGCATTAGGAATTCTACTCATGCGCCAACCACGGAACGAACGACACATAAGGTTACTAGCCGTGAACTGACTTGCATGCGCTCAAAATGCCCAGCGGTACGGCACGAGTGCAAACTAGCGTGCATGATGCATTTCCCACACAAATAAATAAAATAATATTGGACACCCTCACATACATTGCGCCAATCAGAATTCAGAACCAGGCAGCTTTCACCGGAATCCTCAAACGCTACTTAACTTTGGTAGCGTCATAAACATCGTAGCGTCTCTTTCTTACTTTTGATCACCACGGACACCTAGATTCGAGAAAACTATGAAATGAGGGTGCACCACGTATGCAGGCACTCTTAGACCCCCTATCTCATTAGGACACTACAGCGGCGGCCACCAGTCGCGACACCGACTAAATATGTATAGTTAGTACCTACTTAGATACCTATCTCACCTGCCCCTGTACCGGCTAAAAAATCTGGGTATGGACATGGGCTTCATATGATATTGAAGCCCATATTATGCCCATATGAGAACAAAATATGAGCATCAAGTGTCAAATGAAGCCCATGTCCACATCCATATTTTTTTGCCGGTATACACCCTGGTTATAACTTGGTTGCGTAACCAATTTGGCTCAACTCACAACTTATCTCCACAACGTATTGCACTTATTTCTTCTCAGAAGAAAAAGACGCGTGAATTTCTCGCGCCTTCGAGCATCTGCGTGTATCTTTTTTCGTCGTCAAGAAAAATAGTGGAGATAAAGGTGAAGTTTCAGATTGACGCTTCGATTATGCGCCAGTTTAAGTTATGCCTTTGTTTTTAGCAACGGAGTCCCCACTGGCGGTGCAACCAAGGAGTCCAAAAATGAGATAGGAGCCTCTTAAAGTAACAAGTATTTGTGAACAACCAGTACAAACTCTTACCAAACGGTTCCAGCCTCCACGTGCTTGGAGAACTGTAGGGCATTGTTAAGGTTGGTGGTGAAGATACCGGCGGCCAGCCCGTAGTTAGTGTCGTTGGCACGGTCTACCACCTCTTCCAGGGTTTCGAACTTCAGGATGCTCTGGACGGGGCCGAAGATCTGGGCGAAAGTGACTTTTACTTAGAACTGATGTTTAAAGCATAGTTTTGAGTAAGTATCGCAAGTGCCTCGAGAAATATTCCTCGTAGATGCCATCTTACTCGAAAATAAATGAAAAGGTTTTCTCCAAACAGCATACATTTTAATATTTTTTTAAACTGTAAATATACAGACCTCTTCCCTGGCGATGATCATGTCATCCTTAACATCCGCGAAGACAGTGGGCTCGATGTAATAGCCACTGCTGCCTATCCTGTTGCCTCCAGTCAACAGCTTAGCGCCTTCAGATTTACCCTTCTCTATGTACCCAAGGACTTTATTCATCATGGACTCGTCAATCTGTTGGTGATCCGTTAATTTAATAATCAAGCAAACGTCTTTACCTTTTTATTCGAGCTAACATAGCAAGTTGAAAAATTCTTAACTCAAATATAATTTCTTTAAAATCATTTTTTGTTTCTGATGTTTTACCTGAGGTCCATTTGTCGAAGAAGAATCTGTCGGATCTCCTACTTTTATTGTCTTAGCGTACTTCACGGCGGCTTCTACGAACTTGTCGTATATTCCCGACTGCACGTACAGACGTGATGCAGCAATGCATATCTGACCTTGGTGGAAGAACACGCCGTTTGCAGCGTACGGGACAGCTATATTCACTGCGAAACAGATTTATTGATGACTAAGCAAAATGGTTGGGTTGAACAATGATTGATCTAATTCTAAAGACAAGTGCAGGTACTATTGATTCGTTCCACATGTTAATGTGCTTGACTAATAGTATTCTAAGGCTAAATATAGGTATTAATGTTTTATACGAGTTATAAAGCCTAGCAAGGATCGGTCAATACACATTCTAGCTTCAGTAACCATGAAAAGAAATTTAATAAATAGCATAGAAAATTTGGCCACTTACAGTTAGCGTCGTTCATAATAATGAGAGGGCTCTTGCCGCCAAGCTCCAAGGTGACGCGTTTGAGGTTGTTGGCTCCAGCTGCCTGTTGAATCAACTTACCGACCTGTCAAATGCGTAATAAGATTGATGTAGGGACAGAAAAGCCTGTTAATATTAACTTTCTATACCTATTATGTGCTTGAGAAAATAAAAAGCTGAAGTTAGTTACTGCTCTTTTGAGCGTAACTTGATGGCGTGAAATGGCATTTTCATATCTTTTAGGCACTAAGGTAACACAACGAGGACGGCAACCATTTACCACGAGGTGGAATGGAAACATCCTCGTTTCTTTGCCGCATGCCAAGCAGGCATGGCAGGTATAATAAAACCACTCATTAATAATGGGCTAGGTTCTCAGAAGTGGGACCCGTTGAATGTGATGGATGATAGGTTTAACTTGCCTCGACCGATCCAGTGAAAGATATCTTGGCGACATCAGGGTGGTGCGTGAGGGCGACGCCAGCGCCCTCCCCGAAGCCCGGCACCACGTTGACCACCCCTTTAGGGATACCAGCCTCCTTGAGCAATGCCGCGAGGGCCAGAGCCGTTAGTGGCGTTTGTTCAGCAGGCTTCACTACCACGGTGCACCCTAATAAAATTAAGATGGAAAAGATAATTAGTTGCTACCACACTGATTAGTTATTTTTATTTATTTATTTTATTGCAAAAGATTCACCAGCAACATATCAATAACACACATTAAAATAACAAATACCTACAAATCACAATACTAAAAGATGTACGCAACTGGTTGCGTATAACCACTCAATGGTTACGAATATGCTTACGGGGCAATGGTTCCTCAGCACAGCTCCGCTCCGCTCCGCTTCGCTCGCTCGGCTTTAAATTAAGTTTTACTCAAAAACTAGAAGGATTTAATAAAAACTAATTATTGATTTATAATGCTAGTTAAATTTGCAATATGATTGTATGATTTGTAGATGGATTCTTATTACGATTTAATTAGAAACAGCGAGTTGAAGTTGCAGAAAAGGAAATGTTTTACCGATTTCTTTTTTAAACATCCAATAAATACTAATAAATAAACAATTATTACAGACCAATTTGTGTTTAAATAATAGTTTACAATATTGTTATTAGATAAAACTAAAAAAAAGATAACTCTCTTTTAGAAAAAAATTGTTTAATTAAAGATATAAAAATGTAAGTAAAGAATCACCCTTACGGGCTACAAAAGTATGGATCGATTTCGTATCGGCTTCTTTTTTGTAAGTATATAAATTTTAAATTCATACTTTTTATGGGTATTGAGGGCATAACAAGTATATATTAATGTATTACAACATATTTAATACAATATATTTAATTATATTTTTATATTTTATTTTTCCATACTTAGCTAACATTGCCTAAACCACGCAATGGTTCCTTGCCTCCTGGAGGCAAGCAAGTCGGCGAACTTCAATCGAATATAATTCGCCAAATTTTTATTAAATTGGACTAATTTCTTGTTCTACGATTAAAATAAGGTGTCTAGATTAAGATTGGTATAAGTTGGATAGGAACAGAGAGTGATTTGACATAATTAATTAAAGTATTTTAATTAGCTGGCAGCTTGCCTCCAGGAGGCAAGGAACCATTGGGGCGGGTAAAAATACTTGCCTCCAGGAGGCAAGGAACCATTGAGTGGATAAAGAAAAACAATCTTCTGTCGCAACTATAGTTGCCAAGCAAGAATAAAAACTCCCTTTTCGCAACTGAGGTTAGGCCAGGTTATGTAGTTTACCAACCTGCTGTTAGAGCAGACACGACTTTATTGATGAACATAAGGATAGGCACGTTCCACGGCAGGATCAGTCCGCAAACACCTACAGGCTGCTTCAAAGTGTAGGTAAAAGTTTCACCATCTGAAAATAAATGAAACTATAATATAGCCCGGGGTATTTGCTTATCCTCTACATAATAATGTATGTGTGTCGGCTCGGGTTATGAATACGGACGTTTTGGAGTCGTAGGTCCGTACTGTTGACCTGTGTAAAGTTGCAACGGAACGCAGGCGCCCCCTGGCCACATGAGTAAATACAAAAATGAAATGAAAAATATTGTTGTGCTGGTCAAAGAAGCGACACAGCGACCGACGGCCCGACGGGTTGGATTGGAAGATCACTTTGGATGCGGCGGTCTCTGCGTGAACAATTCCCTCTTGGAACTGAATCGCGTCCTTGTATCCGATTATTTATTGCTCAAAAGTGAACTAAAGTCGTATCTTGATTCCATCTCTAATTTCTGTCTAAACACGCCCTATATTTCATACTGCTCCCTGGCAACCATGATGAGCCGTCATGTGTTAATATTACACTACAGCAAAATACTAATTTTTAGCGAATAAATTACAATAGTTTTTATACACGGTAATTTTTTATCACCTCGGATAATTTTAAGGATTATTCTACTCATGAAAACAAACAACTTTTATTATGGGACCAACACTGAAATAGCATAATAAAATCAGCAGTTCCATACATTTTGATTAAAAAAATATTTTTGCACTTTTGTATGGAACAGCTGATTTTTTGGTCCCATAATAAAAGTTGTTTGTTTTCACGAGTAGAATAATCCCTAAAATTATCCGGGGTGATACAAAAATTACTGTGTATTTATTGCAATTAAGATAATTATGACAACTATTATCAGTTTTCATTTTAATAGTTCTAACGAAATAAGAAATTAACGAAGATCCTTCGTAAAACTCACCGAGAGGTATGGTATCGCCTTGGATTTTGTCAGCCAAGCTCGCCGTATATCTGATGTGGTTGCCCGAAGACGAAATAAGCATCTGAGCATTCTTGAGGACCATGCCGTTGTCATACGACTCCAGCTCTGCGAGGTAGCCCTGATCACGGTCTACCAGCTCTGCGAACTTGGCCAGGAGTCTACCGCGCTGTGAGGCGTCAAGGAGACGCCACTCTGAGTTTCGGTGGAAGGCCCGCTTGGCTGCCGCTACTGCTAGATCTATGTCTTGCTAGAGTACAAAAATAACTACTGTTCATACCTTTATAACAACATGCGCATCGTTTATTAAGCAGATTTCCATTTATAAGATTATTTTAATGTTAGGTACTTAATTCTTTGTTTTCTCTACTTTTTAGCTTCTATTAGCAGGAGCCTATTCTAGGCTCCCCAGAATAGTCGAGACTCATAAGTGTACCTTCAAAAATCAATTTATTTATTTGTTTTAAATACGTTCATAAAAGGTTAGCTAAAGCTGTTGTTGAAAATGAAATATTAGAAAACGGAAAAAGCATTTTTAGCTGCTGGTGTTAAAAGTATAACAAATCATGATCGAAACTCGTAAGTGCTCCGCTATTTCTTCGTAATTTAACCAAACTTCAAAATTTCAGCACTGAAAATTACTTATGTACTCCACATTAGATTGGGTCAGTCGATTAGCGTAGATGGAAGTACGTTATTTGTTTACTTTGAAATCCTTATAGGTACAGCCAGGGACAAATTCGGTAAACCACTTCTTATTTCTTTTTGTGTTTGTTGTCTCACCGTTCACTTGCAGTACCTATCCCTAATTGCTTATGCATTGTACTAAACTAGTTTAATACATAAGCAAATAGTAAAAGAGTCTGCGATTGAATGGCAAGGCACCAGCAACACGCAAAGAAGTAAGAGGTGGTTCACCGAATTTGACCCAGAGTGTACCTACTAACCTTTCCGTTCATATAGAATTGATTGAGTATAATAACATGAGAAATCTATAGAAACTTAGGATTGTTGATATTATTACGGCAATACAAAGTCCGTCCTTAAAGAAAAAATTGTAATGGAAAAAACCATATAAGTATATATTCGCATAGCATAGATTTCCGGACGGAATTCGAACCCTTGGAAATCCGGTTCAATGCTCTAAGACTAATAAGCTACTGAAAGTCCGTATACCTTGTCACCCTCAGCAACAGTCGCTATGGCCTTCCCATTGTGAGGGCTAAGAGTTTCGAAGGTCTTGCCGCTTTTGGAGTCAACCCATTCATTGTCGATGAAGATCTGTAACAATTATTATGATATTAAATCTGAAAATTAAAATCAGCTTTATTAAAGACAAAGTTCAAAATTCTAATTCCGCTAAACTTCAAATAAAAATCTACTTCCCTCTGTCAATAGCACCATTTATAACAAAGTTGTTACTTTTTGTGTTTAATCTGCCACAGTAGGTAGGTAGGTACAAGTTGTCAAAAAAGACGTCACTATTGCACAAAACTCTGACTTATGACACCACCGAAAATTTGCTTGTAATGCTGTCTCGCGTAATCTTAAATTGATAACTTTGTATTTATGTATAATTATTATTAGGTACATATTAATTTAATATTCATAAAGATTTTATTATTTACTTTTATATTATAAATACGAGTATATATGTCACCGGAAAATCACAAGAACCGCAAATTTATAAATTCATAGGCAATTTAGGAAGGTCACGTTTTTATTTAGGAAATTTATAAATTTGCGGTTTTTATTATTTTCTGCTAACACACACATAAATTTTGCTAAAAATGTCATTCTGTTTAACAATTCTTAATTTAAAAATAAACTTTAATTTATGTTTCATGAATTTAAAGTAGGTAGGTAGGTACCTACTCATAGAATAAAAAGAGGATATTTCTTTTGTTGTTCGTATAGGCATACAGTACAGATTCAATTTATTCTAGTGTTAATTTCAAAGGAATTCTGCCAATTTTTGTAATCTTTACAACAAAGTACTTAAGAGATAAACTGTTCAAAAAATTTCAAATATTGTGTAATCGCTGTAAAATTTTGTTTAAGTATATAAAATATATATTAATTTAAAAAAAGTCTTTACACTTGATAATATACCTATATGAATATACAGGATAAATTTTTGACCAGTGCACAAATTTTTAGGATCAACTCAGAATCGGTAAGTGAACAACTTTCTCATAGAAACATGGGTTGAAATACGACAAAACAAATTTGGACTTCCCATACTAAATCGATCACGTGATCAGTCCAATTTGTATGAAGAGTCAAAAAAATTTTGTCCTATTTCGACTTATGTTTCTAAGAGAAAGTTGTTCACTTACCGATTCTGAGTCGATCTTAAAAATTTGTGCACTGATTAAAATTTACCCTGAATAATATACTGATTATAAAATAAGATGTGTTTTTGCAAATTATTACATCATCATCACCAGCAATTTTTTAATGCTGCTGGATTTGTTTCTACTATGCTGCTGGGGCACAGGCTTTTCGTATTGATGGAATAGGCCCTGAGGCCCTCCTTGAGGCGTCGTATGAGGCTGGTCGTTACCTTCCCTAAAATATGTTTGAGCAAAGCGATATGGCTGCTTCATGTGTCATGCTCGTGAACAGGAGCTCTACTCTTGTTCTCCGAAACGAAATTTCGGAAACGAAAGAAATTTTAACGAAGTTTCGTTTCTGCCGCTACTCTTGAACATTTTCGGACGCGCACGAAAAGTTCGAATCCATAGACAATTTTCGTGAACGAATGGAATGAACAACATTACGTAGGTTCTTTTAATGTCATTTACGGTAAATAACCGGTTTTTAAATTAACTTTAAAATTAAGACGTTGGTTTAATAATTTTAAGAATGTATTTAATTAGTAATGGTTTACTATGTTTAATAACCCAGGAACTGATAAATGAGCAATTAAAATTCAAGTTTATGTCGAAAAACACAGTGACACTAAAAGAACCCTTTCAATGACTGATAACCGCCCAAGTTAAGATGTCTATAGTCCCCACTGACCTCTATAGTCCCACATTCCTGTATGTTCCGGTGACAGAGGAGCCACTTGCAGTACAAAATTAGGTGTCAAAATGAACATTCTTATAAAAAATTAGTTCCAATGATTATCACCGACCCAGATTTATGCTTGTCGTCGTATGACAACGTAACTTGTCCGCAGTATGACATTAGCTGAGCCGTCAGCCGTTACTTCAAAATTTCAAAATATTTGGTGCATAATTTGGTGTTATTTATACGGAATTACCAAAGAAAGTAAGTATTAATATTTATGTTTTGCACGCCTAATTCTTATTTAAATAATATTTTCGTAATAGGTTCCTATTATTTAGTTTCACCACATCTTTTCAGTATGGCTCCAAATTCCTGTTCGACAACTCCTCAGCAAATCACTGTACTACTCGATGAACATAAAGATCATGCTCGCGGCAGATTGAGGAGTATAGAAGGAAAGGTCCAGACAAAGAGGCTGTGGGAGCAGTTGTGCGACACTCTCAATTTCATGGGTGGTTGCACAAAGACGATTCAGTAGTGGCAAAAGGTACCTAATTATACTTACATCCTAACAATCCATACAAAAACTACCTGTGCCGCCCTCTGTGATCCACATACTTTTAAACTACGGAGACAATTAAAATTACAAGAAAGTTACTGTGTATCACTAAAAAATATAATAAGTATTCCCTGCAATGTATGTAGGTATACAATTTTGGAACTTATTTGAATGTTGTTTTGCAGCCTTACCTGCCTGCTACAGACGTCAGAAGCAGGTTGTATCAGTAATACCAGTATGAAGATGGGCGCGTAGAGAGAGAGACAGTAAGGAACGCTGAGCTCGCAGGCATCAGGGCTGCCATGCCATTTGCAGCTGTGTGAGCTATTGCGAGAACAACTTTAAATAATAAAGATTTTCTCCTGTTACCAACCAACTCCAACCTCGCACCTCAAACTTATTGCTTAGTTATTTAATTTTTTACTTTCTTGCATACACTATGCAATTTTTATTAGTGAAAAATTAAAAATGAAGTAGGTATTTAGAAAAAGTCGACCCGTCTCACAACCAGCTGCGATGGGATTCGAACCCACGACCTTTCGCTATCCGGGCGACTGCTCGCGAAGGATAAAAGGACTAAACAAATATAAAGTTATAGGTTTTAGGTAGGAACCTACAACTTTATATTTGTTTAAAAGGAAAATATTCTAATATTTATATGAGATTTTTTTTCTCATAAAGGTTATATTATAATATAATGTACTTACTATAATGTTGTATAATCAGTGCTTATCCTATAACCAATTTGTTGTAATATGTAACGATATGTTTCTTGTTTTGTAAATGTTAAATGTAAGCTAATATCATGTATTGAAGTAAGAAATAAAAACCATTAAATACATTGATATTGTCTTTTTAATCTATATTAATATTATAAAGAGGAAAGATTTGATTGTTTGTTTGTTTGTTTGTTTGTTCATCGAATAGGCTCCAAAACTACTAGACCGATTTGGAAAGTTCTTTGACCATTAGACAGCTACATTCTTCCCGAGTGACATAGGCTATATTTTATCCCGATATTCCTACGGGAACGGGTAGCAAGCGGGTAAAATTGCGATGATCCGCTAGTCTTCTAAACTAATATTATAAAGAGGAAAGATTTGATTGTTTGTTTGTTTGCATCGAATAGGCTCCGAAACTACTAGACCGATTTAGACAATTCTTTGACCATTAGAAAGCTACATTCTTCCCGGGTGACATAGGCTACATTTTATTTGGATATTATAAGAATGCAGCAAGCAAATATGTAGCAAACACGCAGTTAGGCATGCATAACGATTTCCTCGTCTTGTCGTAGGTACATTTAACTGAGACACTGATGATTATCTCCTATGACAAAAAAAAAGTTACACAAGTGGGTTTTATTTCAATATTACAATTTTATTAATTGGTTTGGTATGAATGTATCTTCCTGGTTCCTTTCTAAAGTTTGTATTAATACAGCGCTTTTCCCTCGACCTGCCTGTAAAGCTCGAGTCGAAGATGCGGCTGTCTCAATTTCCCTGCGAATCTGCCTGGCTCTGTCCGTTTGGTGATCCTCTTCTGTCAAATAGGGACCTCCCTCCTCGGGAAAAAAAAACTCCGGACCTCCATACCAGCCCTTATACATATGTACTATACACATAGCAGGCTACTATAATTTTAGCTGCTGTTTCTGGGCAGTAATGGACAAGCTAGACAAAAGACATCTCTACCATCGAGCTTTCAATACACCAAATGTGAGTTCAACGGTGCAGCGTGGACGTTTTTGGATGGCAGTATCTTCCCTCTAGAGAGTCCTCAACAGCATTATCGACGGGTGTCATCACTCCCTTAGAAGATATCCAGAATCACCTGAAAATAAATAAAATAGAACTTTAGTATTGAAAATGAAGTAAATGAAAAAATCGTTAATCGGTTATCACTAGGTACCTATATTTACTACTTATTTCCGCTTAATATGATTCCTTTTTTTGAGATTTTGAAGAAATCTTATGTGCTTTGCTAGTACCTGTATGCGGTGCATTAAGTGCTGTTGTTTAAGTCAATATCTATATCTGAAAAGCGATAACCAGGCTTATGAAAAGTAAAATCGAAAAGTTCATTGAAATGCGTGTTTACATAGTACAAACTTACTTTAAGGGTTGGCTTGAACTCTTGTCGCCTTGCCCCTGAAGGTAATAAAGGCACTATCTCAGTCCACAGCTCCTCGAATAATTCCCGACTGAGTCTGTAATTTCCTATAAACTCTAGATCGGGAATATTCGCTATAAATAACTGATTTCGCAGGTGCTGCCGGTTCTTTCTTCTCTCCAAGCGTTCTTCGCGCAAAGCAGCAGCGATTAAAAGCTGCCTCGTAGCCATATCAGTTAATATTTTAATAAAAATCGACCCAAACGAAAATAGAAAGGTAACGCTTTTGAGTTCGTCAAAACTGCGAACTAAAAACTGCCAAACTTCAATTTTCGTTCGTTATTAAATTGAATTAGAGTAGGCTTAGAAAATTTAAACGTCAAAGCATTTTCGTTTCAACGAAGTTTCGAAACGAAGAAGTCGGTGGTAGGAAATGTGCGAAGTTTCGAAAGAAATTTCGTTTTTCGTTGAATTAGAGTAGACCTGCAGGTTCCACCAGTGGGAATGGGTCTAATGACTGTTTGCCTTAACGTGTAGTTAAATATAGTGTTTTATTTTATTTATTTTCTTTTTATATTTGAATGTACCTACATCAATGCACAACTTGCAGTTTTCTTATTAGGAATCTTAATATTGATGAGATAGTATGTCTATTACACTATTTGGTTTCTTATTTAAGTAGTTGAAAATTGTTTACTGTTATATATAAATATAAAGAGCAAATGTATAACTACTTTCTGATGGAAATTGACCTTAGGTAATTTTTTTATTTGTTATAGGTAACATGGAGAAAAAGATTGCCCTTGACAAATTTCTTGTCGGTTCTTCTAGCAAGGTCTCAGGATTTGCGAAGCGATGGCGTAGCATCTTTGACGTTGACAAGTGTTGTAATCTCAACCAAAAGTTAATAATTCAATTTTGATTTATTTTTTTGCTTCTTGTTTCCCAAAACATTCAACCCGAATGTTTTCAAGATTGGAGTGCACAGGAATCTTCTGGGTAAGCTCGCTCCATCGTCTCTCCATCTTGCTCCTCGAGTTAGATAGGTAAAAAGTGCGAACCCATAGTTAAATAAAAAAATGCAACGACTCGACAACAAAACGTGGTAAAAATTCTGATTTACGTTTGGTGAAAGAAAAAAATAAAGTTTAAAATAATACTACTGACTAAAATTGAGTCAGTTACGGTAATTCCATATTCATGAAGTGCGATATCTATAGATACTTTAATGATAGTCACAAATTGCCTAAGATTGTTTTCATATTTATAAGTAATCTGTCCAACAAACAAATAATAATCTACTACTATCATTATTGTACGATTAACGATGACATAACAACTTTTGTTTTGGACCTTTGGATTTTGCCCTGGTATTAAATTCTAGGCACGCTATCCACTGATTCATGAAGTGCGATATCTGCCATAATAATGCCCTTGTGGACATTCAAACACCCACTTGCAGGAAGCTCCATTAAAGTTAAAGCTTCATTAAATCTATTGCTGTCACTTTTTATTTCTTGACAACGCAAAGTGACAGCAATAGACTTAATGAAGCATTAACTTTAATGGAGCTTCCTGCAAGTGGGTGTAAAAGAGCTATTTATAGACAAGTTGTCAAAATAGGTAAATGTAGTACCTACTAGCTTTCCGCCCGCGAAGTCACGTCGTCGCCCGCGTAGACTACACGACGTTATCCCGCGGGAATGTGATATTTTTCCGGGATAAAGAGTAGCCTATGTTCCTCACCATGCTACAAAGTATCTGTGTCCCGAATTTCAGCCAAATCCGTTCAGCCGTTTTGGCGTGATTGAGCAACAAACATCCAAACATCTGAACATCCAAACATTCACATCTATACTAATAGTTACTTATTATAAGGAGTTAAGATTTGGTTGTTTGTTTGTTTGCATCGAATAGGCTCTGAAACTACTGGACCGATTTCGAACATTCTTTGACCATTAGAAAGGTTCATTCTTCCCGAGAGACAGGCAATATTTTATTCCGATACTAGTTTTCCGCCCGCGGCTTCGCCCGCGTGTACTACATGACGTTATCCCGCGGGAAGGTGATATTTTTCAGGAATAAAAAATAGCCTATGTCCTTTCTCAGGCTCAAGACTATCTCTGTATCAAAATTCATTCAAATCGGTTCAGTAGTTTAGGTGTGATTGTGTAACACACAGACAGACAGAGACGCATTTATAATATAAAAGTAAGGATTAAAGTAAGTATGTATTTTTTATTTCCACGCACAATGCATAGTAAAACCACGTAAAACATTGTATGATACACATTGCGTTTTGATGCATTTTGCGCATGAGCGTTTTCCAAGCAGCAAAAACGTGCGGAAAGTGTCACTTTTCCGTACTAGTGCTTACTCCTGTCGTCAGCCCGACCAAAATAGTATATTTCATTACGAGTGCGGAAACCCTGTCATTGCAAAGAGTTCCGACAAATGTCTACCCGAGCCGAGGCGCCGCCGTAGGTGAGGGTTGACAGTCGGAACAAGTTGCAATGACGGTTCCGCACGTGTACTGAACAACTATTTTTAATACAGTAGCGAAAAATAGAAGCAATTTAATAAAATAAACAAGACACAATAAACTCAACTAACTAATCGTAAAATAATATAAACAGAGATATTTTTTGTTTTCTTCGCCCATTCTGGGTAGGCAAAGAATTATGCCTAAACAGCCAAGTCTTCAGTAGAATTTTTTTATTGATATGAAATGAAAATTAAATTAAATGATATGAAATGAAGTGAAACCTAACCCAACAAAAGCAATCCGAATCCTACAGGAGCGCCTTTTCTTATTTCTCACTTTTTCTACATCGTTTTCCATTAAAGGCACATTACAGTACCACAATAAATACCTGGCCAAAAACTAATTTAGAAAATTAAGAAATAAGGTCCTTCATCATGGAAGTATTATAATACTTCCATGTCCTTCATTTTGTTTTCACTTACTCGCGCAAACTCCTATAAGCAGAGACTATGGCAGTGAACGTCATACAGCCAACTTTTTTATATTTATAAATTTAATTTGGCCGATACTAATATTAATTTAATATTTTAATTTTAATTAAAATTACTTTTAAATCTGATATTGAAACAACTTAGGAGCTTCTTTTTAGAAATATTTGCATGAATCATAAAAACTTCTATGAATATTTTTTAGTAAAAACTTCGTGGTTGTTTTTTTCTTTTTAATAGACATTATTTTGACAGTTGGGAAAGAAAAAGCAGGTTTTTCACCAACTCGACACGAGAGACTGGGCACACGTGTGTCCAGTTGGTGAAGCTCAAAATTAGTGTCACTTATTATTTCGTCATCTGGACTCGCCAAGATTTTGACGCGTGTCCAGATAGTGAAACTTAAATTAAATCACTTTTATGTTTTCTCCAACTGGACACACGTTCGCATTTTATCCGATTTTATGACAAAGTACAGTCAAGCAAATAAATGTTGGACCAATTCGGCAATTTTTTTAATCTGATATGTTCTTTAAGTCCCACGGAAGGTTTTCATGGAGAAAAAAATATAAAAATTGCCTGGAAAATAGTAAAAACCACACTTTTCTTTTCCCATACAAACCAGCTATCAAACATTTGACGAAAATTGTTTAACCGACTTTCACATCAAAACGGAGCAACGGATCGACGTGATTTTTACTATAGGGATAGTTTGGGAGCTGAAGAGTCACAAAAGTTGCTTTTTATCTCGAAAATATTTTAGGTTCCCGCGGGATAACGTCTTGTATTCCACGCGGGCAAAGCCCCGGGCAGAAGACTAGGTACTAGTATAGATTCTATGTTAAACTGATGATTTTATTGATCTCTAAATTATCTTAGTCTTAGTGATTGTGATACAATTACCTTATTTATAATGCTGCGGCTACATTAGCGGACGATAACTTTCGACTATCTCTTTCCGTACGCCACTACCGGTTAGTTAGAAAGAAAAAGATATTGCGATACTTCGCCGTAGCCCGCTAATGTAGCCGCAGCATAAGGTACTCTATTTCCAAAGCGTCAAATATTGTTGTTACAGAGTTAAGTAGTATTCGTATTGTTTGTAAAATTACCCATTTTAGTATTGTTGTCATATGTATGATGATTATTTTGATGATTATTTTGATATTTTATTATTTTATGCAACCTATAGCTGCTCAATGTTGAACGTTTCAACTCCACTCTCGTACAAACTACTTCAACGCAACTAGTAAACAAGCACGCTTTTCAAGTTTGTATATATGGAGTGCATCTTTCATGGCTAAAAACGTCATTGCGTTTAACCATGTAAAATAAAAAAATACATTTTGCTGATGTCAATTATGTATGTCCTTTTTTATTAAATTTGTCTGTGCTGTGATACCTACTCGAAGTGATGATTAAATTTTTTTATTATTTAGATTATTTGAATATCTTCAAACTATTGTAAAAGAAGTACCTATAGGTAATCAAAATAAGTAATATTAGCTAAGTATACTTACTTGTCTTCATTTTTTATTCTAACATATTTGTTTTATTTCAAAATTTTAAACTAATAACAATTTTCAATTAAAAAAGTAAGGCACCTTTTTCATGAAATCTCCTCGTTTAACAATTCAACGGACGAAACGATTATTCACTTGACTGTACCCTTTTTTGCAAAAAAATCTGGGTGTGTCCAGTTGGCGAAAACATAAAAGTGATTTATTTTTAGTTTCACTATCTGGACACGCGTCAAAATCTTGGCGTGTCCAGATGACGAAATAATAAGTGATACTATTTTTGAGTTTCACCAACTGGACACACGCGTGTCCAGCCTCTCGTGTCGAGTTGGTGACAAACCCGAAAAAGCACGAGTTCGGGAAAGGTAAAGAAAAAGCTCGAGTGTGTAATAGCCCACATCCCGAACGCTATACGTCCACTTTTTGAGCAACTGTATTAAAATAGTAGATTGTACAACAAGTGCATAAAACGTACCATTTTACCCGAGAAGTATATATCCACCCGAGCCGTAGGCAAGGGTGGATAGTCAATTCGAGGGTAAAATGGGTTTTATGTACGAGTTATACACTCTGCTTTTCACTTCGAGTATGAGGAAAATAAATAACTATATTACAAAAAAGAAAAAATAAAGATTTCGCCATATTGGCGGGGAGACTTTCTTTTTCTTTTTTTATACATGGCAGTGGCAGCACAGTGACTTTAGCATAGATCGTACACGGAGAAAAAAAAGACCACCAAAAATTAAGAAACTGTTTTGTATTTGACGAAAAAACTAAGTTTTTATATTACTTACAAAAGTTTTGCTATTTTAACAACCATTATTACTTTTAAGCAAAACCTTAGTATTTGTAATTGTAATTCCTAAAAGTCAGTTTTAGTAAATGTAAGATATTACATAATTTCATGGTTATTGCAAATTAGGGTAAATATAGCTAAAGTTTTGTAATTTTTGCAAACTGATTTAGTGTATTTGAAAAAGGTCATTTGTAGTTTCAAGAAATGTGTTTAGTACATGGCAATATTACAAACTTTTGTGATATTTAATAACAACATTTTTAAATTTACAAACGATTTTCTTGAAATTACTAACGTATTTCTTAAAACAATAAAACAAACACGTTTTTTAATTCCAAGTTCCATTTTAGTAATTGTCGGTACCTACTTGTCCGGCTGTTCGCCATTTCGTTTCTTTTCTAGTTTGCACGCGCACGCGATTCGCAAGTGACACGTTGCGGTCATAATAAAATCAAAGAAAATTCGTCGCTATTTATGAATGTGCCACAACGTGTGCCAAGTTTTAGTGTTTCAATAATCAAAATCATCAATAATCAGTGAAAAAACCCTAAAAATGGACAATCTCATCAGGGACCTTTAGAAAATTGGCGTCTCATTGAATATGTTGGTGCATTCTGTGGTAAGCTTATTGACAAGTCATTTACTTTGGAACTAATAACCCTGGTTACTGTATGTAAGAGTGTGTAGAGAGTAAACTGTATGAGAGGTGTAAAAATTTGTTCTTGAAACTCATTTTTTACTTCCAGGCGCCTACCCTTTCAGTCAGTACAGTAATCTGTTTGAAGAAGACCCATTATTGGCATCGCTTCTAATACAAGAACCAAAGAACCTACTATAGCAAACAGTTACAGTTCCACAGTCAAATCAGAGGCCACAAACTTCATCCAGCATCGCACTACTCCAATTCCGATTCAAGCCAGCCCGTATCAGTCATATTATGTGGGTATTAGTATTTATTTTTACTAGCTCTAGGTGTTCTTTGTGTTGTGTAGCTTATTGTACTTATAAAACATTTTTATGTTTAAGGTTCTTCAAACACTGAAATGCACACATGACGGCAATTCAATACTAAACGAAGGCCTAAAAAAGGCAAATTGAATGACTCTATCCATCTTCATCAACTTCATCACAAACAAGATTTAGAAAAAAGAAAAATTTCACCCAGATGATCATCTGTTACTGATGCAAATAACGGTAGCGTCGTCCCTTTTAATTTGCATGGTTATTTTTTAATAAATAAAATAGGAAAATTAAAAGAGTATTTCATTGCACGAACACAGTAGGTAAACACCTGCCATAATATAAAGTAATTATAAGTAAAGATTAAGAGATTTATGACATATCTATAAATAGGTAAAAAGTGATTTTTAGTTTATTTAGTTCTAGTTGTTTATGTAGTTTAGCAATTATAAGTAAAGACCCATACATACTGTTGTAACAGATTCATTGAAAGAGGTTTATAAATCTCTTTTGATGCCTCTGTTACAAACAACAGCTTGTACTTATCCTTTCGGTTGCCAAGCTTTTTTCGCGAATCGCGATATCTGCCAGCCATTAAAAATGGCGACGCAAAATTGTCCACTCAGCACTTGCAAAAACAATTTGAACTATTATATATTTATATATTATTATATATTATTTTTGATTGGTATCTTTATAAAATAATCAATCAAAATATCTTATTTGCGGAGTAAATTATTGTTTTTTAATTTGTTTATTTTTTATTTATTTATTTATATTTTATAAAAAATATTTTATGTCACAAAATTTTAATTATGCATGTTTAACAATGTATTTCATTATTACTTGATAATAAATAGACTAAATTATTAGAAAATAACAAAATTAAATGGTTTTATTCTAATAAAACTATAAAAAATACAAAAACGGCAACAAATCACGCGTGACCTTGAATGACCTTGAACTTTAAAACGTCTATAGTTAAATCCAAGTGACGCATAAAAGTGTAAGGATGGTCTGTGGTGTTAGCGTATTACATTATTTGTCAAAAGAGTCCAAAAAACACGGGAAAATAGACTCTATATCCAATAACTTAGCTAATAAAATCGCTTGAAGGTCATAGTATCCGCCACGGGATGTTGGCAGACCGATGATGTAATTTGATCCCGTGACAGGTAAGCTGGCACGGTAAAGGTTATGGGTCTTTACTTTTAATTGCTAAACTACATAAATTACTAAAACTAAATAAACTAAAAATCAGTATTTATCAATGACGTCATCATTCAGGATATTACTATTGAACTCTTAAAATTACAAAACGGTTAGTAATATTAATGACGTCATCATCCCCGATATTAATACTGAACTCTAAAAATTACAAAACAGTTTAGTATTTGTCAATGTCGTCATCATTCCCGATATTACTATTGAACTCTTAAAATTACAAAACAGTTTAGTATTTGTCTATGACGTCATCAATTCGTATATACTAAACCACTCTTGAAATTACAAAAATGTTACATGTAATATTTACTAACTGCATTTACAAAAATCGATTTACAATTATTACAAGACATTTGTTGTCCTCGGGTTTATGACAATTTTAGTAAAAAATAATGTGTTTTTGTCAGATTATTTGTTGTCCTCGGGTTTATGACAATTTTAGTAAAAAATAATGTGTTTTTGTCAGATTTTCGCTCCGTGGTCCATAATGTTCTTGAAATACTTATTTCTTAGAAAACTCATTAATTTTGCGTAGTTTTATTAATTTAGTAATTTAACATGGATTATGTACAAACAAAACTGAAGAAATAGAATGAAACAACAAGTTTATATCACGAAGTTTAATTGCGTGGGTGACTGTTTACTTGACGATCTTTGTCTTAGAATCTGAGACTTAGACGAAGATTTTACTTTATGCACTAGAGCATAAAAAAATTATGCAGCCTATACCGAACATAAACACGAACTTTACCTACGAGCATGAGAAGTGAAAAGTTTTTATTCTTCGAAATAAGTTTTTGAAAGTCAAAAGTCAAAATGAATGATTTTCTTTAATTTAATAGGTATACATGAAACCGGATACTTTACGAAATCTGTTATTAATCATTTTTGATTTTGATGTCGATCAATAATAATCATTATGTATGTTTGGCTGAATGTATAGGTATTTTCTTAGTGCCTCTTGCGATATGACGAGGCTGCTATTTGCACATGCGCGCAGTAAGTACCTACCTACATATTTGAGCGCGCATAGTTGGACTAATATAACCTTTAATTTTAATTTAGAATAAAATCTCCTTTAAAGTATGTATTTTTTATTTCCTCGCACAATGCATAGTAAAACATTGTATGATACACATGCGTAAATATGATTTCAGACTCGTGTCGATTAATAAACTCGCTCACTTCGCTCGCTCGTGAATAAAAATGACACTCGTCGGAAATCACATATACTTTCCGCACTTGTATCATGATAGCTATTAATAAACTTTGATTCAATTTAAAACACACATAAGTTAGTGCTTAAAATCCCATTAAACACACAAAAATTACTTACTTACCTGTGTATATTTAATTTCAGGAGCCATTGCAAACGCTTATCGCACACGTCCGTCCGCACAAAATACTCAAAGTATGGTAAATAATTTAGGTAGGTACCACACACTTATCTAACAACATGATAACAATCAAATGAATCGGCAAAATTTATCAAGTCATTACACCTTGATAAATTGCTATACAGATACTTTCAGCAATACAATACCTACTTTTCTTATCAAAAACATTGTGAAATAGCATAGAAACTGAACTACATATAACTTCGAGCAACGCGGGCCTTCCGGACGGAAGACCCGCGTTGCTCGAAGACATATAACAATGACTAGCTCATCTCTTTTTTTGTAAGGGCTCTAACAAAGGAGCGACAATTTTTTTTCTATTCTTTCTTTTTATTCGACAGTAGCAGTAGGTATGTATGTAGACTATGGTTTGAGACAGTTCTTGTTGGCGAGACGGGTAGCCGCGAGTCACATCACAGTCGCGAGTAGCGACTCGCGACGCGTCGCAGACATTAATCTCGTTCGTCTGTTACAACCTGTGGTTACAACAGCCATCAGCAACAAACTGCTCTTTCTCTGATCAACAGTGTGTAATTAGTACTCACTCTCACTAGCGAACTCATTAGAGGCAAGGCAACAGTGCCCGTAGTGTAAGTTTTTATGTAAAAAAACGCAAGCTATTTCGATTCCGTATTTATGTAAATTTGTATGAAAACTGTATTAGCGCCTCTAGCGGTGAGTAGCGCGCTTTTATAGTTTTCATACAAATTGACATAAATACGGAATCGAAATAGTTTGCGTTTGCTTGACATAAAAACTTACACTAGGGGTACAGAAAGCTATTCTCAAACCAACTGAAACTACTGTGTTTCTGAATCCAAGAGCCCAGTTTTAGAACACGTCAACGTCGGATTTGAATTCATTGACGTTCCAACAAAACATTAACATTCGTTTTCGAACACATTTTCCACTTGATCAGTGCCCGTAGTGTAAGTTTTTATGTCAAAAAACGCAAACTATTTCGAATGCGTATTAATGTCAATTTGTATGAAAACTGTATTAGCGCCTCTAGCGGCGAGTAGCGCGCTTATATAGTTTTCATACAAATTGACATTAATACGCATTCGAAATAGTTTGCGTTTGCTTGACATAAAAACTTACACTCGGGGTACTGTACCCCTACTGTCCGTCCGTATTTATGTCAATTTGTATGGAAACTATAAAAGCGCGCTACTCGCCGCTAGAGGCGCTAATACAGTTTTCATACAAATTGACATAAATACGGAATCGAAATAGTTTGCTTTTGCTTGACATAAAAACTTACACTACGGGCACAGTATAAGCGCCTCTAGCGGCGAGTAGCGCGCTTATATAGTTTTCATACAAATTGACATAAATACGGAATCGAAATAGTTTGCTTGACATAAAAACTTACACTACGGGCACAGTTAGTTTTCTACCTTAATATTTACACTCTTTTTAAACGCTCCTTTCAATAAGTAAGACTGCGTTATTTTTAGACTAGTCTATTATATCCAATCGAACCCTTTCGATATAGTGTGTTAAGTAATAAATAACTATCCGATACTTATATATTGGAAAAGAATATACCTACCTAATACGACATTCGAAAACGCAAGCATCCAAATTAGATTTTCAGATGGATGGAGAACAGGAGGCCAAGCCTGCTAACGTTAAGTTATAATCGTGTCTCAATCGTGTTTCAATTGTAGTTCAATTGTAGTGCTTTTTTTACACACTAGTTACAAGAATAATGACAATATGATGTAATGTAAATTTAGTGTGTGGTGTGACCATCAGTAGTAACTAGTGTGTAAAAAAGCACTACAATTGAACTACAATTGAAAGACGATTGAGACACGATTATGAGTTAACGTTAGCAGAATTGGCCCCCAGCTGTGATGAAATGATCATCTATTTCTACCTATATCTAGGGCAGGCGTACCGGTTTTGGCCACTGTACCGGTTTTGGCCACTTTGCTCTAAAAGTTTTCTAAACAACTTTTAGCCATTTCTGATAAAGACAATTAAAATAAGGCATTTTAAGGTAATAATAACAACCGTTAGAATTCCTTATGCCAAAAGATATTTTTTCAATAAATTCCATTTTCTGTTTGATAAAATGTTTTGTATGAAAATTTTAAGAAATTTGTTTTGGATGAAATACTTTATAAACCTTTGTTCTTTACAATTAAATTGTTGTTTTGCAATTGACTGGTTTCTAGCGCATTAGAATATATTGATTTTACCTGCGTTTTGTTTTGATTTTTCGCAATACTTACTTACAAAAGTTTAACTACCTACCAGTAAGTGGCCAAAACCGGTACATTTGGCACCTCTCACACATTTTGTATTATATACAAAAAACTCTTTAACTTTATAATAATTGAAAAATGTAACTTTAAAGCTAGATAAATTATCTATAATTTAAGATATAATTTGTGTCTTAAATACATAAGACCATTTAGTACTTAGTGCGTAAAAGTTAAAAATTTCTTAAAGTGGCCACAAAGCGTACCTCTGCCCTATTTATGAAAAATCGTTACTGCAAGAACTACTTATTTTATAACAGACAAGTCGGAGAACAGTGAATAAATTTTTCACCTATGTGACGGTGGTGACGGTAGCGATCCGGCCAAGCCATATGGTAGAGTTATGGGTAGAGTTAGCTAAGATTCTGACCGCAGAGGGCATTTGCCAGGCCCGGCATTTTAAAATGACATTTTAAAATGCGATTAAATGTTTTTGCTATAAATAAATATCATACCTGCATTATAGGTATTTCTAAAACAACCAAACTGTCTTATAGTATAACGGAGTTTTAACGCTCATGGGAAATAGCCCATTTTATGGTGCTGCTGAGATACCGCTCCATACGTAACTTCAACTTTTTATGATCAGAGATTAGAGGCATAATTCGACGTAGAACATCAGTAAATTGTGAGAAGATACAATACGAGCGAGGCCACTCAACACTGGCAATGCCGAGGCTGGAAGTAGGAACAAATAAATGAGCAATAAGAACTTAGTAACTCTTAAACGCTCCCCGCGTTGTCATGTCAAGTGTGTTATAAAATACAAATTCTTGAGACAAGATGATTAAAATAACATTTTAAGCTTACATGGTCATATTTTATATTCTTTCTTTAAAACGCGCTAAGGTTTAAAATGAGGGGTATTAAAACACGAGTGGGAGTGTAAAGTGTGTCAACTCAGTACCTATACCTACGTTTATTTAACTCGATGTGTTCAGCCCCCCCAGACAAGTGGCTTTCTATTAGCGAATTCGCCAGTCGAATAGAAAGAAAATGTATGGGATTAGCGGACATTAGCGGTCACGTGACATTTCGATCGCTAATGTCAATCCCATACATTCTTTCTATTCGACTGTCTAGGGGGGCAGGTGTATGAGTTCAAAATTCGAATATAATTTTGATATTTCACGGCTGAAGAAGGCCTCGAACCCCGGGCTCCTAGGGTTGCCATGGGGAAAGTAAAATAAAAATTCGGCCAAGTGCGAGTTGAACTCGCCGATGAAGGGTTCCGTACCCACTTAAGGCGAGGAATCCCGACCGAAATAGGCACGCTAACGCTTGCTCGGCCGCGGTCTATACACTTCGCGCGGACCCAGCGGCAGCCGGCAGTGAACTGTGAACTCGCGAGCGCCCCGCGATTCGAAAATCACTTGAAATTCAATTAAAAATCAATTAATAAAAAAAAAATATGACGGCCGGAATCCCTCGGCTATTCAAAGACAATTATTTTCATATGTTGTTCATTAACCAAAACCAAGTAGGTTTACTAGACCGATGTTTGGGATTTTATTTGACACAGTAAAATATCACCAATCGAAAAAAAACTGCCGGAAGCACTAGATAAATACCTGTAAAATAACATATATTTTTTCCAAGTTTTAAGTACTTGTGATTTGCGAGTAATCCATAATTTAAAATACCCTATTTTGGGGAATCGGCGCCTTAATGTACCGATTGCCTATACCTACCTAAAATTCCACTGTCCTTTTTCGTCAGCAAAATATACTTTGCATTTCATAGTGTTTGTATGAATGACAAAAGTTACATATATGCCGTTTTTGAAAATGTGTTATATCTCAAAAAGTGATATATCTCGTTCAAACCAATTATCCTTGAATTTTTTATTAAGATACAGCATATAATTTTTCTAGATTTTCCACTCTTTTATTTCAAAAGTTAGAGGGGGGGGGATACATATTTTACCACTTTGGAAGGCTCCATCTTTCAAAAGGTTGACTTTGAGAAAATATAGTTTGAGAAACCTGTATATATGCCATTTTAAAGACCTATCTATGGACACCCCACACGAATATGTTTGATAAAAAAAAACAGTTTCAGTTCCATGTATGCCCCCTTAAATTGTTGTTATTTTTGTATTAAAATCGTAAAGCGGTTCACAGAATACATCTACCTACCAAGTTTCAACTGTGTAGTTTTTATACTTTTGGAATAATGTGGCTGTGACATACGGCGGATGGACGGACAGACAGACAGACAGACAGACAGACAGACAGACAGACAGACAGACAGACAGACAGACAGACAGACAGACATGGCGAATCAATAACAGTTATGTTTACGGAACCCTAAAAAGAAGTGTGCTCTAATAAATAACAGCGGTGTCGTAATGGTCATTACGATACAGGGACCGTACTCTGAAACGCTAATCCGAAACTTCGGTTAGCCCCGCCCCTTTCACTCGATTCTGTCCCGGCTAGAGAGTGAGAAGGACGGGTATACCCAAGTTTCGGGTTTTGCGTTTCAGAGTAGGCCCTCAGGAACAACTTATAGTAAACAAAGCATCCAGAAATTAGCAATGGCACAAACTTCAACTTTCAGCTTTTTAATTAAGTACCTAAATAGTTCTGGATACGCGGCAGCGTATCAGCCAAGTTCAAAAGCAAACAGAATTGCTGATTGTAAAAATTTAATGTTTAGAAATATAATTTTGTAAGTATCTAAAATGTAATAAAGGGAATAATAATAAATAATAAAAATATATTTATTTATCACACAAAAACGGTACAGTATCTTAATCGTTGGATCTAAAAAATTACAGAAAACAGTAACTGTCCCGAGTGTGCGATCTGGAGCCTAAACTAGGTCAACCCTGTGTTTCTGGCCTCCAGGTCCTCACCCGTATTAATTATTAATATTAATATAAATTACTAGCTTTCCGCCCGCGGCTTCGCCCGCGTGGACTACACGACGTTATCCCGCGGGAATGTCACATTTTTCCGGGATAAAAAGTAGCCTATGTTCCTCTCCAGGCTCCAAAGTATCTTTGCCCTAAATTTCAGATAAATCCGTTCAGCCGTTTTGGCGTGATTGAGTAACAAACATCCAAACATCCAAACATCTAAAATTTCACATTTATAATATTAGTAGGATAAAGTTATTGAAATTTTTACTTTTTTGCATTCACAATCCAATTTTTATTATTGAAAAATGGAAAATGAAGTATTTAGACAAAATCGACCCTCATCTCACAACCAGCTCCGACGGGACTCGAACCCACGACCTTTCGCTTAAATTAATTATGAATATTAATATAAATTATAAAGTTATTTAAATTTTTACTTTTTTGCATTCACAATCCAATTTTTATTATTGAAAAATGGAAAATGAAGTATTTAGAAAAAATCGACCATCATCTCACAACCATCTCCGATGGAACTCGAACCCACGACCTTTCGCTTTCCGGGCGACTGCTCTAACCACTGAGCTACGGAGTCGTAATGATAAATGTGAAAGTGTGTGTTTGTTTGTTTGTTTGTCCTTCTTTCACGTCAAAACGGAGCATAGTACTTATAACCTGACCACCAGGGGGCGCAATCTTCATACATTCAAATGGGAACTAACGAGAAGCCAAAATATGCGAAAGTTGCTATGTTCTCCCTGTAGGTGCACACTTTGCACATAAATAGTTCACTAAAGTCAACGATAGATGGCTCCAAGTTAATACACCCACCCACAGTATAGAAAAGAAGAGAAAAATCCTTTTTTTCTATACTATATTGTTGAAAGTTGATGGAAGAGTATAAACTTTAAAGAGTAGAGTTTTAGAGACACTTTACTAAAAGCGCGCGCCAAATAAGTCTGCGCGCGGTCGAAATCAAATACTAATCTTCTCAATAACCTCAGAACAAAAAAACGTACTGTAACTAGCGCCAATAACGCCCCAGTCGCGCGCAGAGTTATCTGGAACTCACTAGTGTACTTATGGAAAATAATGTCAAATAATCTAAATTATACTTTTGTTTGTTAAATTTGTTATTTGCTATGTTCTGTTTTTACAAGATCCGTAATTCCGTTAGCAATTACATAGTTTCGTTGCTCGGAGTACCGCTTTTTGAGAAAAAGACTCGTTTGTGTTGAGTGTGATGTTAATTATATAGAATTCTTTGGTGATGTGCTGTGTTTGAAAAAAGACTTCTTTGAACATTGTTAATGCCTTTAGTGATTCATATTTGTTGTTTTATTGTTAATAAATAATATTTATAAAATATACTGAAACATTTGGTATTAATTTTATTATGAATAAGTACCTACTAATAATTTCTACAAAAAGTAATGATATCTCATCAAAAACATAAAATATGTGAAGTGAGAGCCAATTTCAATATTAGGAAATATGCCTTGGTTGTTGACTTCAACGACAAAAGATGTGAGATCTAAATGGGTGCCAAGTTTAACGGTCAGTCCTGAAAATATAGTACATAAAATGTTTTATAACAACTTAAAATATAATTTCTTCTTATAACTTAGGATAATATATTGAAGCCTAAGGTCTGACTTGGCTAGTTTTCATACACGAATTATATATATATTATAGCCTTCGCAAGCTCTAAAGCCGAAGTTCTTATTGTATTCTTCCAAAAATTTGGCTTGCTGGTAGACTAGAAACTAGAGATGAACATAGGGCTCTTCCATGACTGTTTCAGTAAGTACCTAATAATAATTCGTATACAACTTTTCAACACACTTGCGAGGAAAAACAAACATTTATTGAATACATAACATAATTAGAATAACTTAATATTAGATAAGGGAAAAAGCGCGCAAGTTTTTTTTTCGCACGCGCCAAATTTAAGGTGATTGATTACATATAGCCATACATACAGCCTACTTCAAAATAATTATAATAATAGTGATAAAATGCAAATGTTTTAAAACAAATTATTGTGAATTAAGTATAAGTAATTTGATAACAATACACTTAATTATGTTTTTTTGTCTTAATTAGGGACACATTTATTTATTCTAAAAACGTAAATGGATTTTCATCCGTATAAAACCTCTTTGTTGTTACAAAAAAAGAACTGTACCTATTATAGTACATGGAAATCGTACCAAATAAGTGGTGTTGCCTTGCATTAAATGAGGTAGTTCTGATTTTTTTATATGTTAGTAGTGATGAGATAGTAATGACAAATCCAAGTTTTCCACCTCGAAAGCCCTCCGGACCATTGTTAAATACTTAAAAATCCATAAAATTTTCGGATATTTTTCAGTTTTAGTAAATTTTTACCACCAAGGATCTGAGTTACGGCAAATGTTACTATGCACTGTTTAAAGTAGACTAAATTTGCAATAAAAGTAGAATAATTTAGTTTTTGTATGCCATATAGTTTTTAAGATACGGCTATTTTAAAATTTGCAAATTCTCAAAAAAGGAAGTTTTACAGTTTTTTTATTTTTTGTCAATTTTGACCCCCTAGTAGTGGGTTTGTGGCAAAAGTTTTTTTATTAGTTATTAAAGTCCATTAAATTTCCAACAAAATGAGATTAATTATGTCGATTTACACCTGATAGTTCCTAAGACACAGCTGTTCATAGTTATAGAGGTAGGTAAGTAAACAATTATGTAATAGAAGGCTTTGCAAAAGGTAGTAAGCCCTAAAGGAAGAAGGATCTGGGAGACGTTCCCGTTCTACCCTGTTATGACACGCAAACCTTTATCACCTTGAAAGCATACCAAAGATGTAAGGTTGTACCAGCAGATATGGTTGCAGGAAAGCAGAACTCAAATTTCGGGTGTTTGCAGCTACTGCATTGGCCAATCATGCGAGAACATACCAGACCTGATGTGTGATGACATTGATGAACCATTGATTGATGACCCACCATCAAAAGACGATTTTGACCTTCCTGGGCAGTTCGATGAAGAAATTATACCTCAGCAAGCTGCCCCCAAAAAGTGTGCTGTGGATTCAGAGGACGTGCCTGGTCCATCAAAATTATACATACAATGTACATAATTGATCCCACCACCTCCCAGATCCTCCTTCCTTTAGGGCGTACTTCATTTTGCAAACCCTTCTATTACATAATTATTTACTTACCTCAATAACTTTGAACAGCTGTCTCAGAAACTATCAAATGTAAGTTGATATTACTAATTGGTCTCATTTTATTGGAAATTTAATGGACTTTAATAACTAATAAAAATACTTTTGCCATAAACCCACTACTATGGGTCAAAATGTCGAAAACTAAAAAAACTTTAATACTTACTTTTTTTGAATTTTTGCAAACTTTTAAATAGCCCCATCTTAAAAACTATTTGACTTACAAGAACCAAATTATTCTCTTTTTATTGCAAATTTAGTCTACTTTAAAGCATGGATAGTTACTTTTGCCGTAACACAGGTCCTTGGTGGTAAAAATTGTCAAAAACTGAAAAAAATCTGAAAATTTATTGGATTTTTAAATATTTAACAATGATCCGGAGGGCTTTCGAGGTGGAAAACTTGGATTTGTCATTACTATCTCATCACTACTAACATACAAAAAAATCAGAACTACCTCATTTAACGCAAGGCAAAATGTACGATTTCCATGGACTATTAGGGGAAGTCAGCTCAATGCGGCCATAGGAGGCAAAGCGGCCACACCAAATTTTTCGGTAACTAAAAACGATAGCGTGACGTTGCCGATCTGTCATACAGTCAACCTACCGCCCCACACCAAGCAGTCATTGGGCGTTTTCACACTGGACGATAACAGTAACGACACGATATTACACCGATATCGTCCCGATATCGTCCGCCGATATCGTCCCGATATCGTCCGCCGATATCGGCACGATATCGTCACGATATCGTCACGATATCGGAACGATATCGGTGTGTGAAACGATAACCAGCAGCTTGCTATGCGGTTTGTCGCATTACGCCAGCTAAAGTAACCGCGCGGCTCCAAGTTTTATATTAGGTATTATACTAGTATAGATATTCGAGGTAATAATGGCAGCAGTAAACAAATTACGTTTGCTTTATCTTTTATATTTACGGCGAAAAAAACGATATCGTCAAAGAACATTTTGAGTTGATCCTATTCTTCAAGTGCGATATTTAGAGGGAACATATTACCTTCTCTTCGATAAACTGTGTGCGCAAAGTAAAATGTTTTATAATTTTTTTCGAATAAGCCAGGACACTTTCGAGGACATTTTATTTATTTGGTGGATCAACAGTTAAAATACCAATTATGAAACTATTAATAGCTACAGTAAACCAATTATAGATCCACACCAATAAGGCACATTATTTTTACATGCACATATTACTTACCTATATAAAAAAAGCGCCTTTAAAAGTGCCACCAAAAAGTAAGAAATAAATAATACCTCTATACTGGATTAACACCAAATAACGTAAGTAAGTACTTTCAAGACGTCGGGCACTTCAAAGTACTACTTAAGTTATTTGTTGTGAATACAGTATTAGAGTTAGCGTAAGCCCGCACAGCGATTAAAATTCGCGCGATTAAAAATCGCGATTTTGTAACACATGGAATTGTATGTAGGTACACGCAATCGCGATTTAAAAATCGCGCGAATAAAAAATCGCTGTTTGCTGTGAAATAATCGCGCGTCTTAACCCGGCGGGAGGCGTGCCTATTTCTAAAATATATTCTGTCGCTACCGGGTAAAAGTTATAATACAGGAGTGTTTTTTTTTCATTTTTAAATATCAACTATCTGTATATTTAAACTTTGAAGTAAATAAGTAAAAATTAAAGTTTACTTATTTTATTATATTTTTTTATGTTTATCATTTTAACTTTTACAAAATATAAAACTCTTGCGTTATTGGCTGACTGACAGACAACGCACAGAAACTACTGGGCGCAAGAACCTGGAAATTCGACATGTATTTTCCTTGTGGAGTGTAAGGGGGGACTAAGAGAGGATTTTTGGAAACTCCTGCTCTAAGGAGGTAAAAAAGGGGTCCACGCAGATGAAGTCGCGAGCGTATGGCTAGTATTTTTTCAACTGACATTTCAACTTCAATTACAAAATGACATACAGGTCTCGGCCTCACTTTTTGCAAACTTAGGGCTTAGTATCTGAAGTCGAAAAGCATTGAAGTGTCAAGCCCTGAATCGTATCGACTTGATATTAATGGTAGGTATGTACAGTCACGAGCAATAATATGTATACAACATAGGACTGTGTCATATTATAATATTGAATGACTTCTGTGAAGTTCTGTGACACTGATCGTTTTCTTTCGGAACGTTTCAATGTGACAAAGTTCTATGTTGTACACATAATTATTGCTCGTGACTGTACGTGCTGTTGAAAATGTCAGTTTTCTGCATAGTTTAATTTACAAAATACTAAGAATTTTTCGAAAAACCGGATATATAGACATAGATTATGACATTTCTCAATCTTACTTAATAAAGGGTAAATAGG
Source organism: Crambus lathoniellus (assembly GCA_949710035.1). Lineage (NCBI taxonomy): Eukaryota > Metazoa > Arthropoda > Insecta > Lepidoptera > Crambidae > Crambus > Crambus lathoniellus. Next base: position 20,838,789 of record OX453305.1, on the reverse strand, counting down.
GTTTAGGGTATTAAATCATTGTGCAACTATACGTGTTTTTGCAAAATCTAGTATTTTTCGATTAATCCATTCATCCTACGACATAAAACCGTTACTGACTGATCTATCGACGCAAAGCTCAAGTCACTGAATGGATTGCGTTGAAGTTTGCAGATAGTTATTATACCTAGGCATCTGCTAGGAATGTATTTCTCGAAATTCGAGATCGAGAGAAACGGGGTCAAACGTTTGTATAGAGAAATAGGAAAGAATATCCATACTAATATTATAAAGAGAAAAGATATAGGAAAAATGTGATAGTAAAAAACCAGGAGCCCTTTAGCTTTCAGGCGGAATAATAGGGCTCCTGGTTTTTTACTATCACATTTTTCCTATACCTACTTACAGAAATTGCATTGTGAATGCATAAAATAATTTAAAATCTCAAAGAGAAAAGATTTGTATTTTTGTTTGTAACGAATAAATTCAAATACTGGACCGATTTTGCAAATTCTTTCACCAGTAGAACGCTACATTCTTCCCGAGTGACATAAGCTATATTCTATCCAGATATCCCACTGGAACGAGTACTATGCGGGTAAAACCGCAAAGAAGCCACTAGTTGTTAATAAAAAAAGATCTTACGAGTGAACTCCGTTACTCCGAGTCTAACTCGAGTGAGTGAAGCCGCGGGTGAAATATAGCTTTAAAATAAAGTATGTTTTTTACTTTCAAGTTTAATTCTTAATAGTTTGGAAACTATTTTATTCTTACATAGGGACTCCACGGTGTTTTACGTGGTACCCATTTTCGTATGAATATCGTGTTAAAATATATTCATGTCAATCAGAAATAATTAAACCTTGAAAATCAGCCCAGTAGGTTTATTGAGTTTAGGCATTACAAACAAACAAAAAATCTAACTCGTACTCGTAGTTTACTCTGAAAGATCTAATCTTATCTTAATTAAGATCTCTCTTTTTAGTATGCTAAAAAACTTATTAAAAAATTTCTTAAAGCGTATTAAAACACAAAAATATAATAGTAATTATTATGTCAAACTTATTACAAAATCTTCAACTAAATCATTCCGTCCGCCGCCGCTGCTGGGTTAATTTGACGTCCCGCTCATCATACGCATGCGTACTATAGATAGTCTGAGTGAACTACAAGTACCAGTATTCTATTTTCATATAGAGGTCAGTGCCCGTAGTGTAAGTTTTTATTTCAAAAAAACGCAAACTATTTCGATCCGGATTTATGTCAATTTGTATGAAAACTGTATCAGCGCCTCTAGCGGCGAGTAGCGCGCTTCTACAGTTTTCATACAAATTGACATAAATACGGAATCGAAATAGTTTGCGTTTGCTTGACATAAAAACTTACACTAGGGGTACTGAACGCGACGGTATACTTCTGATTCTGACTCATCGTCTGGCCGACGACACGTCGGTACAATAACGCGTATTAACGTTCGGTACCAGTCAGCCGCAGTTTTAAACGGTCAAACGCTGTTTTGACGAACAAAAAATACCTACGTATTTTAAGGTAAAGGTACATCGAGGTGCTGAGGTACTTAATACCAAAACGCCACGATGTCAGTCCGATTACAAAATCAGAGCTCTAATCCTATCCAACTACAGCAAGGTGTGAGACAGGGAGACGTCATCTCTCCGAAACTGTTCACAGCTGCGTTGGAGGATATTTTTAAGCTTCTGGGCTGGAAAGGATGCGGCATCAATGGCGAGTACCTAACACACCTACGGTTTGCCGATGATGTAGTTCTTATGGCTGAGACGTTGGAAGACCTAAACACAATGCTCGAAGATCTCAGTAATGCTTCTCAAAGAGTGGGTCTTAAGATGAACATGGATAAGACGAAAATTATGTCCAATGCCCATGTTGCACCTGCTCCAGTTAATGTTGGGAGATCTCTCGTCGAATCCAGCTCGGATGGGCAGCTTTCGGGAAGTTCCGGCATATATTTGCGTCCGAAATACCTCAATGTCTCAAGACGAAAGTCTTTTACCAGTGTGTGTTACCAGTAATGACCTATGGAAGTAAAACGTGGTCTTTTACTATGGGTCTCACAAGAAGGTTCAAAGTCACCCAGCAAGCAATGGAGAGAGCGATGCTTGGTATTTCCCTGCTCGATCGAATCAGAAATAATGAGATCCGCAGGAGAACTAAAACAGCCGACATCGCTCGAAGGATTGCATCGTTGAAGTGGCAGTGGGCGGGACACATAGCGCGGAGAACCGATGGTCGTTGGGGCGGAAATGTTCTCGAATGGCGACCGCGTACCGGACGACGTTCCGTGAGCAGGCCCCCTACAAGGTGGACCGACGATCTGGTCAAGATCGCGGGAAGCCGCTGGATGCGGGCAGCGCAGGACCGATCGTTGTGGAGATCCTTGGGAGAGGCCTATGCCCAGCAGTGGGCATCGTTCGGCTGACATGATGATGCTGATGGATGTCTAAATTGTCATGAAACGCACCCAACATAACATTTTTTGAAATAACAATAAAAAAATTCCAAACAAGCTCGAAAACTAATCTACAAAAACACAAAGTGTATCTTTATGTTATTAAAATTTTTATTTCTTTGCATTCACAATGCAATTTTTATTATTGAAAAATGTCGTTTAACGACTCCGTAGCTCAGTGGTTAGAGCAGTCGCCCGGATAGCGAAAGGTCGTGGGTTCGACTCCCATCGGAGCTGGTTGTGAGACGGGTCGATTTTTTCTAAATACTTCATTTTCCATTTTTCAATGTATCTTTATCTCAAGACAAAGGTTTTCAATCAATGTGTCTTGCCTTCTTCACCTATCGGATGGAGACAACTACCCTGACGGAGAAATCTGCCGAAAAGCTCCATGTCGCACTATGGCTATGGAGCGCTATTCTACTGCTTCTTCTTATCCTGTGACTATTAGTATACTAAGTAGTATACTACGCACACATGCACGCATGATACGCACACATACACAAAACAGCCAGTCAGCCCAGTGATGCCAGAATGAGGAGATTCTTTCTAAATTTTGGAATTTTAATATTTCTAGTGAGCAATTATTTTATCAAAAAGATTTAAAAAAATATTATTTTCTATGTTCGGAAAAGTATTTATTGATTGATTACTGTATTAATTGATTGATTACTCGGGGTTTTAAATTTAAGCCGGTATTGGTCGAAGCGTGGATTTTATCAGTCGCGATCTTTCAAGCTTGACGTTGAAATTCAATGTGCCTCTGACCATGCGGTGATCGCTTCCTGTCTTAACAGCGTTGATCACAATGACATCATTGAATATGTAGCTACTTCTTTGTCGACATGGTAAAACCGATCTCGACTTTACCGTCGCGACTAATCCAGGTCCATTTGCGGCTTACGGGCTTGTTACAGAAGGAGTTCTCCCTCTCCATGAAGTCTGCCAGCATCTGGCCCCTTTTGTTCCGTTGCCCAAATCCAAATTGCCCCACTCTCAACTCATCACCGCAGCGTTGCCCCAGCTTTGCATTAAAATCCCCCATCATAACCGTGTTAATTTAATGGTTTTATAGTTATGCATGGCTTTAGAGATCTCCTCATACATAGCCTCCACTTCGACATCGTCGTGTATCGAATCGAGGTCGGAGCGTAGACCTGGATGACATTCAGATAATATCGTTTCGATTTTCTGAGTATCAGGTATGCTACCCAGCTCGAGACACTACCGATGGTGATCACGTTGTTGACAAGGAACTTGTGGACGATGAACCCGACACCACCGAGGGACTGTTGGTCGCCCTCCCGGTGGTATAGTAAGTTACCGGATTGCAGGATAATCGAGTCCTACCCCTTTCTTCGGACTTCAGATAACCCAATGATATCCCAATGTAACTTACTAGTTGCCTCTTCCAACTCTATTAGCTTCGCGTCGAGCCTTAGTGTACGCGTGTTGTAGGTTGCCAGGTCAAATCGTCGGTGTTGGTAGCCGGATCTTACCCCGGGGATTATCACAGTATGGCCTGGTGTTTCAGGAGGCGCTGCTGCCCGTCTCCTAGAGAGTTATTGCTACTAAATGATTATAGGTACAAAGAGTTATTAGTAAAAATAAGAATAGTGCTAACGAATATTAAGACCAAGGATAAATGCAAATGAAATTAGGGTATTACAAGGAATATTATGAAAAACAATACAATACCTTTTTTATACTAGTATTTTGGGGGATTTCAGAGAGATCTGGGGGAAAGCCAGACGTTCGTAATCTGGCAACACTGTAGTTCGTGTATTTTGCGATTTTTTTATCGCAGTGCGTGGTAGCAAAAAATTCACGATTAAAAAATCGCGCGAATTTTTAATCGCGCGATTAAAAAATCGCTGTGCGGCCTTAGCCTTGAGGTATTATTTCTGACTTTTTGGCGGCATTTTTTTTAAGGCACTTTTATTTTTTATAAAAATATTTTTTATGTCATTCTTTTTAGTGCATCATGCAGGCAATTTTCGTGTACCTACCTATTATCTTGGTAAATAGTACCTATAGTATAAACACATCTTAGATTTCTGCGCGAACTGTCCATATAAATAAAACACTTTTTGGACGACGCCCTTGAAGTTGGGCGATGCCGACGTCTGTATAGGTATTTACGTAAGTACGTAAGGGTTGTCACTTTAAAATGTGACGGTGGACCTTTTACGACCCCCGGTGGGTACATTGGTATTGCGATATTAAATTAATAATATAATTTAACAATGCAAATGCAATGTCAAAATTAATAAAAAAATCAAGATGGCGGCCGACTTTTTTGTTTGTAGGCTGATTTCGATGAAACTCGGTTTTTGGTACTATTTTGACAAGAAAACAGCAACGTAATGTTAAAAAAATTAAAATCCAAGATGGCGGTCAACTTTTTAGTTTGTGGGCCGATTTGTTTCTGGTACTATTTTGACAAGAAAACAGCAACGCAGTGTTAAAAATATTAAAAAATTGAAGATGGCGGCCAACTTTTTTGTTTGCAGGCCGATTTCGATGAAACTCAGTTTCTGGTTCTATTTTGACAAGAAAACAGCAACGCAATGTTAAAAATAAAAAGAAATCCAAGATGGTGGCCAACTTTTTTGTTTGTAAGCCGGTTTTGATGAAACTTAGTTTCCGGTACCTATTTTGGCAAGAAAACAGCAACGCAATGTTAAAAGTATTAAAAAATCCAAGATGGCGGCCAACTTTTTTGTTAGCACGCCGATTTCAATGAAATTCAGTTTCTGGTTCTATTTTGACAAGAAAACAGCAACGCAATGTTAAAAATATAAAAATCCAAGATGGCGGCCAAATTTTTTGTTTGCTGGCCGATTTCGGTGAAATTCAGTTTCTGGTACTATTTTGACAAGACAACAGCAACGCAATGTTAAAAAGAAAAAGAAATCCAAGATGGTGGCCAACTTTTTTGTTTGTAAGCCGATTTTGATGAAACTTAGTTTCTGGTACCTATTTTGGCAAGAAAACAGCAACGCAATGTTAAAAGTATTAAAAAATCCAAGATGGCGGCCAACTTTTCTGTTAGCACGTCGATTTCAATGACACTCAGTTTCTGGTTCTATTTTGACAAGAAAACAGCAACGCAATGTTAAAATATAAAAATCCAAGATGGCGGCCAAATTTTTTGTTTGCTGGCCGATTTCGGTGAAATTCAGTTTCTGGTACTATTTTGACAAGAAAACAGCAACGAAATGTTAAACATGATAAAAATCCAAGATGGCGGCCGACTTTTTTGTTTGTGGGCCGATTTTGATAAAACTCAGTTTCTGGTTCTATTTTGACAAGAAAACAGCAACGCAATGTTAAAAATATAAAAATCAAGATGGCGGCCAACTTTTTTGTTTGCTGGCTGATTTCAATAAAACTCAGTTTATGGTTCTATTTTGACTAGAAAACAGCAACAAAATGTTAAAAATATAAAAATCCAACATGGCGGCCAAATTTTTTGTTTGCTGGCCGATTTCGATTAAATTCAGTTTCTGGTACTATTTTGACAAGAAAACAATAACGCAATGTTAAAAGTATTAAAAAATCCAAGATGGCGGCCAACTTTTTTGTTTGCAGGCTGATTTCGAAGAAACTCAGTTTCTAGTACTATTTTGATAAGAAAACAGCAACGCAAAAATATCAAAAATCCAAGATGGCGGCCAACTTTTTTGTTTCAAAATTTTTCAAAATTTCAAAATATTTATTGGTCTTTACAGTTTTTACTTAAAACTAGTTGATGAAGTCTCCCTTTAAGCACAAAAAGCCTGTATTGGAAGACCCCGCTCTCTCATATCATTAAATACAAACAACTGTAATGAATTACTATGAATTGCAAAAGTGTCAATGTTTTATTTTGAGTAGGTATATATGCAAATAAATAAGTAGGTATGTATGAAGTAAGTTTAAATGAATACATAATTAGATATATAATTTAAAAATATATAAATTGCAGTATGCTTTGTTTTATGCTATTGTTTATAGATAAATTGCAGCAATGCTTCAGTTTCTTCATAACTAAGCCCAAGTATCCATTTAGTTATCATACTCTTACACCTGTTGTGTGGCTTATCATATATTTGTAGAACATTATTTATTTTATTGTATAGATAGGCCGAACGTGTTTCATATTGTATACTCGCAAACTCGGTTCTGACTTTGGGAATTTGTGCCACTTTTAGTTTTCTCCGTCTACCTTCTAAATTAGGAATATATTTTATTACTCTGTGTTTTTTTAAGGTGATGTTTAGAATATAAAGTTTACGAACAGACAGTAAGTTACTAATTAAGTACAGATCTAGTGTGGAAAAAGTTCTTTTTTTAAAATACATAATTTTTAACAAGATCCTTTGGGCTCTTTCCACCTCTAGAAATCGTGTTTTAAGCGCACCGCCCCAAACCGTAATACAATAAGCTAAGATGGATTGTACCAACGAGATATATATTTCATTAAGTATCTTATTTGAAAAGCTAGCCACTTCAGAATCACTGCGCGGAACAATGTACCTTAAAGTTTTAAAAATATAATTAAATTTACGTATTCTAGTTGCTATTTGCTCGATCTGAGGGTACCACGATAGACTCTGATCTAAAATCACGCCAAGATATCTTACACAGTGTACCCTATTGATAGTTGGACAATTACACACATGACTCATCGCATCGTCACAGCAATGTATTTTAAGATTGAAATCAGAGCTAGGTTGTGAGTTCTTATATATACTATAACAGATGTAGTTTGTTTTGGCTGTATTGAGGGTAAGTAAGTTATGTTTAAGCCAGGAAGAGACTCGGGCCATACCCCGTTCAGCATTAGCCTTTGCAAGGGCCCAGTTTGAGCCAGTAAAGACGATTGCCGTGTCATCTGCGTAGGAGAAAATATTTGCATCTTTAAGAACCATGTTGCAAAGGTCGTTTATGTATACAAGAAAAAGGGTAGGACCCAAAACACTCCCCTGCGGTACGCCATACGTCACGTCAACATCCTCACTCTTTACATTTTCTAATTTAACTTTTTGCATCCTGTTAGTTAGATAATCTTTGAAAATTGATAGTTGTGTGTTTCTTATTCCGATTTTTTCTAATTTATGTACGAGAATAGGGATAGACACCGTGTCGAATGCTTTTTTTAGGTCGAGAAAAACTGATAAACACTTGGTACCCTTGTCAAGTTGTTTAGTTATTAAGGATGATATAGATGTAACTGCATCTTCAGTTGAAATGCCACGTCTAAATCCAAATTGACAAGGTGATATTATATTGTGGGCATCAAGATAGTTAAGCAATCTAGCGTTTAACAGCTTTTCAAGGACCTTAGCTAGTACAGGAAGAACCGAGATTGGTCTATAATTGCCAATGTCCTCGCTGTTACCACTTTTGTAAACAGGGGTGATTATGGACTTTTTAAGAGACATGGGGAAAATTCCCTTCTTAAAACAAGTGTTAGCCAGATGTGTAACAATCGGTATGATTTCATCCTTCACCAACTTAAAATATCGTGTAGTAATACCATCCCAACCCGGCGCACTGTCTGGTTTCAGGTTTAAAATTATACTATTTACTTCGTCGTTATCTGTATCGAGTAGAACAAATGATTGGGGCTGACTAGGTAACGAATGGAGGTATTTATCAGATTCTTCTTTATTTAATGTGGTCTTGATTTCATTTGCCAGTCGACTGCCAATATTTGCGAAATAGTTATTTATACAGTTTGCGGACTCGGTGGCAGATGATTTAAGATAAGTTAATGCAGAATTAGATTGATTTGATTTATTTGTGTATGTTAATGTTTTAATATTTTTCCAAAGAAGTTTATTGTTTTTAATAGAATTTTTCAGTAAATCTCTCTCATATTTTCTTTTAAGTTTTTTGAAAAGATTATTACAGTGATTTCTGTAACGAATATATGTGATTTTTTTTATGTCATTGCATGGGTCTTGCCGTGACTGTTTTTGGAGTTTATTACGATTCCTAATACATCTCAAAATGCCAGCTGTCACCCAAGGTTTGATAGTACGCTTACTTTGTGGTATTTTAATATTGACAGTATTATTTTTCAGCGAGTCGTTGAGCATTTTAATAAGATTATCGGTTATTAAATTAGGGTTGTCACAAAATAGCAATTGTGATAAGTTTTTTTGCTTTAAATCTCTTAATGATTTTTCAAAATCTATTTTTATTTTAGTTTTAGGTGTCTCCTGTTTAGTTTTTAATTGTGATATAGAAAGGAAAGTCGTTAGGTGGTCAGTTATAGTTGTGTTTAAAATAGCAACAAAAGCAGAATGCTTCCTTTTATTTATTTTTAGCATGAAGTGGTCAAGGCATCTATTTTCTCTGGTAGATATAGTATGTCCAGGAAGGATACCATAAGTTGATAGCATGTTAAGATAAGCGGCTCTATTTTTAAATTCATTTGATGGCTCATTTTCTAACGGGATAAGGTTGATATTTATATCACCTGCGATGATAATGTTTTTTTGTGATCTTAGAGTAGCCAGATGCCTGGACAAAGTGTTTACGAAGTTATCCGCATTGTGATTAGAAGGAGAGCGATAGATGCCCAATATTATATTGTTTAATATATCTATTTGCAAGCATGATGCGTGAGTTAAATTAATTTCCGAAACATTAAATTTAAGATTGTCTTTTATATATGCAACGACACCGTCATTTTGGTTTAATTGCCGTAAAGTAGCAAACGACTTGTAATTTTTTAATTGTGGGATGGGTTTATTAGATTGTAATCGGCATTCCGTCAAGATAATAATATCCGCATCGAAATCAAGACTGGATAGATTTACTAAAAAATCGTCGAAATTGCAATATATGCTTCTGATATTCTGTGAAATAATGTTAAGGTCTGTTTTGTTCAAATTATAGTGCCTGTTGAGTTCAGAACATTCACACTTAATCGATCTCGCAATAGTGAGGTTATCTATATTATTTATAGCTTGTATTTGATTATCCATTAAATAAAAGTAATATAGAAATTGTTGGTTTTACTAATGATTTCAAATATACAACGAAAGTAAACTGAGCGTGGCAATAATTAGCGTACTTTGTTTTTAGGTAGACTGAACATAATAACAGAAGCTGAACGGTGTTGTTTTCATATAAGTTTGCGAATTTTATCGAGTGTAGTGTGTGTAGTGTGTAGTGTAGTGTGTGTATTTGTGAGTGTATATCGAATGTTTTGCTGAATGTAATGAGTATGTTATAGTGTACAAAAAGATTGTTAGTCAGTAAAGTGTCATGTAAGAATTTTAACTTATTGCATTTAGCAGAGTATAAGAACATACCAATTATACAAATCTCCAAAAAAATAATTAAAATTATAATAACACTAATTATAAAGAGAGAAACAAAATATTGTTGGTTATGTAAGTAACATTTTAACTTCTTGCATTTAGCAGAGTATAAGAGCATAATATTTAATTTTTTTCCTAATAAATCAATTAAAATAATAATAAAAGTGCTTAAAAAAAGAAAAACAGAGTGTTGTTGACATGAAGATGGTACCTGCTTGAGGTGTTTACTTGAGTCTAGTCAGGCTTCGTAAAAAAGCTTTTGTATCTGTGCTTCATTTTTAACCGACTTCAAAAAAAGGAGGAGGTTATCAATTCGACTGTATATTTTTTTTTTTTTTTTTTTTTTTATTTTTTATGTGTGTTACCTCAGAACTTTTTAGTTAATGAACCGATTTGGATAATTCTTTTTTTATTTAAAAGGTGACGCTTCTCGTGTGGTCCCATTCAAATTTTATCAAGAACTGGCAAGAAGTTCAGGAGTTATCCTGAATAATGTGTATTTAGACTTTATTTGGTTATATGGACGATTTCATAGTTTCATCAAATTGGGGATCATTTTCAAAAATATTTTTTTTCGAAAGTTGGTTGGTCAGAAGTACTGACCTGATCTTACTTTCACCAAGTCAGGACCAGGGGAAAAAATCCCAGGAAAATTGAGAGAAATTCTCAAATATCGGCAAGCCTTATGCGTTCCATTTATTATTGAAGTTAATCAAGTATTTGCATCTGGTAGTCATCATCTCATAGTGATGAGCTGGTGATGGAAGCTACAACTCCTTAACGGTTAGGAGTTGGAGAATATTTCTTTAAGTATTAATCGTACGTATGGGCCAATAGTTATATTCTTTCAGGTTATTAGGGTGAGCTGCTGATGAGAGGTGAAACTCCTCAACAGTTAGGAGTTATATTATGATGTTTTATAAATACCATATGCACGAATGGACCTTCAGTTGTATTCCTTCATGTTATCTAAGTAGCTAAAGATGGAAAGCTGAATTCCGTAAGGGATAGGATATTTACAACAATTTATCATAATCACCATGTAGTTTCTTTAGCTACTTCACTAAAAATCGAAAAATAAAACGTTTTTGAAAAAAAAATCAAACCGCCTTCAAAACGGATCTTCAAACAAAAATTAACAAACACTAATAAACGAAAAAAATAATAAGATTTTTAATTCAAACGACGATGATACGTGACTTTTTCTAATTTATCTTGGTACTTACTGAACTGTTTGAAGTCGGTGCCAAGCCAAAAAGAATAAGAACGAAATATACTGAGTATAACTAACATATAAAAAAAAACCCGGTCCCAAGCGTGAGGTGTAGGACGTAATTACCTCAATACGTATAAGACGGCACCGACTTCAAACAGTTCAGTAAGTACCAAGATAAATTAGAAAAAGTCACGTATCATCGTCGTTTGAATTAAAAATCTTATTATTTTTTTCGTTTATTAGTGTTTGTTAATTTTTGTTTGAAGATCCGTTTTGAAGGCGGTTTGATTTTTTTTTCAAAAACGTTTTTAATTAATATTATTGGAGAATTCTCATCTTTTCTCACATATACGTTCCCATAGGAGGTCCAGGAGAACTTATAATGTTTAGTTCTTGCAAGGTCCCTTGCGAGGAAATGTAGACGGGCGCCTTTCGCCGTCAGTTGCTCCGATATAAAAATGGGTGTTTCTTCCGACGTCCGAAAACCGAGATGCTTTGCACATAGTTTATTTTTGTGTTTCAGGTTAAAAGATTTAGCCATTTTTATAAAATCAATTTTTAGAATTGTTGACGCAGTCTCCACAACAATGGGCGTATTTTGGTTACTGTCCTTTCTTCCTCTCACCCGGTAGATGTCTTTTATGTCAGCTTTTTCCATCTTCAAGTCAATTGATTTAGAGAGGCAGATGACCATATCTAATAATTCTTCCTTTGTCTCATTTTTCGTTTTTGGTACATTTTTCAACTCGAAATTGGCCTTACGGCTGCTCTTCTGTAAATCTTCTATTTTTTCCTCTAATAAACATATCTGTTTTTTATCTTCTTTTGATTGCATTTCCAAAGATTCTATTTTCTTTTTAAACTCTTCATTCTGTGCCGCGAGGAAGGAAATAGAATTTTGAATATCCTTATTGGTTGGGTGAATTTCCTGGAGTACTGGGTTTATCGCTTTAATTTCACCAACAGGCCCCTGCAGTAAAGATGCGATCATTTGCCGCATCTCATCTTTAAAAGTGTTTAATTCGCAAGTTATACTACAATCTTCATCTCTGGCTCTTTTCTGGCGTTTAGACACAAAATTGGGTGGTGTTTTATCGTTATTTCCAGACATATTTAAATCCGATTCTGACATAGAGCGGTTCATTTTTTACCCAGGCAATAACAATATAAACAAAGCCCTGCCGTTGTCTCAGATCCAAGCAATTTGTTTACACAGAGTCGTAGGTAACTTCAACGTAGCGGCCGCCAAAAGAGATGAGTAATTTCGACGCGTCGAGTTATCGCTTCGTTGGCCGAGAGGTACAGCGCTCAGTCGCAGCCACCAACGAACACAAGTTCAATCCTCCGGTCCCACAAAACTTTTCACTTTTATTTATTATTTAAAATTTAAAATTTAAATTTAAAAATTAATTTGAAACGCAACACTTTGCACACGACCACTCACTGTGGCATCCGAGGGGGGAGAGGAAAAGTTTGACAAGCAACAGCAACGCTAAATTATATATACATAAATGTTACAATTACCACAGTATAACCAACTTTTTTATATAGCATGCCAACGCCCTTGAAATTAGGCGATACCGACGTCTGTATAGGTATTTCCGTAACTACGGAAGGGTTGTAACAAAATTAAAAATGTGGCAGGTACATTTTGGTGTATTGCGAAATTAAATAAAATAAATAATTATGGTTAGCATTTTAGAAGTATTAAAATAAAATATATGACATGTTTTATTTAGTTTCACCAATAATTGTATCTGTCTGTCTGTCTGCCATGAAATTTAGCAAGGTAAATTTGACTTACTCCTGACGTTTGAATGGGTTGAAGTTTTGTTAAAGAAAAATATTCAGATTGGAAATAAGCTGATTCATATTTCTTAACCTTTAAAACGCCTTCGTCCATTTATTTATTTTTGACATTGTGTTGTAGTTTTCTTGTCAAAATTGTACTAAAAACCAAGTTTCATCAAAATCGGCTCACAAACAAAAAGTTAGCCGCCATCTTGGATTTTTAATATTTTTAACATTGCGTTGCTGTTTTCTTGTCAAAATAGTACCAGAAACTGAGTTTCATCGAAATCGGCCTGCAAACAAAAAAGTTAGCCGCCATCTTGGATTTTTTAATACTTTTAACATTGTGTTGTTGTTTTCTTGTCAAAATTGTACTAAAAACCAAGTTTCATCAAAATCGGCTCACAAACAAAAAGTTGGCCGCCATCTTGGATTTTTAATATTTTTAACATTGCGTTGCTGTTTTCTTATCAAAATAGTACCAGAAACTGAGTTTCATCGAAATCAGCCTGCAAACAAAAAAGTTGGCCGCCATCTTGGATTTTTATATTTTTAACATTGCGTTGCTGTTTTCTTGTCAAAATAGTACCAGAAACCAAGTTTCATCAAAATCGACTTACAAAAAAAAGTTGGCCGCCATCTTGGTTTATTTTTATTTTTGACACTGCGTTGTTGTTTTCTTGTTAAAAATTAAAATTGTACTAAAACCCAAGTTTCATCAAAATCGGCTCACAAACAAAAAAATTGGCCGCCATCTTGGATTTTTAATATTTTTAACATTGCGTTGCTGTTTTCTTGTCAAAATAGTACCAGAAACTGAGTTTTATCGAAATCGGCCAGCTAACAAAAAAGTTGGCCGCCATCTTGTATTTTTTTATACTTTTAACATTGTGTTGTTGTTTTCGTGTCAAAATAGTACCAGAAAATAAATTTCATCAAAATCGGCTTACAAAAAAAAAGTTGGCCGCCATCTTGTTTTTTTTTATTTTTGACATTGTGTTTGTATAATAAATGTTTGTTACGGACTGTATTGGCCACGTACCTGGTAGCTTCGCCGGTGTCTTCTCCCTGAGGCCCCAGGAGTGGTCGCTGGTTGCTGACGGATCACCCTTTTCAATTTAGATGTGCACTAGTTATGTTTGTAAAGTTCGCAGTTCGGTTTTGAGTTATTTTAGTGATTTTGACGAATTTTGGTGCGGAGTGGCACACAGCGCGCGCGCGTCTCGGATTAGTTCTCCAAACTGACGCTAGAGGCAGCACATGTCTATAGTAAGGTGCTGCGTTTCGTTTTTCGAAAGCTTGCAGTATTGTGGACCGATACAGTTCCAAATTTTATAATTTTAAAGAAAAGAAAATGATTTGTGCTAGCGTTAATACTAATACACTATGTTCAAAGTACGGAACATGCCGCCGACCTTAAAATATACATATTTTAAAGATGCGTCTTCATACTTTTCACGGCTGCTTCGAAAATACCTCCGAAATGAGAGGCATAGGGGGGGTTAAAATGCCAAGTAACGGCTAAATTGGTCAGCTGTTTATTGATAATATTTTGATTATCTTCGTTCCGCAAGAACTCGTAAAGATCGGAAAGGTAACGATCGCATCCGACGAAGTTTCGACCACAGTCGGAGTAAATATCAGTGCAAAGGCCACGTCGTGATACAAATCGGCGCAAAGCATTTAGAAAAGAATCGGTTGATAAATCTGGAACGAGTTCTAAGTGTGTTGCTTTTGTCGACATGCATACAAAAACGCACACGTAGCATTTGAAAACTTTCGCGTTACGAAATTTATTTGATTTTAGGAAAAAATGCCCAGCAAAGTCGACTCCCACGTGAAGAAACGGACGAAGAGCACGAACTCTCGCGGCTGGAAGTGGAGCCATCGAAGGCTGTGGAGCAACGGGGCGCGTACGGAAGCAGCGCACGCAGCGGCGAGTGCGCATACGGACTGCGTCACGAGCACTAAGTATCCAGTATGTCTGGGCGAGTAAAAACTGTAACGTTTGCGGACCGACGTGCAAATTAGTCAAATGGTAAAAGTCGATTAAAATATTTGTGAAATGATGTCGTTTTGGTAAGAGAATTTGATGCTTTGCATCATAAGGAACGTTCGCACGATTGATTCTGCCGCCGACCCTGAGAAGTCCGGCGTCATCAAGAAACGGTTTAAGCTTTCTTAAACGTTTGGTACACACGTCATCAGTTCTGATACGCGCAATATCTTCCGGAAAGTTTTCTTGTTGAACAAGACTGATAACTCGGTAAAGAGCAAATTTAGTTTCGTGGACTGTAATTTGTGAAGACGCATAAGTTTTCGACTTACGGCATCTATGGTAAAAGCGAAAACACAATGAAATAATGCGTAGCATTTTTGTTAAAGATGAAAATCTTTCGAGTAATTGAATGTCTGGTTGGACATTTGCAATAAGAACATGCTTTCGACGCTCCTCGTCAGTCGAAATTATGTCAAGGTCTACATTCCAAATAGGCCAATCGGATTCAGGTAGTCGGAGCCAATGGGGGCCGTCGAACCACTGACGTTGGTCTAGTTCGGATGGGAGAACACCACGCGACGCAACGTCCGCAGGGTTATCTGCAGAACGCACGTGATGCCACTGTGAGGCAGGTACGCGGTTGGTGGTCTCCGTGATACGATTAGAGACATATGTACGCCACTCATGGGGAGGTGAGCGTAGCCAAGTTAGGGTGATAGACGAATCACTCCATGCAAACACCTTGTCAATCGATAAGAATGTGCTGTAAGCACCGAGAATTTTTTGTATCAACTTCGAGAGAAGCAAGGCCCCACAGAGTTCCAAACGAGGAAGACTGAGGCGTTTCAAAGGCGCAACCTTTGTTTTAGCAAGGAGAAGTGAAGTGTGAATAACACCGTCCGAGTCGACAACTCTTAGATATACGCATGCAGCGTATGCCTTTTCAGAAGCGTCTGAAAAGCCATGAAGTTGTACATTATTAGTACATGGAAGCACAGGACGATACAATTTTATGTCTTGTAATTGTGGAAGTTCTGTTACAAATCTAAACCAAAGATCACGAATACCATCAGGAGGACAATCATCCCACTCTGTACCAGAAACCCATAAGAGTTGGATCAGATGTTTGGCAAACAAAGTTATAGGGCTCAAGAAACCCAAAGGATCGTATATCTTAGAAATTTCTGCAAGCATTATGCGTTTTGTGCATTTCTGGGCAGGTGCCTCTGTCTGATAAGTAAAAGTATCCGATATGGGATTCCACTTCAATCCCAACACTTTGACTGAAGTGTCATTGTCAAGTGCTGAAAGAATAAGAGCATCATCTTGATTAGGGTTGTCTTGATTTAAAGAAGATAAAAACTCAGGACTGTTGCTTGTCCATTTGCGGAGTTCAAACGTACCCGCTTTGCAAATGGCAATAAGCTCGCGTTGAAGAGCAAGAGCGTTATCGACACAGTCTGAGCCCGAAACGATGTCATCAACGAAGACTTCGTTTAGAAGCACTTGTGAAGCAAGTGGGAAAGTAGCAGCTTCATCGACAGCTAACTGACGAAGAGTGCGTAATGCCAGAAATGGCGCAGAAGAAACCCCAAAGGTGACTGTGCAAAGTCGGTATTCCTGAATAGGATCAAGGGGAGAGAATCGCCATAGGATTCGTTGAAAATCGCGATGTTCTTGGCAAAGATCTATAAAACGATACATCATTTTGATGTCCGCTGTGAAAACGATTTTATGAAGTCGAAATTTTAAAAGAACGTCTGTAATGTCTTGGTGCAGTTTTTGACCAACAAGAAGATTATCGTTGAGTGAACGCCCAGAAGTAGTTTTGCATGAAGCGTCAAACACCACTCTAGTTTTAGAGGTGACTGCTGACTTTTTCACCACGCAGTGATGAGGAATGTAATACGAAGGCGTGTCACTGTTCGTAGGAGTAGGAACGGGTTCCATGTGTCCCAAGTCTACATATTCTTGCAGACACTGATTGTAATCCGCTCGTAAAGCTGGATCATGAGAAAGTCGTTTTTCTAATTTGTATAATCGTGAAAGCGCAATGTCTCGCGACTCACCTAGAGGAGGTGCATTCATCCTGAAAGGAAGAGAAACCATGTATTTGCCAGTCTCGGCGCGTTTATGAGTTTTCACGAAAATTAACTCACAAAGGGCTTCGTCCTTAGTCAAGGGTTTTTCATCGTCAGGCACTGACTCGATGTCCCAAAACCGTTGTATGGTTTTGTCAAGTTGACTTGTACTAAGGTTCATACACACTTGAGGTGCGGAAAGACTGTGAGATATTTTACCGTTGAGAAGGTAACCAAATATACTATTTATTGCCACAGGCGTGCCTTGTGGGCCTTTGATATTGTCGTGGAGCAGAATGCTATCACTATAGTCTGATCCCAAAAGAAGTTCAACGGGACGGGCAGAACGTAGTTCTGGGTCCGCTAGAGGAAGATTC
This sequence comes from Crambus lathoniellus, assembly GCA_949710035.1. Classification (NCBI taxonomy): domain Eukaryota; kingdom Metazoa; phylum Arthropoda; class Insecta; order Lepidoptera; family Crambidae; genus Crambus; species Crambus lathoniellus. The sequence continues at coordinate 20,821,539 of OX453305.1, read as the reverse complement.
TTGAGATGCGAAATAAACTCAAAGGAGTCAGGAATGTTCGGCAAATAACTCGTTATTTTAGGTAAAATAAGAGCTTCAATAAAAAGTCTAGGTGTCGATTTAAAGTGAGGCGTAACTTCACATATAACATAACCACGCGGCTGTTCACCCTTATCACCGATACCCGTGATAGTAGCACTCGTATGAGAATGATAACGTGGTAAACCAAGACGTTGGACACACGACTCACTAATGAGAGTGACTTGAGATCCTTGGTCTACGAGGGCGCGAACTAAACGCGGAGTAAAGGGCTTAGGATCAATGGGACGAACGTTAACTAACGCGGTGGTCAATAAAACCGTACAGTCATTTTTATTGGTAGTCCCAGAAACACCGAGTGTCGGTGGGGGCGCTGAGGGTTCCGCTACCGAGTGTAACTCAGGGGAAGAAATGGAACATTCGGTCGTTAAAGTAACATTTTGCACGGGCACATCTTCATGTAATGAAGTGTGATGCCGCTGAGAGCAAATACGACAGTTATGACGCGATTTGCAGTCCTTAGTTTCATGACCAAGGAATAAACAATTGCTACAAACTTTGTTTTCAGTTATGAATTTATTACGTTCCGGTAAAGATAATTTTTGAAATTTATCGCATTTATTTAGTGGATGAGAATTATCCTTGCAATAAGCACATTTAATTTGCTTTAAATAATCAGCTGCAGTTGCTGCATGAACGCTCATATTACAAGTAAAAGAAGACTCCTTATTATTACGATTTATATTATACTGCGCGTCTGATTGCGAGCGATATAGCGCGCGACGAGCGGCTTGTGCGTGTCGCGACGGAAAGGCATGTGCCGCCGAGCCGGCCGAGCCACCAGCAGCGGCGTGCGGGCGCGACGCGGACGGTGCGGTGGCGCCGCCGGCGCCGACGGCGGCGCTGGAGCGCACGGTCGCCGACATGATTTCTGTTGCCGCCAATTCCTTCTCAAGGAAATCGAGTAATTCGGAAAGATGCGGAATTTCATTAGGCGAATGTAACGATAATTCGAAGCGTTTACGAATATTTGGCGTTATTTTACGTAATAAAATATTTAAAAGAATAAAACTCCAATCAGAGACATTAATACCTAAAGCCCTTAAGGCAGAGTAGTTCTCGGTATAGGTATTCATTATATTACGTAACCCGTGTTCAATATTTTTCTCTGATATTGGCTCAAGATCTAATATTCTATCTAAATGCTTAGTTGCAATAATTCGCTTATTCTCGTAACGAGTTAATAAGATTTGTAAAGCATCTTCGTAATTACTGTCTGTAATCTGAATAGTTTTTAAAAGGTTGTATGGTTCACCTTGTAAAGACGACAACAAATAACGAAAACGTTCGACGTTTGTCAATGTTTTGTTATCATGAACAATAGATTTGAATAAATCGTAATATGCATTCCATTCTGTAACTTTACCGTCAAAGGTTTGTAATGAAAGTTTAGGTAAACGAATATGCGAATTAGCTGCTGTCCCGCCACCGGTACAGTGGGCATGACAGGGTTGCGACATACTAATGTTCGCGACGCTTTGTCTACGTTGAGTTTCCTTCATATTATCCAACACAACTTGCACTTGGTAGTACAAGGTATCAAAAGAATTACGGATTTTTAACTGTTCATCCTTATCGAACTTCGATTCTTTTGCTAATAATTTTTCTATCTTTAACTGAACTGAGAAAAATGACTTCTTTACATTATTCAACTCTTTAGTGCGAACACGAAATTCTGATTCATTATCAATACAATCTACCATGCGTTGGATATTATTAAGGGCGAGTTCACGCTCGGAAATTAACTGATCAACTTCCATTGTGGTGAATAAGATAAAACGTAGTTTTAAATTTTATTGTAAGTAAGTTGTTTAGTATATTGTATGATTTTAGTTAGGTAGGTAAAATGTAGTAGGTAACTTTAAGTAAAATGTAGTTTTAATAAATGTCCCGTAGGCTAGTTAGATTTAAGTTAGGTTAAAATGTAAAATATGCATAGGTAGGTAATGTGTACCGTATGTAATTAGGATAGTCGCAGACTATAAACTAATATTTAACACTTAATAGGTAGGTATTGCTAAATATTTAAGGGTGAGTTCAGTACGAAGATACATGAACTGCTAAATAGATAAATATACCTATGGGTAAGTACGTAATACTAACCGGGAGATGGGAACTGCACGAAAATACAGGCTCCGCTTAATAGGTATATAGGTATGGGTAAGTACCAAAATACAAACCGCTAAATTGGGAACTGTACGATAATACAGGATCCGCTAAAACCTATAAAAGGTTTAGTTTTGTACGAAAATACAAAACCGTTAAGTATAGTTCGCAAAGCTTAGTACGTAATACCAAGTGGAACAATATGTAACTAGTACGAAAATACTAATTAAATTAGAATTAATGTCATGTACGTAATACATAAACACTATAAATATTTTGCGTGTAACTAGCCTTATTGAGATTGAAACGGATAAAGATCGCGACTGCGTGGCGCCTAGCGTATGCCAACACCGGCTACTAAAATAATTATTAAACTAAGTTGAAAAATATCACTTGTTAAGCAAATGTATCGTTGTATATCGCAAATATACGTTGTATAATCACTGTACGCAATGGTATTATCGATAAATAATAACGCTAATTGCATAAAAAACTTAAATGAAAGTTGTAAAATGGCGGTAGGTCCACGCGCTTATTGAACAACGTAAACTATCGAAAAATAGATTTTAGTATGAAATAACCAGCACAAATCCAATTTTGAATTTATTTATGATCCTGGTCGATGGACCAAACTTTATGTATAATAAATGTTTGTTACGGACTGTATTGGCCACGTACCTGGTAGCTTCGCCGGTGTCTTCTCCCTGAGGCCCCAGGAGTGGTCGCTGGTTGCTGACGGATCACCCTTTTCAATTTAGATGTGCACTAGTTATGTTTGTAAAGTTCGCAGTTCGGTTTTGAGTTATTTTAGTGATTTTGACGAATTTTGGTGCGGAGTGGCACACAGCGCGCGCGCGTCTCGGATTAGTTCTCCAAACTGACGCTAGAGGCAGCACATGTCTATAGTAAGGTGCTGCGTTTCGTTTTTCGAAAGCTTGCAGTATTGTGGACCGATACAGTTCCAAATTTTATAATTTTAAAGAAAAGAAAATGATTTGTGCTAGCGTTAATACTAATACACTATGTTCAAAGTACGGAACAGTGTTGTTTTCTTCTCAAAATTGTACCAAAAACCAAGTTTCATCAAAGTCGGGGCCCGCAAACAAAAAAGTTGGCCGCCATCGAGGATTTTGGAAATTGCCTTTTTTTAATAAGCGAGATGAAGACTTGCACTCACTCACACTACATGTCGTATGCACCATAATATTAATTTAAGAATAAATTATAACGATAAAGACGTGATAGCCCTGGAAGACTTGTCCCGAGTTACTATGAACGGCGTTGTATGTAAATCGGGACAACCACTCCCCCGTCTCACCCCGCAAGCCCCGCACGATTGACCTGTCTAGACGTCTCCGTCGGCCTACTGTATGAAAAGTTGCTTATTCTGTGCCTATAGTATGTTAGGATGTACACATAAACCGCATCAATCACAAATACTCACCTGATGTAAAACGTATCAAAATCGATTCAGCCAAACGTGAGATATTCACGGACAAACATACATAATGTACATAAAGTGTCAAACTGAGAACCTCCTTTTTCAAAGTCGGTTGTAATACCAAAACCTTCTACTAAATGTAACAAATACTTTTCTGAAAACCGCATCTCGCGGACAAACCTTCATACATACATACGGGTCAAACTGAGAACCTCCTTTTTTGAAGTCGGTTAAAATACTAAAACTTTATCCTAAACTAGCGGCCGCCCGCGGTTTCACCCGCGTGGTTCCCGTTCCCGTGGGAATATAGGGATAAAAAGTACATATAAACCTTCCTCTTGAATCACTCTATCTATTAAAAAAAAACGCATCAAAATCCGTTGCGTAGTTTCAAAGATTTAAGCATACAAAGGGACATAGGGAAAGAGAAAGCGACTTTGTTTTATACTATGTAGTGATGTAACAAATACTTTCCTGAAAACCGCATTAAAATCAGTTCAGCCAAAAGCGAGCTAATCGCGGACAAACAAACATACAAAAAAATACAGGTCAAACTGAGAAGCTTCTTTTTTTTGAAGTCACTTAAAAATTATTACTATCGTTCGGTCATTGTCGATATTACATACTCGAAATAGAAGGGAGAGGTGAGGCGGGAGGAGATCCACCTCCTCTCTCCTCTCCACCAATCAACAAGCAGGCATAATCGTCGCGGAACTCACACCTAGCAAATCAAGAAAAAAAGCGCTACCTAGCGGTGGCTTTTAGCGTAAAAACCCAAAAATGCAGTAAATAACAGATAAACTGTTAATTACCCTTGGTTACTTTCGTTAATAACCGGCTTCGCATCTTCCGCACTTGTGTCGTCACCGATATCGGCACGACAGACGATATCGTTGACGGTAACGACACAGTGTGAAAGCATTTAGTAGTGATTGGGCGTTTTCACATTGGACGATAACGGTAACGACACGATATCGGCACGATATCGTCGGACTGGCAGTTTCATACAATCACTCACTACTAAATGCTTTCACACTGTGTCGTTACCGTCAACGATATCGTCTGTCGTGCCGATATCGGTGACGACACAAGAGCGGAAGATGAGAAGCCGGTTATTAACGAAAGTAACCAAGGGTAATTAACAGTTTATCTGTTATTTACTGAATTTTTGGGTTTTTACGCTAAAAGCCACCGCTAGGTAGCGCTTGTTTCTTGATTTGCTAGGTGTGAGTTCCGCGACGATTATGCCTGCTTGTTGATTGGTGGAGAGGAGAGAGGAGGTGGATCTCCTCCCGCCTCACCTCTTCCTTCTATTTCGAGTATGTAATACTAGCTATCCGCCCGCGGCTTCGCCCGCGTGGACTACACGATGTTATCCCGCGGGAGTGTGATATTTTTCCGGGATAAAAAGTAGCCTATGTTCCTCTCCAGGCTTCAAAGTATCTGTGTCCTAAATTTCAGCCAAATCCGTTCAGCCGTTTTGGCGTGATTGAGTAACAAACATCCAAACATCCAAACATCCAAACATCTAAACTTTCACATTTATAATATTAGTAGGATCGACAATGACCGAACGATAGTAATAATTTTTAAGTGACTTCAAAAAAAAGAAGCTTCTCAGTTTGACCTGTATTTTTTTGTATGTATGTTTGTCCGCGATTATCTCGCTTTTGGCTGAACTGATTTAAAGCGGGTTTTCAGGAAAGTATTTGTTACATTTAGGATAAGGTTTTAGTATTTTAACCGACTTCAAAAAAGGAGGTTCTCAGTTTGACCCGTATGCATGTATGAAGGTTTGTCCGCGAGATGCGGTTTTCAGAAAAGTATTTGTTACATTTAGGAGAAGGTTTTGGTATTACAACCGACTTTGAAAAAGGAGGTTCTCAGTTTGACCCTTTATACATTATGTATGTTGTACATTATGTTTTGTATTGTTTGTACATTATGTATGTTTGTCCGTGAATATCTCACGTTTGGCTGAATCGATTTTGATACGTTTTACATCAGATGAGTATTTGTGATTGATGCGGTTTATGTGTACATTCCTAACATACTATAGGCACAGTTTAAGCAATCAATCGCTGTAGCAATCAAGAATATTGATTTCTCGTCTCTTTACCTAATAACTAATACTAATGTGGCAACCGACTACTTGATCTCTTTACTGCAGAAGGCTATTAGTGATAACTCACGAGCTAAAAGTATACCAAACAGGAAACGAGTAATCAAACCGTGGATTACTACAGGTCTTCTGCGGTGTATGAAAAACAGGGATCGCTTACACAAAAAATTGAAAGGTAATCCAGAGAATGAAATCCTTAGATGCACTTACAAACGCTACAGAAACTTTTGTAATAATATCCTTAAAAAAGCCAAAACTAGTTACGAAAAACAGTTGATTCGTAATGCAGGGGATTCAAAAAGAAAATTATGGGAAGCAATCCGGAGTATTGCTTATCCAAGTAATAAAACAGACTGTTCCAACAACTTAATATCAGAAAATTCACCACAAGACAGTGTAAATAATGTCAACAAATTCTTTGCTGAATTAGGTAGTAGACTTGCTGGTGAAATAAGTAGTGATACGTCCCGCCAAAAGGTGTCTTCCTGCTCTAGAGGTGGATCCTTCGTTATTCTGCCCACAGATGAGACTGAAGTTGCGGATACTATCATGAGCCTAAGAGAAGATTGCGCTATAGGAATTGATGGTATTTCCGGGAGGCTCATCAAGGAAAATATTGCTGTATTGGCTGAGCCAATCACTTACATTTGTAATTTGGCAATAAATTCTGGATGCTTTCCTCGCGCACTTAAAACTTCATTGATAAAACCGATCCACAAATCTGGGGATGGATACAGTGTCGATAATTACCGGCCAATTTCTATACTTCCAGCCATGTCAAAAATCCTAGAGCGAATACTTAATAAAAGACTAGTTTGTTACCTAGAAGACAATAGTATCCTTTCCTCCTCGCAATATGGATTTCGCAGGGACAGATCTACTGGTGATGCTGTACACGACCTTACAGATCTGATAGTACGTAAGCTGGACTCAGGACTTAAGTGCCTAGCAATCTTTTTGGACTTAGCGAAGGCGTTCGACACTGTATCCGTGCCCCTACTACTTCGGAAGCTGGAAGACATAGGTATAAGGGGCATACCACTTTCACTATTTACAGACTATCTCACGGGTAGAGTTCAACGAGTTAAAATAGGGGACTGGCTTAGTGATGAGCAACCTGTTACCTTTGGAGTCCCGCAGGGGAGTGTCTTAGGCCCATCACTCTTCCTGGTTTACGTCAATAGCCTCTGTCAACTCCAACTCAATCAGGGTAGTATCTTCGCTTTTGCAGATGATACCGCTCTGGTATTTTTCGGTGATTCTTGGAATGAGGTTACTCGCCTTGCCCAGGAAGGATTTGACACGGTATCTAAGTGGTTAAGAGATAACATTCTCACTTTAAACTTAGCAAAAACGAAATACCTTCCTTTTGCTCTTACTAAGACACAGCTACCAATTAATGTCATCTTAACCGGCCACCGATACAACCACTGTGTTAGTAATATAGCTTGTAACTGTCCACCTCTAGAGCAATGTAATAGTTTAAAATACCTTGGGATTACTTTGGATAGTACACTCAGTTTCAAGGATCACATACAGACACTGGTAAGCCGGCTGCGTAGGCTTATCTTTGTGTTCAGGAATCTCAGACACTTAGCTGATCTAAAATTAATAAGAAGCGTTTTCCTCGCACTATGCCAGTCTATTGTCGGGTACTGCATATCTAGTTGGGGTGGCTCTGCTAAATCCCACATGCTTGAATTAGAACGAGCGCACAGAGCAATCCTCAAAGTGAGTGCGTATCTTCCCTTCCATCACCCGACTTTCACCACCTACCAACTGTGGGATGTGCTCACTGTTAGACAAATGTTTATCCTTGCTACTATTTTAAAAAAGCACACCAGCATTACATACGACCCTGGTCAACTATCCAACAGACGACGTAAAGACAAAGTATGTTCAGTTGTGAAATGCAACAAATGCTTCACCCATAGGTTTCATTGCTTCCTTGGAGGACACTTATACAATAAAATTAACAGCATTTTGTCCATTTACTCTTTACCTAAATTTTCCTGTAAAAATACCGTTTCGATTTGGCTAAAAAAGTTCAATTATGATGATACAGAGCAATTATTATCAATAATAAAATAACAACAAATCAGTGAATCAACTTAAACTTATTTTCTACATTATTATAATTATGAAAACATACACCTTACTACTTTTATATTTATCATACCACTCTAATAATATAATGTAATAACAACATATTTCTTGATGAAGCTTGATGCACATTTTAACTTTGCTTGCGATTGTTTATTAATTATAGTTATACGTAATTACCATTTTTATTTTCTGTAGTTTAATCTCTCTATACCTATAAATCTGAACACCCAGTGTATAAAATTGTCTTAGTTTGTACATACCTAAAATAGTTATAATTCGAAGGGTGGAGTGTGCCTGGTGACTTGTCATACAGGGGGGTCTGACCCCACCTAGCACAGGCACCAGTTCTCTCCAATATTAGTTCTGTAACATAGTTTATAACTCAATACTGTTATTTAATTAGAAATAAGTAAAATGTAACTTTTGGAGAGAAAAATAAAGATATTTTTTATTTATTTTTATTTATTTATTTAATCTTTCTATACAGTTGGACGACGCCCTTGAAGTTGGGCGATGCCGACGCCTGTATAGGTATTTACGTAAGTACGTAAGGGTTGTCACTTTAAAATGTGACCGTGGACCTTTTACGACCCCGGGTGGGAACATTGGTATTGCGATATTAAATTAATAATATAATTTAATAATGCAAATGCAATGTCAAAATTATTACAAAATTCAAGACGGCGGCCGACTTTTTTGTTTGTAGGCTGATTTCGATAAAACTCGGTTTTTGGTACTATTTTGGCAAGAAAACAGCAACGCAATGTCAAAAAAATTAAACTCCAAGATGGCGGTCAACTTTTTAGTTTGTGAGCCGATTTCGATAAAACTCGATTTATGGTACTATTTTGACAAGAAAACAGCAACGCAGTGTTAAAAATATTAAAAAATCGAAGATGGCGGCCAACTTTTTTGTTTGCAGGCCGATTTCGATGAAACTCAGTATCTGGTTCTATTTTGACAAGAAAACAGCAACGCAATGTTAAAAGTATTAAAAAATCCAAGATGGCGGCCAACTATTTTGTTAGCACGCCGATTTCAATGAAACGCAGTTTCTGGTACTATTTTGACAGGAAAACAGCAACGCAATGTTAAAAATATAAAAATTCAAGATGGCGGCCAACTTTTTTGTTTGCTGGCTGATTTCGGTGAAAAAAATTTGTCCGCCATCTTGGATTATATATTTTTAACATTGCGTTGCTGTTTTCTTGTCAAAATAGTACCAGAAACTGAGTTTCATCGAAATCGGCCTGCTAACAAAAAAGTTGGCCGCCATCTTGGATTTTTTAATACTTTTAACATTGTGTTGTTGTTTTCTTGTCAAAATTGTACTAAAAACCAAGTTTCATCAAAATCGGCTCACAAACAAAAAAGTTGGCCGCCATCTTGGATTTTTAATATTTTTAACATTGCGTTGCTGTTTTCTTGTCAAAATAGTTCCAGAAACTGAGTTTCATCGAAATCGGCCTGCTAACAAAAAATTTGTCCGCCATCTTGAATTTTTTTATACTTTTAATATTGCGTTGCTGTTTTCTGGTCAAAATAGAACCACAAACTGAGTTTCATTGAAGTCGGACTGCAAACGAAAAAGTCGGCCGCCATCTTGTATTTTTTTATACTTTTAACATTGTGTTGTTGTTTTCTTGTCAAAATTGTACTAAAAACCAAGTTTCATCAAAATCCGCTCTCAAACAAAAAAGTTGGCCGCCATCTTGGATTTTTAATATTTTTAACATTGCGTTGCTGTTTTCTTGTCAAAATAGTACCAGAAACTGAGTTTCATCAAAATCAGCCTGCAAACAAAAAAGTTGGCAGCCATCTTGGATTTTTTATACTTTTAACATTGCGTTGTTGTTTTCTTGTCAAAATAGTACCAGAAACTAAGTTTCATCAAAATCGGCTTACAAAAAAAAAGTTGGCCGCCATCTTGGTTTATTTTTATTTTTGACATTGCGTTGTTGTTTTCTTGTCAAAATTGTACTAAAAACCAAGTTTCATCAAAATCGGCTCACAAACAAAAAAGTTGGCTGCCATCTTGGATTTTGGAAATTTGCCTTTTTTTTAATAAGCGAGATGAAGATTTGCACTCACTCACACTACATGTCGTATGCAACATAATATTAATTTAAAAATAAATTATAACGATAAAGTCGTGATAGCCCTGGAAGACTTGTCCCGAGTTACTATGAACGGCGTTGTATGTAACTCGGGACAACCACTCCCCCGTCTCACCCCGCAAGCCCCGCACGATTGACCTGTCTAGACGTCTCCGTCGGCCTACTGTATGAAAAGTTGCTTATTCTGTGCTATAGGTATAAATAAAACACTATCACGGATTTTTTCACGCAATTTATTTAACAACTTGGTTGTTGTTAAATAAATTGCGTGAAAAAATCCGTGAAAGTGTTTTATTTATATGGACAGTTCGCGCAGAAATCTAAGATGTGTTTATACTATAGGTATTATTTACCAAGATAATAGGTAGGTACACGAAAATTGCCTGCATGATGCACTAAAAAGAATGACAAAAAATATTTTTATAAAAAATAAAAGTGCCTTTAAAAAAATGCCGCCAAAAAGTCAGAAATAATACCTCTAACTCTAATACTGTATTCACAACAAATAACTTAAGTAGGTAAGTACTTTGAAGTGCCCGAACGTCTTGAAAGTACTTACTTACGTTATTTGGTGTTAATTCAGTATAGAGGTATTATTTATTTTTTACTTTTTGGTGGCATTTTTTTAAAGGCGCTTTTTATATAGGTAAGTAATATGTGCATGTAAAAAAGTGTGGTAAAAATATGTAGTTTAAAAAACTATAAAAACACACTTTTATAGGAACAGACTAAAAGTACAAAATAACCGTCTATTCAGTAACTGAAATTAAAAAGCGTGGTGCGCGTTATCAATATTAAGTACTTGAATGTATGCTTTGCAAAGGGCGCACCACGCTTTTTAATTTCAGTTACTGAATAGACGGTTATTTTGTACTTTTAGTCTGTTCCTATAAAAGTGTGTTTTTATAGTTTTTTAAACTACATATTTATTTTTTACTTTTTAGTTTAACAAATGGCAAGCTATGGATGGGGATGGTAATCGATGTCACAGTCCATTCATGTGTCTGCCCACCCCGAAAACATTATAACTCAAAGGCGTGATTGTATGTATTTAGTTTTACAAATTCAAGTGGAGTCTATTAGTTACCAGATGCGCGAGCCGAACCCTTACTTCCTCCTTGCTCCATCATGCGACCCTCACCATCAAGTGAAGCGAATAGGTCTCATCAGAACGAACCAAATGAGCCCAAACTCGAGGGGTTTCCTAGTGGTAATTAAGGAGTGCCACTGACTTCCTCCCTGCTCCATCATCAAACCCTCACCATTAAGTGTAGCGAATAGGTCTCATCAGAACGAAACAAATGAGCCCAAACTCGAGGGATTTCCTAGTGGTCATTAAGGAGTGCCACTGACCTCCTCCTTGCTCCATCATCCGACCCTCACCACCAAGTGTAGCGAATAGGTCTCATCAGAACGAAACAAATGAGCCAGAACTCGGAAGGGTTTCCTATTGGCCATTAAGGAGTGCCACTGGCTTCCTCCCAGCTTCATCATCAGACCCTCGCCACCAAGTGTAGCAAATAGGTCTCGTCTGAACGAAACAAATGAGCCCAAACTCGAAGGGTTTCCTATTGGTAATTAAGGAGTGCCACTGACTTCCTCCCTGCTCCATCATCAGACCCTCACCACCAAGTGTAACGAATAGGTCTTATCAAAACGAAACAAATGAGCACAAACTCGAGGTGTTTCCTATTGGTCATTAAGAAGTGTCACTGGCTTCTTTCCTGCTCCATCATCAGACCCTCACCACCAAGTGTAGCGAATAGGTCTTATCAGAACGAAACAAATGAGGCAGAACTCGAGGTGTTTCCCATTGGTCATTAAGGAGTGCCACTGGCTTCCTCCCTGTTCCATCATCAGACCCTCACCACCAAGTGCAGCTCATAAGTCTCGTCAGAACGAAACAACGGAGCCTAAACTCGAGGAGTTTCCTAGTGGTCATTAAGAAGTGCCACTGGCATCCTCCCTGCTCCATCATCAGACCCTCACCATAAAGTGTAGCGAATAGGTCTCATCAGAACAAAACAAATGAGCCTAAAATCGAGGGGTTTCCTAGCAGCCATTGAAGAGTTCTAGTGCCCATGCCCACCTCTTGACTCCATCATCAGATCAGCTCGATGGTAGCAAATTATTGTATTGTCATCGGATTCATATTGACTTGCAAAGTTTCAAATCAATACGACAATTAGAAGTAGGTTAAAATTGAATTCCAAGATTTTCTTACATTGTGACTTAGTTACAAGTGAAGCTAATAAAAGTGTGGTAAAAATAATGTGCCTTATTGGTGTGTATCTATAATTGGTTTACTGTAGCTATTAATAGTTTCATAATTGGTATTTTAACTATTGATCCACCAAATAAATAAAATGTCCTCGAAAGTGTCCTGGCTCATTCGAAAAAATTTATAAAACATTTTACTTCGCGCACACAGTTTATCGAAGAGAAGGTATATATTCCCTCTAAATATCGCACTTGAAGAATAGGATCAACCCAAAATGTTCTTTGACGATATCGTTTTTTTCGCCATAAATATAAAAGATAAAGCAAACGTAATTTGTTTACTGCTGCCATTATTACCTCGAATACCTATACTAGTATAAAAACTAATATAAAACTTGGAGCCGCGCGGTTACTTTAGCTGGCGTAACGCGACTAACCGCATAGCAAGCTGCTGGTTATCGTTTCACACACCGATATCGTTCCGATATCGTGACGATATCGTGACGATATCGTGCCGATATCGGCGGACGATATCGGTGTAATATCGTGTCGTTACCGTTATCGTCCAATGTGAAAACGCCCATTGTATGAAACTGCCAGTCCGACGATATCGTGTCGTTACCGTTATCGTCCAATGTGAAAACGCCCATTCGGTAGAGATCGAAGCAAGCACGTGGCCACGGCGGCATGCGCAAGATTTTTATGTGTTTTGTTAAAAATCCGTGGTATAAGTTTAACCTGGTTTGATCAAACCTCTCTAGAACTCAATGATTTCATTACACTTCTATTGTTACTTATCTATTTGGCTTTGTTTGTGAACCATTTGTTCCAACATGGGATAAATAATATGAGCCGAGTTCATTTTTAAAACAAAATGGTGGAGAAAGGCAAAGCGGTCAGGGCAAAGTGACCAAGTAAAAAATTTTAAAAGACTGAAGATTTAGTTACCACTTAGCTGTTGATAATGTTACTTTAATAAAAAAAACTTTTGATACTTAAATTTATGTAAGAAAACATTGTTCCATTATCGTATAACTAAATAACACTTACATGAAAATTTTGATAAATGTAAGAACTAAAATAACTGTTTCATTTGAAAATCTGTTGTAGACTTTATATTTTTATCATTAAAAAGTATTTTTTAAATTGTTTTTGGTATTTAAGATTGTTATAAATGAATTTCTTATATTATTTTGGTATGTCCATTTTGCCCTTACCCCCATGGCCGCTTTAGGCGCTAACTCGGGCAAAGCGGTTTTTCGACAAGTTTTCGTAATTTACTAGTTATGAGAAACCATTTAAGTTTTCTCTAAATGCGATTACATTTTCTTAAAGTTTAATAAATTGCCTATCTATTCATATAAAATACTTTACCAAAATCGATTTAATAGAAGCATTTTTTTGAATTTAAAGTTAAGGTGACCGCTTTGAGCTGACCTCCCCTACCCGCTTAAATTGAAAATGCTCTGTTTACTCGAATATAACTTGCAGTTAGGTACTAACTTAACTTTGTAGGGATACTGTATTACCCGGTTAAATTGAAAAGTCTCTGTTTACTCGCATATAATTTGCAGTTAGGTACTTTCTTAACTTTGTAGGGATAATTCTATTACGCAACTAGTACTGTAATATTATTATGCACTCGTGTGTTATAGTTCGGTTTATGGCCCTAAGATCGATGTAATAAGGCTCACTTTATAAGCAAGGGTGTTGAAAAATACATTATATAACATTGTGATTTTTTTTTTGTATCAATACAACCTATGGATTGTTTCACAAAAAAATAACCACGAAATTTCTAACCTATCACGTGTTCTACAGGACTTCCGAGGAAAACAGGACTTTTCTACAAAACGTTCTTAGGTATTTTGAATTTAAATGAAACAAGCATTAGGTATTTTGATTTTAGGTAAGATTTTGAACGTAGGTGTGTAAACGTTAGGTAGGTATTTTAATTTTAGGTATTTAGATACGTACCCATTTTAAACTTTAGATATTTTGAATTTAAGTGAAACAACCATTAGGTATTTTGATTTAAGGTATTTTGAACGTAGGTGTTTTAACGTTAGGTATTTTAATTTTAGGTATTAAGATACGTACCCGCCGTCAAGCTACCTATATCGCCGTCAAGATACTCATGCTAGCCTTGCCGATATGCCAAATAGACTTCATGTACAAATTCGGGAAGAGTCAGCCCTAGCAGGGTGTCCTTTGAAGACTTAATTAATGTTTCTATTGCGTTCCTGGTTACTTGCATCAAAACGGTCAGATTGGAGACAGTACATACAGTACAGTACACTAAGGTACTTATACCAAAGCGCCACCATGTCGGTTCGATTACAGAACCAGAGCTCAAATCCAATTCAACTACAGCGAAGTGTGAGGCAGAGAGACGTTATTTCTTCGAAACTGTTCACAGCTGCGTTGGAGGATATTTTTAAGGCGATACTCGGAAAAATTATGCTAAACCGAGAGAGCAATGAGAAAACGACGCGCGCGGGAGCGAACACCGATTTTGGCGATTACGCAAAAAAAACAAAATCACTTCGTATTCAAAAACTATAGCGATTTTAAAAAATGCTTCTATACGATCCTAAATATTATTAGTGTCCACTAATTAAACCAATTTTCAATAGTACTTATATGTATTCCCATTTAAGAAAAATCTTGATATTTCTTATTTTTAGAGGTATTTTCGAAAATAAAAAGTGTCGAGCCAAAATCATAAAATCGTGTTTCTGAAACTATACGATTTTAGGTAAAGGTGTGAAGAAATATATATCTTATTACCAGATTTATAACAACTCTAACCGTCCTATAGTTTTATATCAAAGAGTCTATACTTTTTCCGAGTAGCGCCTTAAGCTTCTGGACTGGAAAGAATACGGCAATGGGCCGATGGGCAACGTTCGGGAAGCTCCGGCATATATTCGCGTCCAAAATTCCGCAATGTCTCAAGACTAAGGTCTTTGACCAGTGTGTGTTGCCAGTTATGACATATGGAAGCGAGACGTCGCGCGTCGTCGTCATAGACGTTACTATGGGTCTCTCTCTAAGAAGGCTCAAGGGCAGCGAACAATGGAGAGAACGATGCTTGGTATTTCCACCGTCATGCTTGGAATCAGAAATGATAAGATCCGCAGGATAACTAAAACAACCGACTTCAATCGAAGGATTGCTCAGCTGAAGTGGCAGTGACACATAGCGCGGAGAACCGATGGCCGTTGGGGCGGCCGACGTTCCGTGGGCAGCCCCCTATAAGGTGGACTGACGATCTGGTCAAGGTCGCGGGAAGCCGCTGGATGCCGGCAGCGCAGGACCGAACGCTGTGGGATCCTTGGGGGAGGCCTATGCTCAGCAGTGGGCGTCGAATGGCTGATGATGATGATAATGATGATGATGTGTCAATTTATGTTCAGGTGTGAGTTCGTAATTCAAGAATTGTAGGTAATAGGTATTTCGGCGCTGTTGCACACACGCCGCGCCGCGCCCGCCGGCCGCCCGCCGTGCCGCCCGCCGCGCACCGGATCACGGAGTTTTTTTTTGTTTTGAGAGCCCAAGGTGCGAACCCAGTTTGACACCGAGGTAAAAGACCTTGGTACTATTATATATTCTGTGGTAAAAGGCAGCGACATGGCAAGAATAATCCTTAATGGTCACTGCACTGACCTCTATTTATGGTAACGTGTTGATTACTACGACAGTAAGCTTGAACATATCAACATTATATTTGTGTTTTCTCTATATCATCATCATCATCATCATGTCAGCCGAACGACGCCCACTGCTGGGCATAGGCCTCCCCCAAGGATCTCCACAACGATCGGTCCTGCGCTGCCCGCATCCAGCGGCTTCCCGCGATCTTGACTAACCTACTCCGACTCCGACAGACAGATTTCACCGGCTGGAAAAAGAAGTATAGTTATAGTTTTCTCTATAATATAAACACAATACACTCCTTTTCTGCACGCCACGTGAGCACGCCTCATAACGCTCATTCAAAAAAGACCAGTCTTTTACATTGCGACTCCTACAGATGGCGGTGAGAGCACGTAGTAGCATTTTTTTTACCTTGTCGTGAGAACAAGTAGTGAGGGGCTTAGTGGGTATCCCCCTCCTGACCCCCCATCGTCCTTGCGACTGGGTGAGGGGTCAGGAAGCGGCTAGGCGAGTTCCACATAACAACCCCGCACACCTATGCGGGCGGGGTATGCGTAAACGCATTCCCCTTACTTATAAAAAAAAGGATGCCTGCCAGCTAATGTTCGCGTCCAGCCATGCACGGTGCAGCGGCGACAGCGACCGATCGCGCCTGCTCGATTCGGGGCTATCGGCTGTCATCGAATACGTAAATTATTTCCTTTTGACGTTCTTATTTTCAACTAATTTATTAATCTGTCATATGTAGTCCGATCAACACTGAATTAGATTTATAGGAAACAATTACTTTTTCCAAAAAATATAGGCTACTAGGGCATATGGGGTATTATATGAAAGAGCGCTGCTTGCACATTCTCAAACATTTGTTCCTATTTTTTAGGCCGCATAGTTTTTGACTTTTGATGAAAATGTAAAATAAATACCCCCCCCCCCCCCCCCCCTTATCTCCGAAGTTTACGTAGAGAAAACATTAAAATTCTATTATGTTATCGAAGTCTGGAAAAATAAAACGATGTCTCTAAATAGTAAACTTTTTTAGAAATCATTAACAAAAATTATATTAAAGCGCTACTCGGAAAAAGTATGGACTCTTTGATATAAAACTATAGGACGGTTACAGTTGTTATAAATCTGGTAATAAGATATATATTTCTTCATACCTTTATCTAGAATTGTATAGTTTCAGAAACACGATTTTATGATTTTGGCTCGACACTTTTTATTTTCGAAAATACCTCTAAAAAATAAGAAATATAAAGATTATTCTTAAATGGGGATACATATACTATTGAAAATTTGTTTAATTAGTGGACACCAATAATATTTAGGATCGTATAGAAGCATTTTTTAAAAATCGCTATAGTTTTTGAATACGAAGTGATTTTGTGTTTTTTTGCGTAATCGGCAAAATCGGTCTCGCTCCCGCGCGCGTCGTTTTCTCATTGCTATCTCGCTTTAGCATAATTTTTCCGAGTATCGCCTTAATTCCACCATCGGTCAAGAGCTGGCGTTGACCTAAAACTGCAATATTCTATTTATTCTTGACAAATATTTCCTAAAATTATTAAATTGTTTATAAAACTGTTTGTTCTTCATAATAATATCACTGTGTGTACTTAAATTAATGTGTTAGTGCAATATGATAATATGAATATAATAAAGACAGCTTAAGACCAGAAAAATGCTTGAATCTGATATGTTGAGCGAGAGTACCTAGAGCACTAAGCTACGAGGCGTGCTATTGAAAACAACGACGGGACGAACCACCCAGACGCGAGGAAACCCGACCGGGAATCGAACTCAGGACCTCTAGAGATAGCGGCGGCACCTTAAAAACTGGTGCGTTCACCACTCGGCCATGGAGGTCGTTTAAAATAATAGAATGATCAACAAGTCCGGTAATAGTAGTTTTCAACACACTTGCTCATAAAGTGAGCCTTATTACATCGATCTTAGGGCCATAAACCGAACTATAACCCACGCGTGCATAATAATATTACAGTACTAGTTGCGTAATAGAATTATCCCTACAAAGTTAAGTAAGTACCTAACTGCAAATTATATGCGAGTAAATAGAGACTTTTCAATTTAACCGGGTAATACAGTATCCCTACAAAGTTAAGTTAGTACCTAACTGCAATATGCGATTATTATATGCGAGTCAACATAGCATTTTCAATTTCAGCGGGTAATAGATACAGATCTTTTTTTGTAACAACAAAGAGGTTTTATACGGCTGGAAATCCATTTACGTTTTTAGAATAAATAAATGTGTCCCTAATTAAGACAAAAAACATAATTAAGTATATTATTATCAAATTGTTTATAATTCACAATAGTTTGTTATAAAAAATTTGCATTTTATCACTATTATTATACTTAATTATTTTGAAGTAGGCTGTATGGCTGTATGTAATCAATCACCTCACATTTGGCGCGTGCAAAAAAAAAACCTGCGCGCTTTTTCCCTTATTAATATTAGGTTAATACAATATGTATGCAATAAATGTTTGTTTTTCCTCGCAAGTGTGTTGAAAAAGTGCGCGAAAATATACTATTATGTGACTGTCGCATAATGAGGGGTATTAAAACACGAGTGGGAGTTTAAAAAACGAGCCCTGGCGAGTTTTTTAATAGTGTTCCACGAGTGTTTTAATACCGAGTTATGTGCAGTCTCATATACTACTTTATCTACACTCATTACATTTATTATATATTTAAAAAATAAAGCAAATCAATATTAATTATAAAATGTGAATTGGTGCCAAACCCCACTCATAGAGTCTTTACGGTCTATTCCTTCTATATTCTAAATTCTAATTTTAAAAAAGTTTCTGATTGTTGCCGGCTAAAGAGGGCTTGAAAGAGTTGGAAGTCAGGGCCGTTAAATCCTACGGTTGCCATGGAGACTGTAAAATTAAGAAAAATAAGTGTTTTATAGTGAGTGACAGCTGTATCCGGGTGTTGCTTAATGGTCATTATGAAACACCCGGATACAGCAGTTTTATTTTTAAAGGTGACTATGAGTTCTTAATTCGAATATTATAACATGAGTGTAGATAAAAACTTTTACTAAAGAGTTAGTCAGTAAAGTAGGTAAAGATAAAAGCATTTAAATAAGGAAAGATATGATAATATTAGTTTAGGTAAACACGTTACACTTTAGATTATTAAAAAATCTCGTATGTTGAAGTTTTGCAAATGCGGAAATTCAGACTGAAAGTTTTTGGCGCCATTTTGGCGGGTTAGGATATGTGGATATTTTAATTAATCGCAATTTGTTTCATAGTGGACTGTGTGAGTGTGGCTCGAGATAGGTGTGGTTTTTAGCCCCAAGTGTCTAAGCAACTGGACGATGTGTGGAATGATTAAGATATGCGCTATCTCGGTAACGTGATGCCGAGTGTTTTATAGTAGTGGTGACACCTCAGCAAGAATTATCGAGAAGACCGACTCGACATACTTGACGCCAAATACTCCAAGAAGCATTGGAATGTGATATGAACCACACCTACATTCTAATGAAAACATAAGAAACTATAATAAGAATTTGATTGAATCAGGCGTCACTTGGCGGAAGTCCCTAACCATTGTGAAAAACGAAATATATGTAGCTTACTTCCGCAAAAAACACAATATGCAAGATGCACCGCCCGCCCGCCCGCAAAAAATTGCACATGCACACCACGAAAACACCAGTGCACAATACCTGCATCTAGCAAGACAGCAATACACCTTGCACCGTCACCGATTAGACTACTCTACACGTGTTTCGCCCCAACCCGGGGCATCCTCAGGATATAGTTCGTGCTAGTTCGTGCGAAGAACCAACACCAAAAAAAAAAAAAAAATTTAATTGATTTTTTAATAAGCGGAAGTAAGCTACATATATTTCGTTTTTCACAAAACTATAATAATAATATACATATTCTCAAGAACTGGCAGTATGGCTTAATGTCTTCGCCTGTCCAAAAGGATGAACTTTTTTTATTACTGTCTCAGACTGTCAGTGTCAATGTCAATGTCAAAATTGTCAAACTGTTGTTTTGTCAATCAACAAAACAAAAATGGGATAATTAATAATTTATACCTACTTTTTGTCAGCCTTTTGTTTATTACTCCAAGTAAATATTTGATTATTTCATAATTAACCAGTTCAAAAGTAATAAAAACAGTGTTTGTGAAAATGGAAGACGGTCACGTTAATAATTTTGCATTAAACTTTGAAAATGAGCGCGTGAGTACCATTCTTGTTTTATTTAAATTCTCATGACTACTTTGGTTATTTTTAGAGGACTGCTCAATATTTTAAACAAATCTACCTCTGTTGTGCCTATTAATTACTTAAAAAAATATAGATAGTATAAATAATGATAACAAAAAACCACTAGCCTCAAAAGTAGATTTTCGTCAGTTTTTCTGTAATATAATTCATCCTACACATACGTTTAAGCGCTGTACCTACCTGCATAAGTTTAAAATTTATAAGTTCTATTATTACGAAATCTTAATTAAGTAAATACCTTTTAAATTAACTGTTGTGAATTCTAATCAGACTGCAAACTAAAATGTCATAGGTCATGTACCATACCATACCGTCAGTGTCACTTGTGTGTGTCAAATCAATGTTACAACTATTTTAGGTATTATTATTATTAGGTAAGTCTCTTCTGTGTACCTAGGTATATTAATTTATACATACTTAGAGGGAAGAATCAAGTCTGCTACATAAATAAGTTATTTCTTTGAGCACAAAAGTCATAATATACTGTTACTCCATACAGTACCTAATTAATTCAGTTGTAGAATACTTAAATTCAACGACTGAATGAATTAGGTACATACATGCACAACCAATATTACATTTACTTATAATCCGGCAGGGACAGAAGTTTCTTAGTTGACATTGTAGCTGCTGGTCTTATATTGTTCTAGACTCTAGATCCTCTAGAATCTAGAGGATCATTTCATTTCTAAATACTTATTAGGTACACAGTACTAGACTTCTAAGAAAATTGTATAATGTGTGCTGTACTTATAAGTATTAGAAAAAATCACCCCGTCTCAAAACAAGCTCCAATGGAAGATGTGAGACTGGTTTTTTTTAACTTCAATTTCATTAATAAAATGTGCATTATGAATGCAAATTGTAAAATAATATGAAATATTATGTGCTTGTCGAAGCAATGTCTTGGTCTGCTAATTTGAACTTACACTGACATCTAAATTAGTCTGACCTGATGGTACATACTACTATAATATTATACAACAACATTGAATTCTTTTAATCTCTGCTAGATAACAAATATCAATATTGCTAGTTCCCTCTCTATTTGTTTATCTCATGGATTTAAATTCATTTATTTTTTTAACTTTTTTAGTGATAAGAAATAGCTGTTGCACAAAATGTTATCATCTTAGCTCTAACAACTTTTTAGAGCTTATACTTAAGGCGCTACTCGGGAAAAGTATGGACTTTTTGATTTAAAACTATAGGACGGTTACAGTTGTTACAAATCTGGTATTAAGATATATATTTCTTCATACCTTTATCTAGAATCGTATAGTTTCAAAAACACGATTTTATGATTTTGCCTCGACACTTTTTCTTTTCGAAAAGACCTCTAAAAAATACGAAACTTCAAGATTATTCGTAAATGGGGTTACTTACACTATTGAAAATTGGTTTAATTAGTGGACACTAATAATATTTAGGATCGTATAGAAGCATTTTTTTTAAAATCGCTGTAGTTTTTTAATACGCAGTGATTTTGTGTTTGCTATCTCGCTTCAGCATAATTTTTCCGAGTATCGCCTTAAACAAAATTAAAAATAAAACAAAAGAGTGAGTCATTGAATGTGAAAAGTTTGTAACATTGGTTTCATCATATTCAAGTCATCCATACTAATTATTAGAAATGTGAATGTGTTTTTGTTTGTTTGTCCGTCTTTTTGACGTGATTTTTGGTACTTATGGCAAAATTTGGGAGCTGGAGAGTGACATGACATAGACCTAGGCTACTTTTTATCCCAGAAAACATCACATATCGCGGGATAAAATATCATCGTGTAGTCTACAAAGGCGAAGCCGCGGGCGGAAGGCTAACTTTTATATAGTTATATGATATGGTGCAAAACCACAAGCCATTGCTCCAAGCAAAAGTAATACTTATTAAGTAAGTACTAAAAAAAGTTTGTTGTGAACATAAAACTTTTTCTTTCACTTTTATTTTTTAATTAGTAGTTAAATAAATCTTAATTTTGTGTTTTAAGGTTCAACACGTTGATAAAAACTTCTTTTTCTAGACAAATAAGCTGTGTTGTGCAGCATAAAGTACCTACTTAATTCATATTGAATGCAAAATTATAAAGAAACTTACTTATTTGACACCATTTTGTTCAGCTCTTCAGTGCAGATCAATTCCTTAATGATTAATCATCATCAACCATTAAATTTAATTTGCTTTGTTTATAATGTTTGAATTATAGCTCATGTTAGAATATTTAGCCAATTGTATCAATACTCACTCACTCTCATTTTTTATAATATAGAAACATGTAAACATTTTGTTTTAAAACGTGCATAGATGCAAGTGAATGTGCAAATACATTTCTTATGAACTAGTTCAGAGACCTTGAAGAAAGAGCCACCTTATTAAATTATCATAAACTGGATCAATTACTTGGTTGCGTTGCGTTGCGTCTGACTTTCCTCAGTGCTTCTTATTGGCGATCATGGAAGTACCGCGTCAGCATTTTTTATAATCAAAATTATTTTAAAATTTAAATCCCTTAAATTGAAAAACTTTCGCTATTACAAAGATTTTAATCTTATAAATCAAAAAGCTGAAAAATCAAAACATCAATCATGCCTTCTGCAAACAGTATAAAACGCAAGATGTTTGCCGAAAACATTAACATTATACTGAACATCGGCATCATGGTTTTCACCTTTTTTGAATCCTATCTGTTTCCTTTGGCAATAATTAAATGGATGATAGTCCTCACTAAATACGGAGGTTTGCCATACATCGAAAGATACAATTACAAGCAAGCGTTGAGGACTCGTTATCAGTATAATTTGCAGTTGATAACCACAAGTGGGAGTGAGGTCATTGGTGTTATGCGCAAACACGTCTCGAGTGTTAGTGTCACTATGGAGAAAGGTGCAATTCCTGATGACTCTTTGTGGATACAGGTAGGTACGTTAAGACTCACAGTATGCTAACTAAACACAATCCTAGCTAAAGGAAAAATTGTGATAGAAAAAAATCGCCACCCCTGTAGGTAGCTTTCAGGCGGGATTCGAACCCGCGCCCCTGGGAGTCCGGCCTAATGCTCTGACAAACTGAGCTACCGAATAACTTTTTAGTCATCTGTGCCGAAAGGCCTTCTTGAATAGTCGAATTTATTTATTTTGACGCTGTAGGCCAGCGTCGCTTCATCAATGTGAGAAAACACTCGCATCCGAAAGAAACATTTTTACAAATGTTTAACAATTTATTAAGATGAAACAGAAGAAAAGGTTGTGAGACGGGTCGATTTTTTTTCTAAATATTTCATTTTCTATTTTTCATGAAACAGTTGTAAAATAAAGATATATGCATTCATAATGCTTGTACGGTACGAGTCCTTTGTCTTGTGTGACATGACATGTCGAATACTGGTAGTGAAGTGAAGTGTGGGAGTCACAATACAAACATATGAGAAATACGCCTCGGCGACCCGTCTGCTCGATTAGCGTATGATACCAGCCGTATCGTATGTAAGTATCATAATATAAGATCGGCCATAGATTTACCAAAATAGATAAATCATTACACTAACTCAAGTTCAAGACCCTTTGTAACTTGTTATAAGTACATTATACTTGTTAGATATAACTTAAATAATGCAGAAAATAAATAATCAAGTGCCGTAATTACTAACGACTTGTAGGAGCATGGTAGAGTGGGTGTGACTTCAATGGCAATCGTCTGATAAAGGGGATTTCATCTGCCCAGCTTGTTACGATAACTGCACAAAATCGTCACATTGTCAGAAAATAGAGTAACCCAAAAAATATTTTTTTAAGTTATAGCTTAGAAATTATTCAACCTTTAGAGTTAGACTTTATTTTCGAAAACGTGCTTTAATCATTCAGGTATCATGCCTTATAACAAACGTAATATAAAGGATGACTCAGTAGAGTAGATAGAACGCTTTTTCTAGAAAATAGTAGTACTTATAGTAGTTGTTAGGAGCTGGAATTAACAGTTTTGGGACAAGTATTAACAGAAAGGGTCAAAATTAACATAATATGTTATGTTGATTATTATAAAGATAAATGAATATACCTCTGTAGGTATGAGAAAGGAAAAATGTGATGATAAGAAATTCGTGGAACTTGCGCATCTTTGCAAAAGCCACTCGTGTTCATTTAGAGAAAATTCAATTAGCTCGTTCAAAAGAAGCAATCTTAAGAGTTAGCTCTTGGCAGTTTAAAAGATATCTCACAATCGTACGTTATGGCTATTTGACGCCCAAAACCTAGGTAGGTATGTTAAACATTATGGTAGGTTGCCTTATTTTTATTTAGGTATTTAGAATTTTGAGGTAGGTAGGTATCCCTCAAACCTACATCGCGCACCCAATGTTTAAGCGCACCTAAACTATTCCCTCTTTTTGAGGTAGGTAATTGATTTGTTAGCGCAAAAACCTTCGAATTATTACAACCACATGTGTTTTTTTGTACTCACTTATTACCTACTAGCGGATCCTCGCGGTTTTACCCGCGTGGTACCCGTTCCCGTGGATATATCGGGATAAAATATAGCCTATGTCACTCGGGAAGACTGTAGCTTTCTAACGGTGAAAGAATTTTCGAAATCGGTCCAGTACTTTTTGAGTTTATTCGTTACATACAAAAATACAAATCTTTCCTCTTTATAATATTAGTATAGATTACACCTATGTAAAAGTTACCGGTGTGTCCACACACCAGTCTCTCCATTCCCCATGGTCTAATAAATCTTTATATCAAAATTTAAAAGCTTGTTTATGCGTTAAAAGTTAATGTACTGAACTGGACATTGTCTGCAACATTTTGCAAACGTAGTTATAACATTAATATCTATGAATATATGCACCTGTTCATAATTAAATAACTAAAGGGAACTGTACACTGTTCTACAGTTGTACAGACTACTAGTAGAAAGTCAAAGTCTACTACAAAAAAAAGTCTACTTTGTCAAAGTGCAAACTAGCCCACCCAACGAAGGATCCCAGCGAAAAAGTTTATAGGTACTTTTTTGTAGAACATTTTATGTAGATTACTTTAATATCAAAACCACGAAAAATCTTTCTGATGTGTTCTGTGATCAGAACATTTTTTGCTATGGGCCACCGTTTTCGAGTTGCGAGCGAAAAAATGAAAAAGGGACCTTATATACTTTTAGTATATTTTTCAGAGCACTTTCCTCTACAACTATGCTAAAATTCGCTTTTACACGAATTATTTCCGCCATTTGGTAGTGTTTAGTCTTCGTTGGGTTAAACTTTGTTATCGTGTTATCGGTTATGAATTCTATCTTAAATAGTTACTTTGCTATTACGATCTATCTTTGACACAAACGCGATAGTAACGTTAGCACATTTACTAACTTACACTCGGCCTTATGAATAGTAATTGAAAAGCGATCGTAAAATTTAAAAAGCGTAACCGAACTGAATATTCGCACAAAATTTGATTCGATCGTTTAACAGTGACTCGAGTTAAATGAGCATACGAAAACTTGGATAGAATGACCTCAATAAAACGGGATGACGAGATTTTCCTGAAAATACATCATGAAATAAAACTCCTATAGGCATGTTAAAGTTAACGTTCACATTGTATGTTAAGGACGCGTTGTAACGAGAATGTCTGATAAATCTTACATCGCCGTCATCATCTCATAATGGCTTTAGAAGCAAACATGACTACACAAAAAAACATAATAACATCATGTAGGCCTTGATAAACAAATTATTGTGTGTCAAACCGTCCCTTTATCCGAAAAAAGCTAAGACATTTTAATGTCGCCTGCATGTATGTACACGGATGTGAGCCGTATGACCCACATTCCTGTCTGTTCCGGTAACAGCCGTGACCGAGGGGCCACTTTTAATACAATATTTGCTGTTAAAATGGACTGTCGTATGAAAAATGTTTTAGTTCCAAAGATTACCACCAGAACAGAAATGCCTGTCGCACTATCCAAGCTTAATAACAATTTAACCCTGGCCGCACACAGGCCACCGACCACAACCTCAAAACGCCGCCACTGACCTCTTTCACATGAAATGATATGAACTGCGGCGCAAGACTCGGAAAAATTATGCTAAAGCGAGATAGCAATGAGAAAAAGACGCGCGCGGGAGCGAGACCGACTGCCGATTACACAAAAAAACCGAAAATCACTTCGTATTCAAAAGCTATAAGTAGCGATTTTTAAAAAATGCTTCTATACGATCCTAAATATTATTGGTGTCCACTAATTAAACCAATTTTCAATAGTATATGTATCCCCATTTACGAATAATCTTGATATTTCTTATTTTTTAGAGGTATTTTCGAAAATAAAAAGTGTCGAGCCAAAATCATAAAATCGTGTTTCTGAAACTATACGATTCTAGATAAAGGTATGAAGAAATATATATCTTATTACCAGATTTATAACAACTCTAACCATCCTATAGTTTTATATCAAAGAGTCCATACTTTTTCCGAGTAGCGCCTTAAAATGGTACTAGAATCACATTTCGACGACAGAGACAAAACAACAAAAAATTTATATAAAAGAATACTGAACTGAAACATCTATCAAAGACCAAAAAATGTATTGTAACTAGCGCCAAAAACGCGCCCCAGTCGCGCGCAGTTATTCGGCACCCAGTATAGCCAATTCACTACGACGAGACGCCTCTTGAACAGGGTTTAATCCTCATGGCCTTGATTTTCATATTGAATTTTGTAAAGGTTTAAAATCTGAACTTAGTTTCAGCGAACCATTGAGTCCCAGAGGATTTCTTGTCACTTGATTGATAATTAAATTTTCGAAGGCTATTATTTATTGATAGTAGTCATAATTGGATTGTTGCAAACCACAGTCTTATTATTTCCAATTTAAGTAGCCTCTTACTATTGAGAATAGGTAATATAAATGTGATTGATGTACCCAACACAGAATATCTAAGCTATGTATTTTCCGCTCGAATTGAAAAAGCAAGTAATGCGAAAAGCATTATTCTATTGTAGGTGAAGGTTTATTTTCCACTCTACCCGAGCTAGCCAAGATGCCAGAATAATAAATATGTAGATCCGTAGAATAATAAATGCTATTGACATCGTCGAATATCGACAACAATGCATGTTTTACATTTTTAAATCATTAAAATAGAAAAAAATGTTTTATGTAAAAAAGAGAAATCACATATGTATCTATTAAGTATTGTTTTTATCTGTTCAGCAATATACCTACAGCCATTCCAATTTTGTCGTATTCCAATGTTGTTGTGTACTAATATTGTAGTTCCTGGCAAATTAGCAACGGTTGTTATTTGTCCAGCCTTTATTCTGAAAGCCTAGTTAATTAATAACACTGACCCACCATTAAGCTAGCCGTTATCGCTTTCCAGTTGAAAGATTAGCAAAGAGGCAGGGTTTTTAACGTGTCGATGTGTTTCATTTTATCATGTATGTTTCCAGAAATATAACTAATGTACATGACTTTATAATTTAGTAGTGAATTACCGCGATTCAACATGGAATCTGTATATATAAAACTCTTGCGTTACTGACTGACTGACAGACAACGTAACAGACAACTACTGGGCACAAAAGCTGAGGCATGTAGGTTTCTTGGGAAGTGTAGGCTGTGGTGTAGGGGAGCACTAAAAGAGGATTTTTGGAAATTCCGTCTCTAATGGGGTAGGTAATAAAAATAAAAAAATATATAAAAAAAATAAACCGGCTTCAAAAATACTGCAAACAAAAACTCACTTCCCAAAAACAGGTAAAGGTAAAAATGAAAAATAAATCAAGTCAATCAATTCAAAGGACGAAAGTCCGGGAACTTTTCTAATTAATCTTGGAACTTACTGACCTTGACCTGATTGAAGTCGGTGCCAAGCCATGTAATATTATGTATTTGATAGGTTACAATTCACACCACTCCGCGCATGAGGTAGGTTTTGTGTGTTATTCTTTCACTAAGTATTTATTCTTGATACTTTGGGCTTGTCACCGACTTCAATCAGATCAGTAAGTTCCAAGATTAATTAGAAAAATTCCCGAACTTTCGTCCGTTTCGAATGATTTGATTTATTTTTCATTTTTACCTTTACCTGTTTTCGGGAAGTGAGTTTTTGTTTGCAGTTTTTTTGAAGGCGGTTTATTTTTTTGATAAAAATTTTTATTTTTCCAGTGTTAGTATAAGAACGCTACCAAATGAAACCGCAAAATGAGCAAGCGTAGCGCAATGAGCAGCTACTGCAACCCATAATTACCACAGAAAACGGGACGATTTTTTCTTTATGTCCTGTGAGAATTACACTCTTACTCTGTTATAACTGTTATGCACACAGAGCACAAAAATATATTTTCTTTTAATGTTCTGTTGTCATGCAGTTTAACCTTCCACCATCAGCTAACCTTTTTTTGTATCAAAAGGAGAATGCGGTCTTTAGGCATACCAAGCGGCATGTTGGACTCGGTCACCATCAGCTAACCTAAAAATCTTGAAAGAATACAACTTAAGGTCTATTCGTGCATGTGGTAGTGGTAGGTACGTAACCTTACCTTCCATCATCAGCTAACCTAAATAACCTGAAAGGTTACAACTATATTTTTTTACGTATCAACAATAATTCAAGAATTATCCTCCAACTCCTAACCATTGAGGAGTTGTACCTTCCATCACCAGCTTATCATCATGAGCTGATGGCTATCAGATGCAATTGAAAAAATTTTAAAAGTACATAAAACACGTAATCTATCCATAAAATTTGCGGGTTTTCCTCTTTCCCCTGGATTCTACCATCAGATCCTGACTTGGTTATAATAAGACCAACACAGCAGTATACTCTTTCAAATTAAAAAAAAACATTGATATTGGTAAATAGTTAGTTTAATAGGTAGGTAGTAATTTTTCATTTAATTCTATGACCAGCCCTTGCGAACGTTGCTTAACCGCAACGATCCCAAAACGCGGTGATAACCCACATCACCAATCGAGGTCCTGGAAGTGAAGCCCATATACCCATTATACTATGACGGATCACTAACGCCAGAGTAATCGGTATACATCTATACATATACATCAATCAAAAAAAATATTCGGGTTGAATTGAGTACCTCTCTCTCCTTTTTTTGAAGTCTGTAAAAAGGGATACGAAGTCGCGAGCGGAGCGCTAGTTCGTTTATATTTTTCTACCTTATCGGTGCTTTTTAAGGATCACTTACATTTTTCGATCAAAAATAGCCAATGTCCTCCTCCAAGCTCTATTTTAACTCTTCATGTTTAGTCCCAATTTTGTTTTGAATAGGTATATTAAGTATTAATTGCGTATTCAAAACCTTTTTTGTTTGTTCCAGTTAAGCTATTGTGGACAAGACTGCAAAAGGATTCCCCCAGCATTGCAAACCATGTACGGAGCCAAAGTCAAATATTTAGATTTGAGGTAAGATTTTAAAGCTCTTTTGTGTTCAGAATAACAGATGAACAATGAAAGCTACAATTTATTTGGCTAAATGGAACTGAAATTGATAAATGATCACAATGAAAGATATTACACGTTCCTATTCATCTTCAACGAATTACAAATGGTTCAAACAATGGTACAATGAAGTAGATGTAATCGATCATACCTAGTAAGTGCCCAGTATCTAACGGCTTTTACTTACATCAAGAATAAAGGTTGTAATTTAACATCCATTAATTTTGTTAAGCTGGGCTTACACGGGCGACTATAATTTCGCAATTCCTTTCAATACCTGTCAGCTATGACTATGACGTCATGACCACATCAAGCAATTTAGGGCAATGTCAAAATGTAGCAACCTGTTGCTGAGTGAGATACGGCCACACAATACCACGAAAGTTGTCTCCAGATTGCTCCAGCAGACTGAGCCATTACAGTTGCTATACAATTATTGCCAAAAAAATTGCCCGTGTAATCGAGCGCATGCAATTTGACCACATAAAAATAGCTGTTGCTAAGTCCTATTCAGATCTGCCCTACCTTTATTCTAATGTTAACTAATATTATAAAGACGACCTCCGTGGCCGAGTGGTGTACACATCCGTTTTCAGGGTGCCTCTTTCTCTAACTAGAGGTAAAAAGTAGAAAAGAAAAATTTAAGTGTATGTGGTATTGTTTCCAATTACCATATTACTAGTGTAGTGCTCAACCTACTATAGTTTGGTATGAGATGGTGTCCAATATTGAATTAATTATTAAAAAGGTAGGTAAAGTTTGTTAGTTTTGATAATCGTTTAATCTCTGGAACTTACCGATTTTGGAAAATCTTTCACCAATAGAAAGCTTTATTCTTTCTGAGTGGCACATAAGGCTATTTTATAGCGTAATTTCAGGGGAACGGGTTCCACGCCGCCGGTTAGGTACACTGCAGGGACCAACTTACTTTTAGTTAGATAATAACAAACAGTCTGTGACGGTAATTAATTGATTTTGTAAAAATTGCATTGTAAATGAATACGAACAATTCAAACTAAAACGTAGAATTAGATTAAAATTGTATGCTTTTTATAATGAAGGATCTGAATCTGGCTGGCTCGAGGGTAAAGTCGTTAAAATTCTCGCCTTTACATTAACATTGATAACATCAAGCTTTTCATATAATTTTAAACAAGCTTTTAAATAAGAGGCTCGATGTTCAGGCAGCAGAGAGGAAGCAAATTAAATTCTTGGCTATTGTGTATTGCAACGCGGAAGTGGCGGATTTATACGTACGTTTTCTCTGCAACGTGGCTTTCTCTGAAATTAGTGATTGTAAGCAGTTTATAACATGCTCATGCTCATCTCTTCCCTCCTCGCAACGTATTTTATTTTACCGGGTTTTGGGAGATATTTCAGTAAAAAGTGGTTTTGACAGGTATAAGTTTTGTCTTAACTTAACTGTAATTTGGCCTCACAACCGTGGCTGCTACCAAGTGAGTTCAAAAATGTTGAATTACAACCGAACCGGTCCCAAGCCCTGCTTCTTCGTCGTAGCTGTCGATGGACAGGATTGCGTCTCGCCGGCGCGGCGTCACCACTCGAGGGCGGTCGCACGACAATCGCGCGATGTCTTTCAACTTTGGACAACTTTCAGCGTAACACAACACTGTAGTGTTGTCGACCGCGTATAGTTTCTTAATAAGGCCGGTCCAATGAGTCATGCATGGGTGGCTTCAGGGTCTCTTCCCTTTTGTTTGGTCTTGTTCTGCAAGCCGAAAGGCTTAAAGGCGATGGAAACATCGAGTCCTCGATTCTGGAGATATGCCCAAAGAACTTTAGGATTCGCAACGGCACAATCGATGATAATCTATTTCGCATTTGAAGTTCTTTGAGGATAGATTAGTTGGTGCGCAACGCTGTCCAGGATACTTTTAGCAGTCGTCTCCAACACCACATCTCCAGTGCATCCATTTTGCAGCGGTCTAACATGTATCTATTTTCTATAATGTTGCGTAGGCCTTGATGCTTGCTCACGCTGGCCCTTTTTTGCCACGGTTTTATAAAAATGTTGTTCATAAGCATTCAAAGTCGTTTATCCTGCGCGTAACAGGCGCGAACTCAGCTTCCAAGTAATTGAGCAGCCGTTTCCCTAAAATTGTTGATGAGTTGTATAATCGTGGACGGAAATGTTAATGAACATTTCGACAACTTTTTTGCGTTGAATTTATGGAAGAGACTCTTATGAATTTACCTGTTGTAAAAACGTTCAAGAAAATGTGTCAAATGCTTTATGAATTATAGAGGCGAATAGATGTTCACATTTACAAACCGAATCGTCTTTTAGTAGGTACTTGAAGTGGAAGTGGTGGTGGAAGTGGAGCGGTCTGGTGGTACACACTACCTGTTTTAGACGCAGAGATTCCGGGTTCGATTCCCAGTGGGGGTACATATTGTATTCAGTTTGATTGGTGGTAGGATTCGTTCCAAGTCCGCCTGGCTAGCTTAGCTACCACCATCTTCATAGACATACCAACGATGCTTTCAGCATTGTTGTGTTCCGGCAGCTGGAGATAAGATAGCCAGATCCTCAGTGGTTGAGTTCTCCACCTTCACAGCCTTATCATCACTTGTGATATAGGCTAAGTGCTACCCAGCCCCCCTAGCATGACCAACAAAATTCGATATGATATGATAAGTTATCCGGTCAAACTGTCAAAAGACGGGTTATGACGTTTGAATGTCGATAAGTCGCTCTATCATGCGATACATATCACCTTTTGGGTGGTCATGCTAGGCTTACTGCTGTGGATAAAAAAATCTTTTCGTTAGAATACCTATCTAATTGTCTATCCATCCTATGACTGGACATAGCGAACGGTGCTTGATTGCCACAACTTGCAGGTCGACTGCGACACTGACGCGCTAAGAAGGCACTTCGCTTTGGGATTAGAATGAGAAATCAAATACTGACTTTATACATTTTCCTCGCTTACACCACTAGCGACCCGCCCCGGCTTCGCACGGGTACAGTGTAGATACTATATCCATGTATTAACAGGATTGTGTACTATATCCATGTACAAACGGTCTCCATACAAACGGCGACGGCAATGAATCTTCGTTAAGGTGTATCGATGAGCTCAGTGGCGCCGCCAATGGAAATAAATCAATTGCATTTTATTAAAGGCTTGGATTAAAAGTTTCGGTTATTTCGCGCAAATAGAAGAGCAAAATGCAATTTTTAATTGTTTTTTCATGGCCTCAAATATGAGCACCAAGTTATGGATCTCGATATTGCCAAATGTGGCCACTTTTGGCACTATTGAGATTCACGACTTATTGCGTAAGTTTGAGTTCTCAAAAGTATATTTATAAAATGCATTCCACTCTTTCACCTGCGCGAAATAACCGAAACTTTTAATCCAAGCCTTTAATAAAATGCAATCATTGGCGGCGCCACTGAGCTCATCGATACACCTTAATTTTGTTGAAATGCACAAGAACTAGGGCTGTACGTTTTGTTTTTTTTTTTTAAGATTCGTCGTATATTTGAAAATATTGTCACTTTTATGTTTTGTATGAAATCACTAAAGTGCAAATATTCCAAAAGCTATGATAAATATTTAAAAAAAACGTACAGCGCTAGTTCTTATATGCATTTCAACAACATACCGAAAATTTATTGCTGTATGTTAAGATTTAGAGGGTGAAAAACGTTATCGCCGCCGTTTGTATGGAGACAGTTTGCTACACAATCCTCTTAAGCATATAAGCCTTCCTCTAGCATCTGTTGATGAAATTGAAAATCACATTGAAATCCCTTGCGTAGTTTGAAAGATCTTAGCATACAGACGGCGGGAATTCACAAATTCACTATTTACCGCCTGGCCACGGGACAGCGCGGCGGGCGGCGGCGACGGGCGAGCGAATTACGCATCAGTTGGTGCGTTTCATTGACTTATTTGATTAGACGTCTGGCGCGAGCGCGCAATGATTGCACAATTCGCTGGTCGCCGCCGCCGCCGCGCTTTCCCGTGGCCAGGCGGTTTCAGTGACGATGTTTTATTTATACTATGTAGAGTATAGATATATCTATGTTTATTACCATCTCGTACAAAATTACAGATATTGGGCATTCAACAAGGATCGTGGGAGTAGGATATAGGGGAACGAACTTTTAATGATATCAAAGATAGATCATAATCGGAGTACTGTCTGAAGTACCTTCAGAATTTCATTGTGGTGTAGGCTTAGCTGTGCTATTTTCGGAGTAAGTATCGAATACACTACGTTTTGTATTGAGAATTTGGGAGATCAGACACGATATCGTAGGGGTAGGATTATTTTTGTTTGAGTATTGGTTTATTGACAACCGTTTAAGTATTGGTTTATTGTAAAGGCCTGATCAGACGAGGGACTGTCCGCCGAGTACCTACTTTTTTGTCCATCGATATAGATCTCTTATAAATTGTATCGAATAACGCACACAAGGAACTAAGGCGGATCCCACACTGCACCGCACGACGCTCCGGTTTGTGGTAGTGCGCTTCTTAACTATGGCTGTAGAATCTTGATGTGCATACAAAACCCGCAGTGTATGAAAAATCATGCCGCATCTCCGTCCGGTAGTGCGGAAACCGGAGGCAGTGTGTTGGACGCCTAAAAGTACCGCGGACAAAAAGTCCCCGAAAGTACCGCGGACACCGAGAGACCGAGTTCGCGGTAGTCCGCGAAAAAAATAGAACGAACGTAACTAGGCGCAACAACGCACACAACGAACTTTAGTCTGCATTGAGCGCTCGACAGTGAAGTACGTTTCCGGCACAGGAGGTGATCTTTGGTTTCCGGGCAACAAATGACCGCAAACCGTATGCGTTGAGTCCGCAACAAGTCCTCGGAAGACATATTTTGGACGTACAGGGACTTTTTGTCCGCCGCGCCCCGGGGACAAAAGTCCCTCGTCCGATTATGCCTTAAACCGAAATACTTTGTTTGTTTTTTATTTCAGGTTTTGGTTAATACTAGCTGCGTTAATTTTCCTTTTCCTCACTACTAAAAAAGAAATATTTTTCTCGTTATTGCAACATTTTCTTCTGTTGGTTGCGTGATGTTATATTATTATAGCCTAAAGCCTTCCTCGATGAATGGACTATCCAACACAAAAATAATTTGGGTGTTATTTAAACGGTTAGCAAAGTATTAGTTTTTTGTTAGCATAAAAATGTACCTAATCGGTTAGCTAAAATAGCTAGTTGGGCAGCAACTTAGGGTCAGCAAATATTTCTAAATCAGTCTGCAATTCTCCCAGCGACTACGTAGCGTGGTTAGAGCATTCGACAGGATAGTAAAAGGTCGTGGATTCGAGTCCCATCGGAGCTAGTTGTGAGACGGGTCGATTTTTCCTCTTTTTCAAACTTGATTTTTTTCTGGTACTTCCTTTACATGTAAATTTTTTAGTAAGTACTTAATACTAATCAATAAAAATATCAATCATCATTCATCAGTCATCACATACTTAAGAGAAAAATAAAAAATGTTCTACCCAGCGTTCTCTAACTACTTACTTATATTAAAACTAGCAACCAACTTCGACTACAGAAAAGCATTGCTCTGTATGTATAGTCCATTCGCTTAGATAGTGTCGCTCTGCCACAATGCCGTGCGGGTGTACCGACACTATCTAACCGAACGGACTATATCTGTGCTGCGACACTTTAATTAAAATAATTCGGTTTTTTTTATCGTGATTATGAATTAAATAACGTAAAGTCATTCAATATACATATTAATGCGGCATGACTTGCTACATGCTTTGATAAATAATTTTAAAAGTGCTGAAAACACAAGCAGTTTTACAAATTAAGCTGCTGAAAAATTATTGCTTTGATATTTTTCCTTTTTTTTTCTGGTACAATGCAATTTTTATTATTGAAAATAAAGTTAGTTAGTTAGTATGAGGTTGGAGACGGGTCGTTTTTTTTCTAATACTTACTAATATTATAAATGTGAAAGTTAAGATGTTTGTTACTAAATCACGCCAAACGGCTGAACGGATTTGGTTGAAATTTGAGACACAGATACTTTGTAGCCTGGAGAGGAACATAGGCTACTTTTTATCCCGGAAAAATATCACATTTCCGCAGGATAACGTCGTGTAGACCACGCGGGCGAAGCCGCGGATGGAAAGCTAGTTTTCAATGTTTTCAAATGATTGTTTTCTAAAACCTTGGCATTGTAACTCGGTACCCCAAGCACGAACAACTCCCGTTCCCGTAATCGTAAAGTAAACTATACGAACGAACCATCAAAATGTTGCCAAAGAGCTGTTAGTTTCCAAACTTTAACTGGCAACCCAGTGCCGTAAATAGGGTGCCAAGGCACAGGGCGTAGACTCTGGGGGCGCAAGAATTAAATGGCCAGACCGCAGGCAGGACTATTATTTTTTCGGTTTGCTCCTGATAAGTTCCCGCTGCGCCCCTAGTGCTCGATTCCAACACATACGTACCTACATGCCAGTATCATCAAAAACGTCTGTTAAAATTCTGACGGCTCGTCTGTTTGTTTGCCCACATCAGTTCTTTAAAAAAAAAGATATTTTTTTCCAAAACTTAAATAGGTGATTGGTCCACCAACACCAAGTTCCTTGTGCTTTATTTTATCACCCTGAATGAAATAAAGTAGGCCTATACATAGCATTTGCTCTAGAGTACCTATAATATCTATAAAAAAACAAGGGCGCTAAAAAAAATTTAAGCTCGCACAGGGCGCAGAAATAGTATATTTCATTACAAGTGCGGAAAGCCTGTCATGACGGTTCCGCACGTGTACTGAACGACTATTTTTAATACAGTTGCGAAAAAATAAAGCAATTCAATAAAATAATAAAAACACGATAAACTCAACTAAGTACCTACTTAACTAATCATAAAAGAATATAAGCAGATTTTTTTTTTGTTTTCTTCACCCATTCTGGGTAGGCAAAGGGCCCATACAGCCAAGTCTTAAGTAGATTTTTTACGTGCCCGCGCAAACTCCTATAAGCAGAGACTATGGCAGTGCACGTCATACAGCCAACTTTTTTATATTTATAAATTTAATTTGGCCGATAAAAATACTTTTAAATCTGATATTGAAACAAATTAGTAGCTTCTTTTTAGAAATATTTGCATGAATCATAAAAACTTTATGATATTTTTTTAGTAAAAACTTCGTGGTTGGTTTTTTCTTTTTATGCATTATTTTGACAGTTGGGAAAGAAAACGCACGAGTTCGGGAAAGGTAAAGAAAAAGCTCGAGTGTGTAATAGCCCACATCCCGAACGCTATACGTCCCTGCAAATACGCCACTTTTTGAGCAACTGTATTAAAAAGGCTATTTACGGCACTGTGGCAACCTTGAAAGCCTTTTGAAGGATTGTATAGTTTCCTATACGATTACAATAACAAGAAAAATATGGTTACGTAAAATTATACCAAATGTATGTACAAAATCCTTTAAAAGAGTTAGGCAAATAGGTAGCTACATAATGTAGTGATAGTAATTAAGGTGCCCTTATTTTTGTGCAAGCTGCGAACGGCCCCCCTGGGCACAATATAGGGTTGTTTACACCTTTTCATGAAGCCCCACTCATAACTGGAGGTCTGATGACAAAGAACGTCCTTGCTCTTGTCCCTAAATCCGCGCAGATCATAACGAAGCCCTTTGTAATTTTTTTGGGGTTCCATATCGGAAAGAAAATACCTTACTTTTAGAATAGAATTGTCATTTATTTGCAAGTAATCTACTGCCTTATTCATTAAAATATTTAAGCTATGTTTAACTTAAACATTGTTTTGTCTTTGTTACACAAATGTCATTTCTAATTTGAGCAAAAGTGACAAAACAGTGTTTAACGGTATGTGGTGTTTAAGTTAAGTATTAAGTAATACCTTTAGTATTACTGAAGAAAAAAGCTTGCCACAAATTATACTCTTTAAGAAAGCTACGTTTCCATTGTGAAAAACGAAATATATGTAGCTTACTTCCGCAAAAAAACACAATATGCAAGATGCACCGCCCGCCCGCCCGCAAAAAATTGCACATGCACACCACGAAAACACCAGTGCACAATACCTGCATCTAGCAAGACTTTTGCTGTCTTGCGGAAGTAAGCTACATATATTTCGTTTTTCACAATGGAAACGTAGCTTTCTTAAAGAGTATAATTTGTGGCAAGCTTTTTTCTTCAGTAATACTGAAGTAAGACTTTTGCTGTCTTGCTAGATGCAGGTATTGTGCACTGGTGTTTTCGTGGTGTGCATGTGCAATTTTTTGCGGGCGGGCGGGCGGTGCATCTTGCATATTGTGTTTTTTGCGGAAGTAAGCTACATATATTTCGTTTTTCACAATGGTTAGGGACTTCCGCCAAGTGACGCCTGATTCAATCAAATAGCTACGTTTCCTTTGAGTGAAATTTGATGTCACCATTATTTCGCGTACTTTCGCTTCAGGTATCATTAATAATTCCACCCTGTATATCCTACTAATATTACAAATGTGAAAGTTTAGATGTTTGGATGTTTAGATGTTTGGGTGTTTGTATGTTTGGATGTTTGTATGTTTGTTACTCAATCACGCCAAAACGGCTGAACGGATTTGGCTGAAATTTGGGACATAGATACTTTGTAGCCTGGAGAGGAACATAGGCTACTTTTATCCCGCAAAAAACATCACATTTCTTTGGGATAACGTCGTGTAGTCCACGCGGGCGAAGCCGCGGGCGGAAAGCTAGTTATACATAAAACGTTTATCATAAAATTTTATCACATGAATAGACAATTTAAATAGTTTTAATTTAAATTCATAACTAAAAACATCTCCCAGAAGGATCTCTCCGGGAGGATAGAACATTTCTACCGTCGCGACTGCAACTAGTCTTGGCGTCGTTAAACTGAACTAGCTTCAATTTTTCAAACACGAAGTATACGTATGCCACGAACTCAGACTCACTGGCTTGCTAGCAATATACTGCCTTGAGAAAGTAGCCTTGTGTTTTCTAGCATAAATCATTAGGTTTGTGACTATAGTTGTGCAGATATATTATAAAAACTATGGTACCTACTTAAATTGGTATATCTATCTATATCTATAAAAATGAATTGCTGTTCGTTAGTCTCGCTAAAACTCGAGAACGGCTGAACGGATTTATCTTATCTTAGTCTTGAAATGTTCGTGGAGGTCTAGGGAAGGTTTAAAAGGCGAGAAAAAATCGAATAATTGCCGGGAAAACCCTAAAAACAGCCCTTTTTTATTTCTATTCTTTCGGTATAAAAAAGGGGTAGCGTAGGGGTAGGGTAGGGTAGGGGTAAGGTAGGGGTGGAGTAGGGTAGGGTAGGGGTAGGGTAGGGGCATGATGGAGTAGCGGGTAGGGCCACGCGAACGAAGTCGCGCCGGGTCAGCTAGTTATTTATAATGACCTTATCATTATTTAAATCTGCGCTACAAACCTCGACTCGCACTTGGCTTCTTTTTTTAATATTGCATAAACGTAAATAATATCCGGCCTCTAAGGGCCAAAACCATTACGTACTGCCAAAGTAAAGCTTGATTTATACCTACGTATATACAACCAAAGCATCTGTATCGTAAACCTACCACGTATCAGTATCAGTATACGATTGTTACGACTCGCGGCCTACGCCGACTTATAGAATTTGCTCGCATCAAGCCACTTACGTGACTCGCGTTTAAAAAAACAGAATAATACACCTGCGTCACCCAAAATACGAGGTATATTGAAACATAACACCTTTTTTAATTTAAAACTGAAAAGAGGTTTTTTTAATGAATATGTATGAAAGGGTTCGTGTTGCTGACATCATATTGAGCCAATCGAATCGTGTACCCATCATGCGATTAGCTGCATAAGTTAAATCCGCATAGAGAAAGTGCTCTTTGATTAAACAACAAAAAAAGTCTCGTTTTTATTAAAACTTTTTGTGCAGCTACTTTAAAAATTTAACATAGCTAAAAAATATTTTGTTACTTGTTAAACCCATCGGGGGCAATGGTACGCGCGTTCATCAGCTTATTGTCATTTTAGTAGTTAAGCAAATTTCACAATAATTGCCACGGGATGGGTGACCAAAAATGGCTATCCTTGAGCTCCCACGTGCTTCAGAGGGCAATACCGACTAATCCGCCCTCATGGAAGGTCGTTCTCCTTAACTGTCCTTATCCATCCATAAGGAAGTCTTGTGTCCCAGCAGTCGGTAGAGACATTAAATGGCTGATAATGATGGTGATTTGCTGCTTGTTCCTGAACGGACTACTAGTGCCAACGCAAAATAAGATTCTTAGTCAATTCTATATAATATATCATCTTCGACAATTTCGCTGGTAAGGAGACGTGTCCTTACTTTTTAGCAATATAAAATAAACACAATAATAAGCTTATTCTCTTGTTTCTTTTATAGGTAAGAAGAGACTCAATAAATGAAGGTAGTAACTGAGTAATGGGGATGTAACGGAAACGCTTTTTTCTTCTCATTCAGGGAAAACCATTTTCGTATAATTGGCCGGCTTGCTGCCAAATAACATAGTAAAACGAAAGTATAGTAGGACAGTAAAATAGTTATTACGTTTGACATAAGTTTACACGCTATTTGAACTGGTTATTAGTGTCTAAACACTCAAGAATGTAATACCTTGAGATTTTAAATTATTTTTATGCATTTACAATGCAATTTTGTAAGTATAGGAAAAATGTGATAGTAAAATAACCACGAGCCCTATAAGTAGCTTTCAGGTGGGATTCGAACCCTACCCTATTATACCTACCTACTGCCTCATATGTTACCCCATCAAGGTTTTTTTCGAGACAAAAGCTACCTACCCTTTTTCTTTGCTTACTTTGCTTTGGTTTTCTGGTACATTATTTATCTTCCGGTGTGAATAGTAACTTACAGAATTTTTCATATAGAGTTAGTACTTTCTTACGTTACGAAACTTATATTCGACTATATTAATTAGGTATCCGACGCCAAACGCTGAAACCTGTCATTTGTATTGAGTGACAGTTCGGATACTGATAGTGCTCGAGTATACGGATGTTTGGGACATATACCTAAACTAATCAATTCCATACTCAGAACCAATGGACCTTGATCTATTTAACACAAGCATACCAAGATTTATAAGAATTTTCAACGATAGCTTCTTTCAAAATGTAATTTAAATGCAATTCATTGTTATAGTTAAGACTTGTTTCTTTCTTTTTTAATTTAACCATAGTTTAGTCTTTAATGTGAAGACTTGTTAATGACTGTATTTTATTTTATACTTACCTAGTAACAAAATTCTCTTGCAGTAAGTTTTCCAAAAACTGTAAAATAGTAAAATAAAAAAAATATGCCTCGGTTACTAGTCTCCTCGACTGGCGTCGAATACTAATCGTCTGTAAGTATCGTGATCTAATAACGGGAGTAAGTGACAAAAATTTTATAAACCAAACTAGTTTTCAAGGCAGTATACAGGCAACATCGGGGTAAGCTCGCCCCGTAATATATTTCGTCTTGATTCACGGGATAGATCGGGATCAAGAAAAGCAAACCCATGCGATTAAACATTTCTGTGGTAAATCCAATTTCGATTGTCTGATCTCTCGCCAGGATGAAAGTCGTTCGAGAATCGTTAATAGTGTCTATACCAAAATCACACCAAAATCATACCAAAAGAAAGCCACCGGTATTATACCCCGAGGTCCTGGGTTCGATTCCCAGTGGGGGTACATCTTTTGGTTGGAAGTAGAACCTATTCTTAAGCGGCCTGGCTAGCTACCACCGTCTTAGCTAAGCCTGATCTTCACTTAACATCAGGTGTGAGTGTGAAGAAGGCTTAGTTCGTAGTGAATTAAAAAAATCTGTATTATGCCCCCTTAGACACTCTTTATCCAATCCGCAAACTAGATAACCTACCATACTTCCCTTCTTTCACTGTTTCCTAGAGATGAACGCAAACTAACAGCCGTCATTTATCTTGCAGCTACAACAGCATAGAGACCCTGAAAGGACTAGAACAATTCGGCAGATTGGAAGAGCTGATACTGGACAATAATAAATTGGGGGACAACATTACATTCCCCTTTTTACCCTATCTGAGGACACTTTCCCTCAATAACAATCAGGTAAGAAGCTTACTCGGCCACTTAAATCAACGACCCCTGAAAAATAACCTTAGGTAAGTACCTACTCTCCAATTTTTAAACAAAAAACTGGGTTTGTCACCAACTCGACATCGATATATTTATAACTAAAATACTCTATTTCTAAAGTGGCAAATATTGTTGTAGTGGCAAATAAGTAGAAAGATTATTGTTTGTAAAAGTGATGTTATGAGTAACCTCTTTTGATGATTATTCTGATATTTTATTATAATATTTTATGCCACTTAGAGCTGCTCAATGTTGAATGTTGATTTTTCTGTGATACTCGAAGTGATGATTGTTAGGTATATTTAGATTATTTGAAGTAGGTACCTATAATCAAAATAAGTAATATTAGCGAAGTGTACTTGTCTTCATATTAATAAATCTTATTTTTTATTTTTACACAAGTATTTGTTTTATTTCACAATTTTAAACTAATAAGGTTTTTCAAACAAAAACGTGAGGCAGCTTTTTCAGCTTTTAATTCCCCAGACGAAACGATTATTTACTTGACTGTACTTTTGTTGCATAAAAAACTGGGTGTGTCCAGTTGGCGAAAACATAAAAATTATTTTTTTTAAATTTCACCATCTGGACACGCGTCAAAATTTTGGCGTGTCCAGATGACGAAATAATAAGTGATACTAATTTTGAGTTTTACCAACTGGACACACGCGTGTCCAGCCTCTCGTGTCGAGTTGGTGACAAACCCAAAAAACTAAAATGGAGAATCTTATTTAGGCGATATTGTATGAGGATCGGTCGGTAAAACCTATTTACAAGAGCACCAATATAGTTTGACGTAAACGAAAGTTGTTATATTTCGGTGAACCTTATCAAAGTAGAAATATCAAAAGTTTTGATTGGAAAGTTTATTATTTACCGTAATGCATCATGCAACAAATTGTTTCACGTAATTTACACGTACACCAGAGCTTGAAAAAAGAGTGGTTTTTTTTTTCATTTTCAAAAACTATTTTTTTACATACTAACATTTTACTGAACCTCTCCAAATCTTTTTCATAGAACGTATTTGAAGCACCCGTATGGATTACAAAGTGACACAAGTGTAATCACCCCAATCCAAATTCAACTGGCAATTTGGCCCGCCTTTACCCATTCCAGCATACCTAGTACCTACTGGTACAGGCTTTATCAGCAACTTTAAGGCATTCTCATTTCGAGTATAGTTCCTAGGATTCTTCGTAATAGGTACGAAGAATCCTAGGGCAGCGCTTTTCCTTTTTGGGCGAAATAAAAATGAAGGTACACAAAATCAAATATAAGTTAACCTTTACATTTAAAGTAATTGCCTAATTCTTTAGAACATAAATGAAAATGTTTAAAGAAAAATCTAATCCTTACTTACTTTAACAAAGATTTTATGAACTTTGAAATTAGTTGAAAAGACTTGAAGTTTGCGAGGGTAATTTCATTGAATAATGTCCGGTCACGTACAAGTTTTACAAGAAAATTTTGAAGCGGCGAAAAATAAACTCTTCAAGTAACTACCTTCGTAACGAGGACACACGGATTGCTTATTAATGTTTCATTATGTTGTGATCCCAAAGCGCCTTGACAAAGTTGAGAAGAGTTTAATATGAAACTCACAACAGCATTGAAACTTCTTTATGTCGATGATCGATACGATGCAATTCGTGAGATGCAATTTCGTTAATTCCAATTGATTTTGAACCTAACTACACTACTTAGTTACTTACCTAAAATTATAAAGAAGTAAAAGTGAGTTTCTATACCATTCTCTTTTTCTAGTAGGTAACAATATAAGTTATGTATTACTTACTAACAAAAGTTTACGTTGATGTCTCTTTTTAGATTGACATACCTACATGTTCCAGCTAAACCCATCTGGTAAATTTCTTTCGTCGACATGATTTACTCAAGGTAAAGCATTGATAGATTCAAGATTTATTTATAACCCAATACAATTCAAATTCTAAATCAAAACACCTTCGCACTTTTAGCTACGTCTGTCGATATTAAATATTTAAAGGATACGGATCTTTAAATCGGTTTATTAGGTCTCTTTATCTATCTCATCACATAGGTACGGAATGTCTACTCGAATTCACTATGTATGTTTACATTGAAACAAGTATAACAGCTAACATAATGTTTAGTTTAGACGTAAATAAAAAAATCTTACAATCTCACCAATTACCTATCCCAAGGTACATTTCATTATGGCGATACTCGGAAAAAATGTGCTGAAGCGAGATAGCAATGAGAAAACGACGCGCGCGAGAGCGAGACCGATTTTGCAGATTAGGCAAAGAAAACACAAAATCACTTCGTATTAAAAAACTACAGCGATTTAAAAAAAAATGCTTCTATACGTTCCTCAATATTATTGGTGTCCACTAATTAAACCAATTTCCAATAGTGTAAGTAACCCCATTTAAGAATAATCTTCACTTTTCGTATTTTTTAGAGGTCTTTTCGAAAAGAAAAAGCGTCGAGGCAAAATCATAAAATCGTGTTTTTGAAACTATACGATTCTAGATAAAGGTATGAAGAAATATATATCTTATTACCAGATTTGTAACAACTGTAACCGTCCTATAGTTTTAAATCAAAAAGTCCATATTTTTCCGAGTAGCGCCTTATGAA
Organism: Crambus lathoniellus; assembly: GCA_949710035.1. Taxonomy (NCBI): domain Eukaryota; kingdom Metazoa; phylum Arthropoda; class Insecta; order Lepidoptera; family Crambidae; genus Crambus; species Crambus lathoniellus. Next base: position 20,777,173 of record OX453305.1, on the reverse strand, counting down.
ACTGGTTATGAAAACTTGATATCGAAATATAAATATAATGGATAAGTATGTAAATTATTTTTATTTTTTGCATTCACAATCTTCGATCAACAATAGTAGGTACTAGATGAAGGCTCATGAACTAAATGAAAACTTTATATGGCTGGCACAGACTGACTTTCTCGTTTTCAATAATAACGGGTGTCCCAAAAGTAGGTATAGGATGATTTGTCTCAATAAAACGCGAGTGGATTGGAATTTCTTCGTAGTTTTATTTTATTTTAAAGAAGAGACTTGTACAATTTTATCTGAATAGAATATCTGCTAAATGGCCGCACGGGAATTTTTGCTGTGTGCAAGTTTTTCATGACAATTTCACACATTTCGCTGCTAATTTCACACATTTCACTACTTATTTCACCAATAACTCGGCGAATATTTTGTCTATATTGTCTACTAGCTGTGCCCGCGACTGCGTCCGCGTGGAAGAGTGACTTACGGCAGCATTTTTAATTTTTAAGGCTAATAAGCTATTTTGGTGGATCATGGCTCATTCTCCTTATTCATCTATAAGGAAGGCCAGTGCCCCAGCAGTGGGGACATTAAATGGCTGATGATGATGATGATGAAGCTATTTTGTTTTTTTTATTTATTTATCCTACTTCCTACTATATAATATAATATTATAAATGTGAAAGTTTAGATGTTTGGATGTTTGTATGTTTGTTATTCAATCACGCCAAAACGGCTGAACGGATATGGCTGAAATTTAGAACACAGATACATTGTAGCCTGGAGAGGAACATAGGCTACTTTTTATCCCGTAAAATGTCACATTCCCGCGGGATAAGGTCGTGAAGTCCACGCGGGCGAAGCCGCGGGCGGAAAGCTAGTTTAATATATATTAGTACAGCGCTATGAATGCTATGATACATATTAGCACATTAAAAATTTACATAACATGGCCTTCCGACCGCGGTTTCGCCCGCGTGTACTACACTACGTTATCCCGAGGTAAAGTGATATTTTTAGTCTATGTCACTTTCTAGCTCCTAAACTACTTACATACTAAAAATCACGTCGATCCGTTGCTCCGTTTTGACGTGAAAGACGGACATACAAACAAACACACTTTCACATTAATAATATTCGAGATAGTATGTCAAAAGAAAATACTTATTACGCTGAACAACTTCTCTTATGATGCTATATTTGTATCTCTTATAGTTTAGCTGGAGTGCTATGGTTCCACATCAGGTGAACCAGACCTTCAAACTTTGTATGACAGTAGAAAATGCTCATCACGTTTAATAATTTTCCTTAAGCCGGTATTTTTATATCTCTCATAGATTGGTTGGACTTGGACTGCTATAGTTCCACATCAGATATTACGATCGTCAAAATAAATTAGGTATAGCCTATATGTTGGCGAGTACCAATAGCCTATATAACAAAAAAAGTTTCATCAAAATCCGTTTCGTAGTTTTTGCCTCAAACGCGGACAACAGACAGATAAACAGACAAAAAATTCAAAACTATATTTTTGGTATCTGTTCCTTTAGACCCCTGGAGGTATTATTTTCTATTTCTTTTAAATGTACAGGCCCGCGTGTACTACACGACGTTATCCCGAGGGAAAGTGATATTTTTCCGGGATAAAAACTTATTTTAAGCTCACTTAAGTCACTCTCTAGCTCCTAAACTACCCGCACATACTAAAAAACACGTCAATTCGTTGCTCCGTTTTGACGTGAAAGACGGACATACAAACAAACATACTTTCACATTAATAATATTCGAGATAGTATGTCAAAAGAAAATACTTATTACGTTGAACAACTTCTCTTATGATGCTATATTTGTATCTCTTATAGTTTAGCTGGAGTGCTAGGGTTCCACATCAGGTGAACCAGACCTTCAAACTTTGTACGTCAATAGAAAGTGCCCATCACGTTTAACAATTTTCCTTAAGACGGTATTTTTATATATCTCATATTTTGGCTGGACACTTCGCTTCAGAGGCGCCAACAATATTACGGTTCCACGAAAATTAGTACTATTTAGCTATTAAGATACCAACATTACGAGCCGAGCCCTTACTTATTATTTATTTCTTTATTTTTTATCCAAGGAACACCCTTCACGCCCTCAAGAGCTTCTAAATCGATATTATGCGACTACCTAAATATATATATATATATATATAGGACCGGATGTCCTACATATAATGACACACGAATGGCAGACCACGATGACAGTGACACCTGTCAAAGCTTTGCAGCCACAACTTGTCAAAAGACAAAACACACGCTACAACTGCTATGATTCCACATCAGATATTACGATCTTCAAAATAAATTATAGCCTATATGTTGGCGAGGACCAATAGCTGTATAACAAAAAAAGTTTCATCAAAATCCGTTCAGTAGTTTTTGTGTGAAACGCGGACAACAGACAGACAGACAGACAGACAAAAAATTCAAAAACTATATTTTTGGTAGGTATCTGTTTCGTTTAAGAAGACCCCTAGTGGTATTTTTTTCTATTTCTTTTCAATGTACAGAATTGGATCGTTTACAGTTTTATTATAAGTATAGATGTTTTGTGGATCGTTGGTGTGGTGGACTTTATCTTTGACGTAGCCCCAAAGAAAAGAATCCAGTGGCATCAGATGGCAAGATCTCGGTGGCCATTTGAAATCACCTTTTCTTGAAATTACGAGATGTTTCGACCTTTCGACGAGTGTTTGTAACTGATCGTGAATTTTCGTTAAATATTTGTAAAACTTCTATGCGCTGTTTTATTGTGAAACGCTCCACGATTAATTTTACATGTGTCAAGATGAAGTATGTCAAATTTCAACCCGCCATCTTGAATATTTCGGAAATAGCGCGAAATTCAAATCCTATACGTACTTTTGAGACACCCTTTATATGTATTTATTTGTTTATAAACAGCCAAACCCATAAAAAATTACAATAACTAAATATAAATATGTAGCTGGGCATCAGTCAATTAAGTAAAATATTAATTTATCTACTTACTATGTTAAAAGTAGCAGATTCATCCAATCATGCTGCAATGCAACTGCTGTTTTAATATTATTTATTATAGTTTACTTATCCAAAGTGGATCACATGAAAATCAGAATCCTGTTTTCGTCATAATTCTTCAATGGAAAGAGATTATTCTGATGTTTCTACATATCCTCAGCTAACGCAATTAATTCTATTACAAGAAGCAATCAATTCTAATTTGTATTGTAGGTATGTTCTATTCACATGACGCGACTGAATTTTTAACAGTTTTACCTATGAAGCTTAGTGTTTTTTTCTTTTGATATGGAATTTCTGAGAATAAGTAATAGGTATTGTCCATAAATGGTCACGATTGAAATATTTTGATCCATATCACAATTAACGAATACCTACCATATCAATTGTTGGCTTCACAGCCCCACCAAATACGGTCCCGACGGAAGATCAGCGCTGGCCACAAGCCAAGCATTATGCTGAGTCGGGACCATTTTGGGACATCATAGGTACCGTACGTTTCAATGTGTTTTTGTGTAAATATTATTTTGTTGTGATGTCCCAAATAAATTATTTTTCTTTCTTTCTTTCAATTTACTTGTCAAATGTCTTCTCTTGAGACTTGGCGAGGGGTACGTATCTAAATACCTAAAATTAAAATACCTAACGTTAAAACACCTACGTTCAAAATACCTAAAATCAAAATACCTAATGGTTATTTCACTTAAATTCAAAATACCTAAAAACGTTTGTTAAAAAAGTCCTGTTTTCCTTGGAAGTCCTGTAGAACACGTGATAGGTTAGAAATTTAAGGCGATCGCGAAGCGCAGCGAAGCAATCGCCCTAAATTTCGTGGTTATTTTTTTTAACAATCCATAGTTTGTATTGATACAAAAAAAATTATCACAATGTAATATAATGTTTTGTATCAAAACAATCAATAGGTTGTATTGATACAAAAAAATAACTACGAAATTTCTAACCTATCACGTGTTCTACAGGACTTCCGATCCGAGCCACTCAAATATTAGGCTAATTTTAGGTATTTTGACCATTAGGTATTTAAAATGTGTGTGAATTAAACTTTGGTGTTATAGCTATTAGACATTTTAAACATTAGGTATTAGTCCAATCGGTATTTTGAATTTAGGTGTTATTTGCTTAGGTATTTTAAAACATTAGGTATTTTGATTTTAGGTATTTTGAACGTAGGTATTTTAACGTTAGGTATTTTAATATTAATAATAAATAAATAACTTCTTACAATCACACCAATTATCTAAGCCCATGTTAATTTCACTAAGAAACTGTATCATGGAAAACTTGATAACGGATAAATATATACTTAAATACTTTTTGTTTGTAAATACATACTTAATATACATAGTAAACACCCAGGCCAAGACAAATAGACATGTTCATGCACACTAATATTTGTCTTGTTCTGGAATCGAACCCGAGACCTCTAGCGCAGAAGGCAGGTAGTTTACCCCTGCGCCAAATCGGTCGTCAAATCGGTTTAATTTTAGGTATTTAGATACGTACCCCTTGTCGTGACCTTTAATACCTACGAGCTGAACTAATTAGTTCAGAAAGATTCTAGACTTTTTAATCAAACACAACTTTTGTTGAAGAAAAGCCGTTATTAACAGAAAACAACTTCGGCACTTATACAAATGACTTTTAGATTAACAAATCAACATTTATCTTAGTTCAGTGTTGCGATAAAATAATTGTTTTAATTAAGTAGTAACCATATGTTTTTTTTTCTTCTTTGTAATTGTCGTTAAGTTAAGTACCTAAGAAACGCTGGCAAGTGTATTGCGCTTGTTAAAAAGTCTTGAATTCAATTCAATAAAGTACCTAGTAGGTACCTATAGGTAGGAAAGTTTGCCGATTCATAACTACAGCCACTAGCAATAATACGTAAACAACATAGAAAGCAAAACAATCTGCGCCACAAAAGTCATTTAATATTGTATTACGACATAGTCCTATGGTGTTTACATATTATTCCTCGTGACTGTACATATTTTTAATATGTCTAAATGAATATTTGAAGACGCCGCGCCGAGGCATTTGCCCCCATACGCAGTTGAATTTGTACACCACGCTACTAATATTACAGTATTCTTTGCTACTAGTATCCGACATATCCCACAATACAAAATGTCTCGTCTCCGCGAATGTGTTACCCTCAGATCATATAAAACTAATTTGATCTGAGGTGTTACCAGTCTTCTATAAGTTTCGTACTATAAGAACGTGTCGTTTAGTGTCTCCAATTAACACTGCATTCCGCATCAAGTAGCTAATTGGATTGCAGCACGGGCGGATTGAACCGAGAAATGGAAGAACTTTTCTTTACTCAAGTTTAATTGCTGTCAATAAGCCTTGGAAATGGAAACTATAAGACCGTATGATTGAAACTCCCACTCGCTCTATGTACAATGTAACAAACTGTTTTAATGTAAAAGCGAAAGCGATTACTAACAACTTTTTCGTAAAACAGTCGACAATTTTACATTCCAGTTGGGAAAGTAAAATTGTCAACTGCGATGAATGAACCAAAAATACTTTTTGAGATCACTTAAAAATTTAAAAGGCGACGAACAAACAAGACGCAGATAAAACTAAAAACGGCCACTAGTATAAAGCAATTCAAAACTGTAAACGAAAGATAAAATTAATGAACTGCTATAGGTTATTTGATGTTTGTCGTTCGCCCCACTCTTGGAGAGGACAAATAATGTAGCTGTACGTACACTTGCCTTAAGAATCTTCAATCTTTAGGCTTTAGAAAACAATTCCGACATAAGAGGATAGATTTGCTATTTTATGTAAATAAAATAGGAAAAATAATTTTACAGAATTTTGTCGGCTTTGAGCACTTTTACAAACTGGCATCACATTGGTTACCTATATTTTTTTATAGATAACAGATTTGGAGCCTTTGATGGAGAAAATAGTGGATCGTCTCCCGTCCTTGTCTTACTTGAGTCTGCTGAGTAACAAAGCATGCCCCAACGAGCTGTCGGACGTCGATAAGGATGATTCCGACTACCAGAGATACAGGTCAGTGCAAATTGACACGTATCCTCCATAATACACTGGACGGCAAAGAGAAAGGATTGGTTAGATTGATTTGATTGATTAGATTCAATATTTTCAAAAGTACCTGATCTAGCTTTATAAAATAAAGACTAAATAATAGATTATTTTATGCCACATAATATAACCTTAAAATGTAAACTAATAGTCGTTTTTGAATTTAGTACTTACCAGAAAAATGTTTCGCGTTTGTTTTAATTTGGCAAAAAAATTCTATAAATCTCCGCCTCAGAAGTCATCACGTCGTTAACCCCTGAAAAAATGTACCAGGATCCTGACAATGCTTAAAGATGGGCGCAGTCAGTCAGCGAGAACTGTATTTCACTGATGTGACTCTTAGCTGAGTTCAACGAGTACTCTAGCGTTTCTATGAAACTGGATCCAATCTACGAAGACTAGGATCAGGCCGAACAAGGTGCACGACGACGGCGCGGGAGGATCGCTATAATGATGTCAACAATTTTGAGAAATCGCTTTCTTACGGCTTTTGAAGTAAAGAATCATCATTTACGAGCTGGATGAAACAATCTGACAGTGATAGTAGTAACGGATGCGTCATCTGGCTGAAGCAAATTTAAAGCCATAGACCTGTAAATGGCCCAAAACTTGAAAGACACCACAGAAACTCGAGGTTGAGTTATGGTAGAGAACACGAGAATTGGACTCTGGATGACTAGTCAAGAGTTATGTTTTCAGACGAATCTAGATTCTGTTTATACAAGCACAACAAGAGGAAAAGAGTGGACAGAGGACCGGGAGAGCCTGTATAGAAGAAAAAGTATCATACGGCGGAGGCTCTGTTCACGTGTGGGCTAGGATTTCTTCCGAAAGCCGCACTTCCGAGAGCGGTGATAGAAAATAGCACTCTAACTGCAGAAAGATTTATGTCACTGCAATCTGAATGACTACGTTGGTCCATTTTTAGTGGACTGGGCAAGAATGCCGTTTTTATGTGAGACAATGCCCGCCCGCATGCAGCTCAGATAGTGTTTGACTATTTTCAAGAAGTCGGTCACACACATGGAGTGGCCAGCACGCAGCCCCGACTAAGACCCTATTGAGCATACCTACATGGGGGACGAACTGGAACGAAGTGTATGTCAGCGGAATCCGCCGCCAACCACGCTACAGAATATTCCACAGCATCGCCTCAAAAACCTAGCAGAAAGTATGCCAAATCGCATAACTGCAGTTTTGCGAGCTCACGGAGGCAACACAAAGGCTACTAAAATGCGTGAAAACGGCACATATGTAACCAATCTAAATTTACGAAAATACTGGAAAAACTACGCATTTTTATTTATTTTACATTAATTAAAAATAAAAATCTTGAATTTATTTTTTTATTTTAATTTAAGCACATTAAAATATTCTTTAATTTAGTTTATATTTCATACGCTTTATGATCAGGTAGGTGAAGATATTGAAGATTTTCTAACCGACCCTTTTTCTTAACGTCCTTAGGTCCGGTGTATTTGGTATTAAATTCCCAGCTAAGGTTTTCTTGCTACGATATTATGAGCCAGAAAATTGTTCCTCATTACTTAGATACTGATTGACTGAGAATAATGTATTGGTTATCCCAGTATGTTGATTCATCAACAGAAATTAGAAGCCGAAAAGGGGAAAATATGTTTAATTATATTTAGAAAAACCAGCTATCGGTGCGTTTGTAAAGTTTTATCATCATTTAATTTTGTCATGTGAATTCAAATGACAGGTATCTAACAGTTTTTGGGAAAATACACAAGCGAATGTCGAAAATTGTAACAGTAATTAGCTAGTGCACTTATCTTTATCATTAGTAAATTGCAACTGTGTTACTTTTAAAAATTACCTTTTAAAAATTACAGCGATTCACAAGTTTAATATAAAAAAGGGTAAAAAGGTATCCGACTATATTTTGGGAGTCCATTCCGCGCTCGAACTGTACCGACAAGCTGTTGCAATAAATATTTATTACTTCTTTTCCGCAAAAAAATATCGATACAGCTGCCACCCCCGCAACCTTCGTCACAATTTTACGACTGACATTCGAAAAAATAATAATAGAGGTCGTTCGTAACACTTTATTAAATTACTAGCGCCCGCCCGCGGTTTTACCCACGCGGTTCCCGTTCCCATGGGAATATCGGGTTAATAAGTGACCGAAATATGCACGATAACGCTTGCGAACACAGCACAGACGGCAGTGAACTTTGAAATCGCGAGCGGCCCGCGAATCGATAATCACTATAAATTCAATTAAAAATTAAATAATAAAAAAATTAACCTTATCACCGCGGGAATCCCTCGCCTATTCAAATACTATATTTTTCATTAACTAAAACCAAGTATATTGCGAGTAATAGGATATTTGAATTACGATTAGACGGATGTTAGAAATTTTATTTGATGCAGTAAAGTATAACTAATAGAAAATTTAACGGTCTCAGTCACTAGATAAATAAAAGACTGTTAAATAACATATATTTTTTCCAAATTTTGAGTATCTACTTACTTGTGATTTGCGAGTAATCCATAATTTAGAATACCCTATTTTAGGGAATCCTATCCTTAATCTAGGCTATCTAATAATCCGTTTAATAGTTTTTGCGTGAAAGAGTAATCTACATCCATACATACAAACTTTCGCGTTTATAAATTACTAGCGGCCGCCCGCGGTTTCTCCGCGTAGTTCCAGTTCCCGTGGGAATATCGGGATAGTCCTATGTGTTATTCCAGCCTATAATCTATCTCTGTTGCAAATTTCATCCAGATCCGTTCAGTACTTTTCGCGTGAAAGAGTAACAAACATACATCCATACTCACAAACTTTCGCATTTATAATATTAGTAAAAGCTAGGGAAACTACGAGGCACAATAGATATAAGTACTACGGTAAAATATAATTCATTCAATAGTAACTGCTACTTGGCGCCTTAACCACTGAATCATTTTGAGGACTAAAAGCAGAAGGTCTTAAAATAACATTTTGTCGCTAAATAAATGTTGAAGGTGTTATATGTATAAAAGTTTGTACGAGGTAGTTATAGATAGATTCCGCAAAACCTTTCTCGCAGACCATGCACATTGCATGGATCCTACGAATAAGTAGATATTATAAAAGTTTAGATTTGTTACTCAACCACGCCAAAATGGCTGAACGGTGAGACACAGTTACTTTGTAGAATGGAGAGGAACATAGGCTACTTTTTATCCCGGAAAAATATCACATTCCGGGATAACATCGTGTAGTCCACGCGGGCGAAGCCGCGGGTAGAAAGCTAATGTTTGTTATAAGATTCATGCATTATAGGTAAGTATAAGAAAAACTAAATTACGCAGCGCAGTAATTATTTTCAATGATGAGATGGCTTATCAAGTCTCAAAGTTTTTCTTTGAAGTACCTACATACTTACTCAGATAATGAAATAAACATAAACGATTATAAAATAAAACTATTTCCTCGATTAAAAGGATTAAAAGCATTCAAAGGTTCCATTTAGTGGTATGTTGCATTTCCTAATAATACATGTCTTATTTAATTGAATGTTTCTCATTAAAGTTCCTTAATCGACTTGAGCTTGACACTTTATTTTATGTAGGTACTTACTTCACAGATTCTTCGTCCTTTATAAAGTAAAAAGTCTGCGCTTCTTGGATTCCCGTCGAGTGTCGTCAAAGGAGCGTTCAGAGGCGGAGAAGCGCGGCGAGTTCATGCGCGTACGCCGCCCACATGACGTCACCGACGGACCCCTCGGAAACGGGGCGCAACCCGCTAGGGCCCTGCCCTTGGATCTCACCGCGTTGGGCAAACACAAAGGTAGAACAATTATAATGATCATAATCATCTTCATCATTGGCTTTCCTTATGGATGGATAAGGAGAATGTAATATGTAGTTATTAACAATATGAAGCGCGGCGAGATCGAGATCATGCGCGTGCGCCGGCCGCGTGACGTCACCGACCACAGACCCACTGGAACAAAGGTATGTTTGTGTGTAGTTATTGATATGAGAAGCGCGGAGAGTTCATGCGCGTACGCCGCCCACGTGACGTCACCGATGCGCCCCACGGAAACGGAGCGCAACCCGCCAGCACCCTACCCTCGGACCTCTCCGCGTTGGGTAAAGACAAAGGTGTGTTTGTGTGTAGTTTATTTTTATTTTATTTATTTAACCTTTATTGCAAGAGTTACAAATGGCGGACTTAATGCTAGTGAGCATTCTCTAACAGTCAACCGGAAAGGATGTCAGTGAGAGAAAAATAGGCGGCAATAATAATAAGAAAAACAGCAAAATAAAGAAATACAATATGTATCAAACACAATATACTTACTTATATTAAATACATAAATATATAATAATAAATACATATTATACAATATATAAAAATATTATACTTATATACCTACACTTATATATACCTACTTATATACATGACACAGTAACGACCAATTAGACCGGTTAGATTACAAAACTCGGAGCCAAATTGCTCAAGTAATATTCTCGAGCCAATCTCTTGAAGACGCACTTACTAGGGGCATTACGAATGTCCAAGGGCAAAGCATTCCAGAGTCGTACAGCCGTAGTCCTACTAATATTATAAATGTGAAAGTTTGGATGTTTGGATGTTTGGATGTTTGGATGTTTGGATGTTTGTTACTCAATCACGCCAAAACGGCTGAACGGATTTGGCTGAAATTTGGAACACAGATACTTTGTAGCCTGGAGAGGAACATAGGCTACTTTTTATCCCGGAAAAATGTCACATTCCTGCGGGATAACGTCGTGTAGTCCACGCGGGCGAAGCCGCGGGCGGAAAACTAGTTATTAATATGAGAAGCGCGGCGAGTTCATGCACGTTACTCCGCCCACGTGACGTCACCGATGCGCCCCACGGAAAAGAAGCGCAACCCGCCAGCACCCTACCCTCTCCGCGAGGACCTCTCCGCGTTGGGCAAACACAAAGGTATGTTTGTGTGTAGTTATTGATATGAGAAGCTGAATATTGGGCAATAATGATGAATCATCATCCTATTAACATCCACTGATAAACATACCTACATATATGCCTGTCCAAGCGTACGCAATCGATCATGATCTGCGGTGACTCTCGTCCAGCTCTTGTCAGCCACCTTGCGAAGATCGTCGCTCCAACTAGTCTGAGGACATCCTATAAGTACTACGTTTGCTGATACACGGTCTCCACTCAAGAACTCGTTCACCCAAGCGGTTATCGGTTCTGCGGCTAATATGGCCGGCCCACTGCCACATAATTCTGCTAATCCGGTTGGATATGTTGATTACTTTGGTTTTGTGTAGGTATTAGTATGAGGAGCGCGAGTCCAAAGGAATCAGAGATAGGTACTATGTTTTTATGATATTAAGGCGCTACTCGGAAAAAATTGGACTTTTTGATTTAAAACTATAGGACGGTTGGAGATGTTACAAATCTGATAATAAGATATATATTTAATTAGATATATATATATTTTACCTAGATTCGTATAGTTTCAGAAACACGATTTTATGATTTTGCCTCGACACTTTTTATTTTCGAAAAGACCTCTAAAAAATACGAAAATTCAAGATTATTCTTAAATGGGGTTACAAATACTATTGGAAATTGGTTTAATTAGTGGACACCAATAATATTTAGGATCGTGTAAAAGCATTTTTTTAAAATCGCTATAGTTTTTTAATACGAAGTGATTTTGTGTTTTTTTTTTGCCTAATCTGCAAAGTCGGTCTCGCTCCCGCGCGCGTCGTTTTCTCATTGCTATCTCGCTTCAGCACATTTTTTTCGAATATCGCCTTAATGCGAAAGTTTGGATAAATATGGATGATTTGAAACTTACTGATGAAATGAGAACATTTACGGGAAAACGGCTGATTTGGATGAAACTTCCACTTAAACCACACGCATGAAGGCGCGCTTACACGAGCAACTAAAATTGCGTAATTCCTGCCAATCCCCACAAATATGACGTCACTACCACATCAAACAATTAAGGGCCATGGCAAAATGACAACATTTAGCAAACTGTTGTTTAGAGACAGCCACACAATACCACGAAATATGGATCAACATCGCTCCACTTAATTGGTCCAGATTGATCCATTGCAGCTGCCAGGCAACTATTGCCAAATATGTCCGTGTACGCGCGCCTTAAAACCGCGTGTCGTCCATCTAAATGTGTGATATGGTAGTAGTCGAATCGCGTTATATTGAAATCAAAAAATATTTATTTATTGTTATACACGGTAATTTTTTTTTCAGGCCGGATAATTTTAGTGATTATTCTACTCATGAAAACAAACAACTTTTATTATGGAACTAACACAGAAATCACGAAAAAAAACAGCTTTTCCATACAAAAGTGCAATTATATTTAATCAAAATGTACTAAAATTATCCGGGGTGATAAAAAAGTACCGTGTTGTGCGCGCCTATCTTATAGAATCGAATCCCAATACCATAAAATAAAGGAATTCCAAGCTATACCTACGTCTGGCACTAAACTCAATAAACAAGACCCGACTGCCCAAAATATCTCGTGAAAGGTCTCCTGGGATCTCCCCGGTAAAATGTATCATGAAATACTTACATACTTAGGCTGGAATGAAACCCATCTTTTATAAGATTTTCATTTAGTTGACCAACATACTATGATCTAGCAGCTAGCTAGATCTTAAGTGTACTATTATATTTATTTAATTAGGTCGACTTTACTTGGAACTTATATTTATGCTAAGCAACTGAGAAACTTTGTTAGCGCGCTTCATGTTCCCATACAAAGTTTCAGTTCCGTCTGTGTGACGCGTCGATGTTTACATTCGTACTTTCGCGGTTTCTGCTTTTCTTCGATATTCAACGTCTTGCTTAAGTAGCGATGTGAGTTGATTTGATACATTTCTAGTAACAACAATCAGTTTACATTGTAACATGTCCACAATACCACAGATTACTAAATAGTTACTACAATACGTAGTAGTTACAGTAAACCACATCATTACTAAGCAGAATATTCGGATTACTGAAATAATCAAGTGGCAACTATACAATTACTCACTCGGCTGTATGTACTCGAAATAGTAATTATGATATTGTATATCTTAATTGGAGATATATTAATGCTGCACAGATATTAATTTGCTGTAGTACTTAAGTAGTACAAATACATTACAGTAATACAACTTTAGAAAGATCCGCGTTTCTTAAGCCTTTTATTTATAAGGTGAATTATATTTCTTGCGAGCTTAGTTCTACCTTAAACAAATTTTGTAGTAAAAAAGTAGCACTTACCGAAACTTTAACATTATTGGCGTGCTTAGGGTTTGACTTGGCATACTTAAGCAACGTAGTAATATTATACACGGTAATTTCTTTATTACCCCGGATAATTTTAGGGATTATTCTTCTTATGAAAACGAACAAATTTTATTATGGGACCAACACTGGAACCGCTAAAAATAAATCAGCTGTTCCATACAAAAGTACAAAAAAAATTTTTTTCGCTATTTCAGTGTTGGTCCAATATTAATAAAAGTTGTTTGTTTTCATGAGTAGAAAAATCCCTAAAATTATCCGGGATGATAAAAAAATTACCGTGCTATTCTTTGCATGATTACTCTAATTCAAATGTATCAACATTTAAATTAGAGTAATTAAATTCGTAGGTAAGTACACAATTTTTATTGTTGATATGAAATGTTTGGGCAATCTGGCCTTTTTAGCTTCAAGTACTTCTGAAACAAATAAAATACCTGTCGTCGCTGACCAGAAAAAAATAAGTGCTAAACTTTGCTTCTTATCCGGCGTCCCTCAAAAACATCGACAAAATTCGTTCAATTTAACTTGAAGAGTCAATTTGCTTTGAATTCACTGTCCTCGAGAAAGAAATTGTCTGTAAAGTTTATTGTGATGGGAGGGATCTGTAACTTATCGTACAGCTATTAGTATTACTGTACGATGAGTAACAGTTACAAATTTTATCGATGTCTTTGGGAGACGCTGCATAGGAAGAGAAGTTTAGTACCTACATCTTAAAAAATGAATTTTGTGTTTGATTGTTTTATTAGAAAAAACAAATATACCAGTATATTTTCAAAATTATTAATTATATGATAATTAAAAAGGGTAGGTACTTATATTTATTCTGAAGTAGGTATAATATGGTGAATCTGAGGATACAACTCAACTTACCACGCGAATTATTTGCAAAGATTTTTTGAAAATACCGGCTAATAGTACCTACCCACTCTACTCTCTCAGCTTTCGTCAAACCACAAGCATGGCTATTATGGTGAATGCAATTTGTGATTTGGCATATCCATCCATTGCCGCAGCAGTGCATTATCATATTTTCGTAATATTCAATATAAAATGATCAATTTTTTATGAACTTTTCTCTGTTCTCTTAAATTTGGAGCACCTACATCGCGCCATTGTTTCCTATAATATTTTATGTCTACATAGAAACGTGTTTTATTAAGTTTATATTTTTTCGGCAGGAGCCTACGGCAAGTGTCATTACAAGTACACGGGCAAGCATTCCGAGGGCAACAGGTTCATAGTGAACAGCGATCTTTGACCAAACTATGGCAAGACACATGTACGTCAGTCAAGTACGTGTAAGTCAAGCATATATTTGTTTGAAAGACGTATATCATTAATTATGTAAGGTTTAACCACCACACCACACACACACACACACACACACACACACACTGTACGTCAAGTACGTGTAAGTCAAGCATATATTTGTTTGAAAGACGTGTATCATTCATTATCTAAGGTTTAAGGCGATGATCCCCGACCGAAATAGGCACGCTACGCTAACGCTTGCTCGGCCGCGCGCGATACACTTCACGCGGACGCAGCGAACTGTGAACTCGCTAGCGCCCCGCGAATCGAAAACCACTTAAAATTCGATTAAAATTTAAATAATAAAAATTTTAAACTTATGACGGCCGGAATCCCTCGGCCATTCAAAGACAATTATTTTCGTATATTTTTCATTACTTAACTAAAACCAAGTATATTGCAAGTAATAGGATATTTAGATTACGATTAGACGGATGTTTGGGATTTTATTAGCACAGTAAAATATCACCAATCGAAAAAAAAAAGCCGAAAGCACTAGAAAAATAACTGTAAAAAATTTTTTTACAAATTTTAAGTAAGTACGTGTGATTTGCGAGTTAGTTAGGAGTTAATCCATAATTTAAAATACCCTATTTTGGGGAATTGCAGCCTTAACCACCACACCACACACACACACACACACACACACACACACACACACTGCCTACTGAGAACTAACGAATGTTACTTGTTGGAAATTTTAAATTTATATTGCAAAGAGCTGCACAGACGAGACTTTGTAACCAAAAGCGTCCGAGCATGATCTCTATTATTAAATAAGTAAATAAGGCAACAAAAAATACTAAATTTACACCTATAAATACACGACGAATTGTTGTGCTGTTTGCAATAAGTATAGTATTTTGAGATGCCAATTTAGATTTTTAGATTAGTTAAATACACCTCTATTACAACAAAGGAAAGTTGAATTTTTCTGTATTCTTATTTTTTACTTTATTTGTTGATTTTTGCCAGAATGAACAGGGCTTTCTGTCGTCTGCTCAGGGCTTTATATTTTTAATCATATTACAAAACCTCTTTCTAGTGTTCTATGTATCCGACTATTCCCAGTTAATTTTCTATTCGGGACAGTGTATCAGTGCCATTACTTTATTCATTAATGTTAGTAAGGCATATAGTTGTAAGTGATAGTATTTAATGACATTTTTAAAGCTGTTATATTAATCATTAGGGGCTCCGCTCGGTTTTACCTGTGCGTGGTACCCATTCACGTGGGGATTTCGGGATAAAATACACGGTAATTTTTTTATCATCCCGGATAATTTCAGGGATTATTCTACTTACTAAAACAAACAACTTCTATTATGGGACCAAAACTGAAATCGCGAAAAAAAAATCAGTTGTTCCATATATTTTGATTAAATATTCTTACACGTTTGTAAGTAAAATTATCCAGGATGATACAAAATAACCTTGTAGATTAATAAGGGTGTTTAAATATTACGATTGGTTGAATGAGTCAAGGGGCTAGATATTATGTAAGTTGAAGAACAAAATATTTTAGTTGATATTAATTATTTTAGATATTTTATAACAAAACAAGCGATTTTTTATCATTTTGGTATCATTCGGTACACAGTTGTACGAATACAACAACATTTTCACATATTGTTAAGTATACATCACATGTTGAATGAATACAATTCTTTAATACAAAAATATTTCAAAATTCGTGTCTGGTAATGTTTCTTGAATCTTTCAAGATCTTTCACTTTAAATAGAATTTAAAACATACTTAGATAAATAATTTATACACAGGATGACGTTGAAGTCGTTAGCATCCTTTTAAAATAAGAACATACTCATGATATAGATATCTTTCCCCAAAATGAGGCAAATCAAAGATGTAAAATTATTTTTTTAATCCTTTAAATATCATGTATACTATAACGTAATTTTATTCAGTTTTGCGCACGGAATCTACCGAAACAAACAATGTCACCCATGCTTCATGCCCGCTTTGCTCGCGTCAATACACCCGCGCTGGTGCCGGGCACCACCCCTTTTCACGTAAAACATTTCTTAATATGAGTACAATTGAGTACATTAATGGGCCGAATGGATGCCAATGACTCCAGAATCATCCTGTATATAAATCAAACTTTAAATTAACTTTCAAAGTCTGTAATTATGTTTTAAGGTACAAACAAATATATTTTGGACTGTTTATAAAGGTTAATATTTACGAATTTAATTAAGTAACAGAAAATATCGATGTACTAATTTGTACTATGTTATTTTTATACTTGCATTTATTTTGGTTGTAATAGTCCCTAAGTAAATGGGTAATGTTTGTTATTAATAAATTATATTTTATACAAACATTTTTTTATTTCCTTAGGCTGAATTAAAGAATTTTATTTTCCCTTGATTATAAAATGAAACCTTTTCTAATAAACGAGTAAGTGAATGACGAAGTTAAAACGTAGGTAGACGTAGGTAGGTATATGTAACGTGATGTCACAATTTAGAGGCAATTACTCGTATTGTTTTAAACATATATTTCATCAGACTTTAGTCAGTTACACGTTGAATAAAAAATACACACCCTTTGCGACACTCTGACCGTGGTTTACGTACAACATTATAAAATATGAAACACTTAAAATACACAAAAGTAACATCATCTTCAAGCAGCTTGAAGCATCTTCTGAAATTCCGTTGGAGCATATTTTTTCAGAAAGTAATTAATTTTTATTAATTACAATCTTTTTGGTAAAGCCACGGCGACTGACTTGACTTCCAGGTAAGATTCAACACTCTTCAATCCGCTGAAATATAAAAAAAAAACATAATGTAATCTACCAATAATTGATTATGAAGGCTGTTTTTATAATTTGTAATTTTCCACCAACAATTTGAATTGATTTGAAATAATATTTTGTTTGCAATTGATAGCTGAAATTCTTTCGGAATGTTTTAGAGTAGTAACGCTACGTCCCTTATGGTGGCCATAAGTCATCCTGCCTATCGTCCAATCAGCATGACGCTGCAGGCTTGATCCAATCTGTAGTTCGTCCATATACACCATAATTGTGATAACTGTCATGAGAATCCACGTCCACCCACGGTCAGTTCTACTTGATATGGCATGAGGCAGGATGGTGTATGGCCAGCATTAGACTTTGCGAACGAACTATCGCAGGCGGCCGTAAAATTCAAAAAAAAAATTCAAAATTCAATATCGTTTATTCAATTTAGGTTTGTTTAACAACACTTATGAACGTCAATGAAGCTACGCCATCGGTTCGCAAATCCTACGGCAGGAGACCTTGTAGCGAGAAGAACCGGCAAGAAACTCGCCAAGGGCTATTTTTTTCTCCCTGTTTTAACTTATACAGAGTCGTCAAATTTGAAAAGTGACCTTCACATAATAGTAAGGTTACTTTCCATCACAATACAGAATGCCGCTTAAATTAAGTACAATTTTGCTTATTACCTAAAACAGTAAACAATTTTCAACTAAACAAGGAATCAAATAGTTTAATGGACACACTAATCTTAATCTTATTCACATTGTATTATAGGATTAATGAAAAGGAAACTGCAAGCTGCGCTGTATATTCAAATTTATAAGTATTAACAAATAAAAGGAATTTTTGAATAAATAAAACAATTATTAGAAAAATTGCTGTTACTGTAAGACACGGATACCAAAATTACTATGAGACACACCAGCTCGCTCATAAATCAATATAATACTATTATTAACCATATCCCGAACACCTTTAACACAAGTAGACATGAGCAGACCCACCCCACTGGCAGCACCCGTTCACGAGCATGACGCATGAGCCAGCCATCGCTTCGCTCAACCATATTTTAGGGAACGTAACGACCCTTAAATAATCTCTTTTAGGTGAGGAAAGTAGAAAATGTTCGCAATCCTTATTTCTTAAGACTAAGTGGTAGTTAGGCCTGCGGTTGCTGAGGTTAAGCAACTCTCGCAATGGACGGTCAGGGGATTATTGTCTTAAGCTCCTCTGTCTTTCAGAACGCATGTTAAGCCGTCTTGGCTGTCTTGGCTGTGTTTGCAGTGGAGGCATTAAATGACTGATGATAATGATGAACGACTTACTTTTCTCGGCCAATTCCAGACTCTTTGAATCCTCCGAATGGAAGCTGTGCAGCAAACGCCAGGTATGTGTTGACCCTGAAATAATAAATAAATATCCAACATTAATGACTGACGGGCCCGTTGTTGGCACAGTGGTACTAATCAAATCTCCTAAGCCACGGGTCGTGGGTTCGATCCTCACCCGGGACAAACATTTATGTTATGAGCATTTGTGTTTTTTCCGCGTCTGGGTGTTATATTAATATATATGTAATACCCCCGTTGTTTCTGATTTCCGTTACACAAGTGCTTAAGCTACTATTACTTCGGAATCAGATCTGTGTGATGTTGTGAAATATTTATTTATTTAGAATAAAAAATCTAGTAGACTGTTCGGGCTAATGCTCTGTCATTTGAGCTGCCGTGACGTTAAAAGACTTGATGATTTTTTTAAGTACTATTTATACCAGCAAATTTACACTCTAATATTCTCCTACACTGCTGGGTCATTTCTAAAAGAACATTCGTCAATAAATGTTCTATTCCTATGTATTTATATAATGTTTGTAAACATTTTCTAACAGCAGTGTAGCAGGACCTTAAGGCGCCGATTCCCCAAAATAGGGTATTTTAAATTATGGATTACTCGCAAATCACAAGTACTTAAAACTTGGAAAAAATATATGTTATTTTACAGTTATTTATCTAGTGCTTCCGGCCGTTTTTTTTCGATTGGTGATATTTTACTGTGTCAAATAAAATCCCAAACATCCGTCTAATCGTAATCCAAATATCGTATTACTTGCAGTATACTTGGTTTTAGTTAATGAAAAATATACGAAAATGATTGTCTTTGAGTAGCCGAGGGATTCCGGCCGTCATAATTTAGTTTTTTTTTATTAGTTAATTTTTAATTGAATTTTAAGTGATTTTCGATTCGCGGGGCGCTCGCGAGTTCACAGTTCACTGCCGGCTACCGCTGCGTCCGCGTGAAGTGTATCGAGCGCGGCCGAGCAAGCGTTAGCGTGCCTATTTCGGTCGGGAATCCTCGCCTTAACGTTTTATTCTAAGTCATGCATTTTGCATGGACCATGGACTCGCGACGCTTATGCCAGCGTGCACGTTTATGTGCATCCCTGCCGGCCTAGCATGACCGTCTTATAACGCGCGATATGATATGGTACGGCAAGTTGTCTTGCTTACCCCACTAAGGTGTAAGCAAGACGGCTTGCCGTACCATATCATATCGCGCGTTATAAGCCGCTCATGCTAGGCCGGCTGGATTTATATTTAGCCAAGGTCTAGTTTACCGTCCCACTGTTAAGTGCAGAAATAAAGCTCGTACCACACTACACCAGCTTCCACATGTTTGGAGAACTGCAGCGCCGTGTTGACGTTGGTAGTGAATATGCCAGCTGCTAGCCCGTAGCTGGTGTTGTTGGCGCGGTCAATGACCTCCTCCAGGGTGTCGAACTTTAGGATGCTCTGGACGGGGCCGAAGATCTGTGGAAAATAATCGTGTAAGTCTACGTTGACACAAAAAAAAAGAAAAATACATAATAAGGTAAGGAGCCCGTGGCGCAGTAGTTAGAGCGCTCGGCCTTCGATCGTGGTAGTTAACTCACAGATCTTTTTACACCATTGTAAAGGGCTTATTACACTTGGCTAAATTCAGCATCTAATTAAGCATACATTGTTTGTTTTGATTGCATCACTTGCTACGAATGAACTCAAAGAAAGCAATGTATGCTTAATTAGATGCTGAATTTAGCCAAGTGTAATAAGCCCATAAGTACTAACACACTGTACTTTTAATTTTTAATTAGTACAAATATTCTGCCTTTTTTGCATTCACAATGCAATTTTTTGTTATTGAAAATGAGGTAAGTATTAGAAGAAAGCTACCCGTCTCACAACCTAGCTCCGATGGGACTCGAAACCACGACATTTTTACTTCCCGGGCGAATGCTCGTTCGTGAGTTACGGAGTCGAGTCCCGAAAATAGGGTGTTTTAAATTATGGATTACTCGCAAACGACAAGTACTCAAAATTTGGAAAATATAGATGTCATTTTACAGTTATTTATCTAGTGCTTCCGGCCGTTTTTTTTTTTTGATGGGTGATATTTCACTGTGTCAAATAAAATCCCAAACATCCGTCTAATCGTAATCCAAATATCCTATTACTTGCAGTATACTTGGTTTTAGTTAATGAAAAATATACGAAAATGAAAAGCCGAGGGATTCCGGCCGTCAAAAGTTTATTTTTGTTTAATTTTTAATTGAATTTTAAGTGATTTTCGATTCGCGGGCGCTCGCGAGTTCACAGTTCACTGCCTGCTGCCGCTGCATCCGCGTGAAGTGTATCGCGCGCAGCCGAGCAAGCGTTAGCGTGTGATAGAATATCAAGTTTAGTTATTGATTCAATTTAGTATTTATTACATCTAAATTCGTTAAATTAATTTTGGGGATAACATTGTACCTCATTTATCGTGTTTTCATTAAATAGTAGTTTGATTTGTGTCGGTGCCATCCGACAACAAAGCGATATGATATTGAGTTTTGTTATTAATGTCATATAGTTATTTTTACATCTAAATTAATTATATTAATTATGGAGATAACATTTTACAACATGTATCCTGTTTCTAATAAAAAGTATTTTGATTTGTGGCGGGGCCAACCGTCAACAAAGCATGATCAAGCAATTGTACTTTAATTTGCCTATAAGTACTGAATAATGTGTATAAAATCATGATATCAATTAGTTTATTACTGAAATGTAATCCTACTAATATTATAAATGTGAAAGTTTAGATGTTTGGATGTTTGTTACTCAATCACGCCAAAACGGCTGAACGGATTTGGCTGAAATTTGGAACACAGATACTTTGTAGCTTGGAGAGGAACATAGGCTACTTTTTATCCCGGAAAAATGTCACATTCCGGCGGGATAACGTCGTGTAGTCCACGCGGGCGAAGCCGCGGGCGGAAAGCTAGTGTAATATAAAGTATCTAAGTAACGTGTACTTTTACGTGAGTACACGTTACTTCCGATTGAAAAGAAAACATAGATAATTATTGTAATTATTGTATTTATAAATAATGTTAAGTAAAATCATTCTTTGATTTTGGAATACTTTTCATAATTGTTATGTTTATATTGTGGTATTTTCTGTAATTTCCGTAAAAGGAAATTATCAGTTTAATTGGCGGTAGACGCTAACATTTATAAGGCAAGGCAGCCATTTTGGCAGTTTAGTCTAGTTCGAGCCGTGAGCGGTGTACAAGTTAAGTAACTATTCCGTTGTTTCATATTTCTCATTCCTTGTTTTTCTTGCTGTTTAATGCTGATGTATGGTCTAGTAAATATTGCTGAAGATTTGCCCTTGTTCGAAGGATATTCGGTAACTTGTTAAATGTAAATGCTCCTTTGTTGATAATTTTAAATTAAAGTTGTCCTTATCGGTTTCGAATAAATTATGTGAGTACTGAAATAATATAAAGTAACAGTTTATAGAAATGCTTGATGATATTCGTAAATGTTGTTTAATCTTTTATCATGAAAAGTAATGTTGTTGTAAATGTTGTTAAATGTGTTGTATGTTCAACAACGACATGATTATTTATAAATGTCGTTGTTTCTGTTAAAGCTGGTTAGTTTTTTTCGCCCGTTTTTCTTGTCAGCTAAAAGATGTCAGGTAAAAAAATAAAAGGACGATTTAAAAGAATAAAATAGTTTATTAGAGATTTGAGATTTTTATTAATCCTGACCTTATTGAAATAGAAGCTTTATAATTTTGTTTATAGTCATTTGAATAGTTTGATGCTTTTATCAGAATAGTTATATTTAGATTTGAGATTTTTATTAATCCTGACCTTATTGAAATAGAAGCTTTATAGTTTTGTTTATAGTTAATTGAACAGTTTAATTTATCAGAATAGTTCTATTTTTATATTATCCGCCCCAAATCTATCACGTGCCTATTACGGTCGGGAATCATCGCCTTAAGCAATAGGTACTTCTTACGGTGACTAACAGCGCGTAATAAGTATATTTTAGTGAGTTTTCCATAACGAAGGCTTACATGGCCTAGCAGTGGGGACAGTGGATTAATAGTGTATGAAAATGTGTATTGCCTTACCTCCTCTTTGGCGATGGTCATGTCATCCTTAACGTCAGCGAACACCGTGGGCTCGATGTAGTAGCCCGTGGTGCCGACACGCTTCCCTCCTGTCAGCAGTTTCGCTCCCTCCTTCTTTCCCCGCTCGATGTAGCCTAGCACCTTTGTCATCATCACCTCATCAACCTGCGAATGGAAAGTGGTTAATTTTCGTACATAATATTATACACATTGAATGTGATTGCTTTCCACAATCACCATATTTATTTGCCTAGGTACCTAATCTCTTTCTGGTTCTTTCACAAAAAAAATATTTACTTTTTTTGCTACCAATTTAAGAAAGAAAGAAAGAAAATTATTTATTTAGTGACACACACTCGGCCGGCGGTACAATAAGGTGGTAAACATGTAATAACAATGTGGCACTAAAAAGGTATCCACTCAGCATGTGTCGGATGTCATTCACACGACACTCTGACGCTGATCTTCCGTGGGTACCTGTAGTGTTTATGAGAGCACTACTAGCCACACTATATTTCGAAAACGCATAGCTTAATAGGGAAAGGAGCTACATAGTAATATATAACATAAGCTAAATATACATAAATAAAAAACTAAATGAACATAATATACTATAACACAGCGAAATTAAACACTAGCTGTTTTAACATTTTTGGATTTCAAGTAAATACTTTTTAAAATTATGCTTGAAATCCGCTACAGTACAACAGGCTTTTAAAGGAGGCGGTATGTTATTCCAGCATTTCGTAGCAGAGTATCGAAAACTGCCACGAAATGCAGCTGTGTTGTGTGTTGGACATCCCAGGCGGGATGTAATGATTTACAATAATACTACTAAATTAGGAAGCATTATTCAATGTTAGGTATGTGACATGATGTTCTAATTTCCTAACGAAGTCACTTCATAACGAGGTCACAACTCACCTGTGGTCCATGCTGCGTGGTAGGATCCGTAGGGTCTCCCATCTTGAGCGTTTGCGCATACTTGACGGCCGATTCCACAAACTTATCGTAGATTCCTGCCTGCACGTAGAGCCGGGAGGCCGCCACGCACACTTGTCCCTGGTGGGCGAAGACCCCGTGAGCCGCGAATGGGACTGCTAGGTTCACTAACCGAAACAAAAAAAGCTTTTCACTTCTCATGCTCGTAAAGTTCGTGTTTATGTTGGGTATACCTAGGCTGCATAAAATCGCTTTTTGTGCTCTAGTGCATAAAGTAAAATCTTCGTCTAAGCACAGTAAATATATATGCTAGTGGTCTAAGTCTCAGACTCTAAGACAAAGGTCGTCAGGTCACACACGCAAATTAACTTCGTTAAATAAACTTATTTCATTCTGTTTCTTAAATTTTGTACATACATATATAACCCATGTTAAATTACTAAATTAATAAAACTAGGAAAAACTAATGAGTTTTCTAACAAATAAGTAAGTATTTCAATTTTCAAAAGCATTATGGACTACGATCTATGTTAAAGTCCTGTGCTGCCACTGCCACGTATAAAAAGATACGTATTATCAATGACGTTTTATGCACTTGTAGTACAATCTACTATTTGATTGATCTCACTCAATGGCGCTGTGGCTTGTTTTCAGCCTGCATTTAGGTATATTTCGGATTTCACACAAGATTCAGAAAAGAACTGTTTATCAATTAACTCTAAAGGCGCAGGGGCAATTTTTGCCAATAATTGCCTGGCAACTGTTAATGGGTCAATCTGGAGCAATTACCTAAGTGGAGCAATTTTGCTCCATATTTCGTAGGAATTGATCGTGCGGTATCTCAGCAACGGGTTGCTATACTTGCTGCTTGATGTGGTCGTGACATGATATTTGGCGGGGATTCACAGGAATTGCGCAATTTTAGTTGCCCGTGTAAATGCACCTTTATGAAAACAGTCGGCCACAGAAGACGGAAAGTTTTTTTTCTTTTGTAGAGTCGGCTATTCTTCCTAGCTGTCAGATTAAGATTATCCGCGTCATATTAATTCTTCTGTAGTAACTCTTTTTAAGGTTCACTCTGTAACATAGGTACGAGAAATCGAATAAACAAATTGTAACATTTTCAATTACTTACATACCTACTCGTATGTTACAGAGTCGTCGGTCACAGTCGCATAGAGCAAGATTGCGAATTACAGAAACATCCAAGTGGGGAGGCGATAGGAATTTGCTTATGTGATTTAACTCGATTGACG
The DNA here is from genome assembly GCA_949710035.1 of Crambus lathoniellus. NCBI lineage: Eukaryota > Metazoa > Arthropoda > Insecta > Lepidoptera > Crambidae > Crambus > Crambus lathoniellus. The sequence goes on along the minus strand of OX453305.1, from coordinate 20,751,999 downwards.
AACTTGTTTGTGTAGGACCGTCGTCGCTCGTCGGCATTCGATAACGTGTCTCCGAACTTTGAATACAATTTTGAATGTAAAGTTTAACCTAACATTCAGATTTATTCTGTGGTCAAGGCGTGTAACACGAACACGACTGCCCATTGGAAAAACAGAGAAACACAAATATTTGCTCTACTAGGGTATAGGTACTAGGGTGAATACGCTAAACGTCGGCCCCCTTACGGATTTTCTCACTTTGGATCGCTCTGGCTCCATCAGTTTGGAACTAAAGATAGATTGTGATGCGTTTTGAGACAGGTTGATAAATCTATTTTATGTTTCTAGGCATAAGGTGGTGGCGTGTGAGGCGGGTCGTTACGTTCCCTAAAATATGGTTGAGCGAAGCGATGGCTGGTTCATGCGTCATGCTCGTGAACGGGTGCTGCCAGTGGGAATGGGTCTGCTCTTATCTGCTTGCCTTAAAATGTGTTTTATTTTGTTTTTATTCATTTTATTAAGAATTACATTTGAAACATGTATGGCGCAACTTGCAGTATATAGTAGAATTGTCTTTTGTTTTAAACTAATATTAAAGCTTTAAGTAGAGTTCCTAAGTAACTGAAAATTGTTCACCGCTATGATCATTAGTTCGCCTATACTTAACTGTATTTATCATAACCCATTGTGTAATTGTGATGGAAACTGACCTTAGTCATACCATGTTAAGGTCATTTTTCAATTTGACGACTCTGTATGAAATAAGACAGGGAGAAAAAAACAACCCTTGGAGTTTCTTGCCGGTTCTTCTCCAAGGCCTCCCGCTGTAGGGTTTGCGAACCGATGGCGTAGCTTCTATGACGTTCACAAGTATTGTAAATAACAATCTAAATTGAATAAACAAATTTGAATCTTGAATCTTGAATAAGAAAAAAGTATTAAGGTACTAAAGCGTCGAGAACGAAAAAACCCTAAAGTCGGCCGTTTATTGCCTATAGTCGGTCGCGTTTTTCCCAAATGTCGGCCGGGTATAGGGTGTTTCAAATTAAGACAATGAAAAATATTAACATGATTAATTTTTTTAAGTAAGTATACTTACATATTTTGTTTTTGTTGTTTTTTACACTTTAACAATGTTAGTATAATTAAATTAGGTACCTATAGTTAAATAACAAAGTTAAACATCACAATAAAATTAAATAAAAGTAAATAACTAAGTAAGTACTTATGTCATAAAAATTTGAATTTAAAACAGAATTTAATAATCAAAGAGGTTAAAAAAATACTAAGGTATATCAACAGTGATTGTTAGTTAAACTTTCACGTCACCGTTATAGTATTTAAGAATGATAAAATAACTATGACGTCTTCCTAATAGTATTTAAGAATGATGATAAAATAAGTCAGATAAAATAAAAATAAAGCTTTATAGTTTTTTTATGCTGTGGTAAACACAAAAGTAATCCTCCTGTATGGTGGCGGTCGAATTTGAGGATGGCCGACATTATGACCTTTAATATTTCTAAAGTTGGCCCCAGTTTAGTGTACCTTATATCTCGTGATTAAACTAATATCACCCCGGCCGGTATTTGGCTATTAAACGTAAAATGGATTTATTTACCTTAAGGCTTTGCGAATTCTCCTATTCAGCCAATGTGATTAGTAGAATTTTAATTTATAAAACAGACTGCATTTACTTTAAGTCGGCCCCGGCCGAGTATAGGGTTTTAAGTCAAAACTGATATTCTAATGGCGGCCCCTTATTTTTCTCATAATCCAATTATACAAAACGTTAAAAAACTATCTTAAAATATAGTAAAATTTACTAATTAGTGATATCAAAGCTTAAAGCAAAAAAAAAGAAACGCCTTATAGGTGTAATATCAATCCCCGATGCGTGGGTATTCACAGCAAGTTAGCTACTTTCACAATGATCCTAGCGCTTCAACGACGGGATCGCTACTGACGCTCAGTGTGCGAAGAGCGAGAGACGTAATCGGATAGTAACCGTTTGTACGTATAGAGTATGAACTAAGGTTGCAATTCGAGTGGAAAAATTTCCATTTAAGTACCTTTTGAATGAACGCAATTTGAAAATGTGCAGACGGCCGAGGTTTGGGGGGGGGCCGACGTTTGGCGTAATCACCCTACCTATTTTGGTTAACTAACTTTATGTTACGACTTAAAAATCAACAAAACGTTCATTTATGGGGTCTTGAATAACGACACGCTATTGTTATCGATAAAATATTAAATAAATCGCCATGAGATTTTCGATTTAACCGCCGCTGTGATCTACTGGTAGGTAAATTACACACCATCATCGGTATCAGACCTAGATGTCCCGGGTTCGATTCCCAGTGGGGGTATATATTGTATTCTGTTTTGTTGGTGAGGACTTGTTCTTAGTCCGCCTGGCAAACTACCATTATCTTATCTACCTATGTCTGACGCCATAACAATGATGTTTTCAGCATTATTGTGTTCCGGCAGTTAGAGATAAGATAGCCAGTTCCTCGGTTATTGAGGATTCCGGGAGTAGTGTAGCGCTTCCACCTACAGCCTTATCACCACTTTACATCAGGTGTGATGAAGGCTAAGTGCTACCCCGTGGTCGATAAAAAAGCAAACCAGCCCTGTTAACGAGACGCCCGCCGTGCACCTATCAGTTCTTAATTTTCCAGTGTCCTAATTAATTTATATCTAAACACTTAGGGCGTTTGTGCACTACACTGAATTAAAAAAAAAACGGATGCTTGTATTTTAATAATTAATCATTTATAATAGTAATTAACTAAATACAAGCATCCGTTTTTTTCCGGATCGGTAAAATTCAGTGGTACTAGTGCACAAACGCCCTTACGGTCGGCGTCTTCCATGATGACCAGTGGGCTCTTGCCGCCTAGCTCCAAGGTCACGCGCTTCAGGTTGTTCACGCCAGCAGCCTGCTGGATCAGCTTGCCGACCTTAGGTGGAAGAATTAAACTTGATGTTAACTTACTTCTTTTAGGAAAGGGACATAGGCAATAAATTTATCTAGGATAACATGTTCTCGAAAGACTTTCGCTAACTTCAGACTGTTCTGTGAGCTATCGAATCGACCGTTTTATCTAACTAGATAGGGATTCCAATGGGACGAATAGTCTAACAAAAAGTCTACAGAATGCGAGCACCAATAAATTACGGAGAAATTCAGACAATTCTGAATTATACAGTAAATTGAAATTAATTTATGGCAACACATAACATGTAAACAAGTACACAATTATAGATAGAGAAGAAAAAAAACACAATAGGACTTTAAAAAAATAAAAACGTAAAAAGATAAAAAATTAGGTGTTATGTGATGCCAAAACCGCTACTATAAGAATGGTTATCCCTACATCCCTACTAATACTACCTACCTACTAAATCGTATTGCTACAGTAAAATTGCATTTTATAAAAAAATACTGTAGGTAGGTAGGTATGTTCTTATTATTTTACATAAGCTCGCGTCAGTGCACGTCAATTTTATTGTTTGCGTGGTTAAATGTGCGCACGTCTCAAGTACAGCTACCTATATCAGTTAAAAACCTCATGAAAGAAGATATTGAGAGTTGAGGAAAAGTTACATTTGCTCTTATTATACGAAAGTAAAGCGCTACCACTCAAGGGGCTAACAAAAGATATCTCCACACTGAACTACACACCGCGCCTACACAATGCTAATGCGAAAATCATTACCTACCCAGTATGTTTCGTCGTCAAACTTGTATGAAGGTATCAAGCCTTTATTTATTATATTTCATCCTAGGAATTATTTAAATCCTGCATTGTGTGTGTACCCGTGCCTATCTCTTTTTATTTTATTATCATGAAAGAGCGATCTAGCTTTCCGGGTAGGTATAATAAAGGCCGCATGCTGTATACAAATCCATACCCACCCATGACACATTGGTGTCTCTATTTTGCTTACTAGACAAATTGTATAAAAGAATCCACCTGATCGTAACTTTGTTTCGACGGCACTCTAACCTAAAACTGCTGCCAAAGAAGCTCTGCCGCTCTTATTGTTCAATAAAATACCTAAGTGCTCTAACGAAATCTTTGCAGCGTCAAGGTAGAGAGTTTAGAGTTACCCAGGCAGTCTTTCAGTACCACCATGTTTACAGTTACAACCCCCTTGCGGTTGCAGGGCACTGCTAAAGAATACTTTAAAAAAATAATTAAGTATTTTACATCATACATACCTCAACGGATCCCGTGAACGATATCTTAGCGACGTCAGGGTGGAGAGTCAGAGCTGCCCCAGCGGTCTCCCCGTACCCAGGGACTACGTTCACCACCCCTTTGGGGATACCGGCCTCGGCCAGGAGTGCTGCTAGAGCTAAAGCTGTTAGGGGAGTCTGCTCGGCTGGTTTGATGACTACCGTGCAACCTGGCAAAAGAACAAAGTACTTATTAATTTTTGATACTTAATTTGTTTTATAATGCTACTGGCTAAAAACTCGGCTAAAAATATGATAAAATTGATACCTACATACAAACATGACTTTAAATATTTAAAACAAATTAATAGCGCGTTTAATTTTGTAGGTAGGTAATTAAGGCATTTGCATCGCGTTTAAAGTACTTACCTAAGTATTAAATGATCGGGCCACATAAACTTAGAAGTTAACATCCTGATAATTATAAGAATGGTTATCTTTGTTGTGCCGAATTATTCTACCTAAATCTTATGCTGATTTATGGTAGGTAACAGATAGGTACTTAGGTAGCTATGATATTTGCACCACATTTGCACGATGGCGTGAAACTATCAGTATTTCCATACTCAAAACTGCCTTGCCTAATAACCTTAGGTACCTATTAGGTAGGTATCTACCTAGATGATCGTACGATGCAAGTTATAATTTGCAATTTCACGAAATTGCTCTCTGGTCTGGATTTTGTACTTAGCAACTTCTCCATGTTATTAGAGATTTCATCGATTGTATAACTTAGATAAACAAAGTTAAATATGGGAGATATCTAAAGTCCATGAATAGAAGTTAAATAAGTACCTCAGATCATATAATACTATAAGTACTTAGGTACTTAGTGTCCGCAGCAATTAAATGTACCTATGTAAGTAGGTAAATAAGAAGTTAAAGTAAAAATAAACTTAGTAAAACTTTGCAATAATATATCATACAGATTTAAGTAGGTAAGTACTTATCTGTGATAAATGAAAAGTTTTTTTCACTTCTCATGCTCGTAAAGTTCGTGTTTATGTTAGGTATAGGCTGCATAAAATCGCTTTTTATGCTCTAGTGCATAAAGTAAAATCTTCGTCTAAGTCTCAGACTCTAAGACAAAGGTCGTCAGGTAAACAGTCACACACGAAATTAAACATCGTTTTCAACACACTTGCTCATAAAGTGAGGCTTATTACATCAATCTTAGGGCCATAAACCGAACTATAACCCACGCGTGCATAATAATATTACAGTACTAGTTGCGTAATAGAATTATCCCTACAAAGTTAAGTAAGTACCTAACTGCAAATTATATGCGAGTAAACAGAGACTTTTCAATTTAACAGGGTAATACAGTATCCCTACAAAGTTAAGTTAGTACCTAACTGCAAGTTATATGCGAGTCAACAGAGCATTTTCAATTTCAGCGGGTAATAGATACAGTTCTTTTTTTGTAACAACAAAGAGGTTTTACACGGCTGAAAATCCATTTACGTTTTTAGAATAAATAAATGTGTCCCTAATTAAGACAAAAAACATAATTAAGTATATTATTATCAAATTATTTATAATTCACAATAATTTGTTATAAAACATTTGCATTTTATCACTATTATTATACTTAATTATTTTGAAGTAGGCTGTATGGCTGTATGTAATCAATCAACACACATTTGGCGCGTGCAAAAAAAAACTTGCGCGCTTTTTCCCTTAGCTAATATAAAGTTATTATAATTATGTTATGTATTCAACAAATGTTTGTTTTTCCTCGCAAGTGTGTTGAAAAAGTGCGTATGAAACTCGTGAGCAACTTACTCACTAGACACTCGTCTGATTTACGCCCTCGCCTGCGGCTCAGGCTGCAACCCACAGCCTCGTGTATAATGAGCAACCTAAGCTCACTTGTATCATAATATACTATTAATAAACTTGTTATTTCACTCTGTTTCTTCAATTTTGTAGATACCATTTTTCCATTTTGTCCATGTTAAATTACCAAATTAATAAAACTAGGCAAAATTAATGAGTTTTCTAAGAAATAAGTATTTCAAGAGCATTATGGACTACGATCTATGCTAAAGTCACTGTGCTGCCACTGCCGCGTATAAAAAAAGAAAAAGAAAGTCTTACCACCAATATGGCGAAGCCTTAATTTTTTCTTTTTTTGCCATATTGTTATTTATTTTTCTCACACTCGAAGTGAAAAGCAGAGTGTATAACTCGTACATAAAACCCATTTTACCCGAGACGTATATATCAACCCGAGCCGTAGGCGAGGGTTGATAGTCAATTCGAGGGTACTGTAATCTACATAAACTTACATCGTCTCCAAAACGTGGGTAAGTTACAAAAATCAGTCCCGTAGGTACTTTTCACCAAAGTATGATAAAAAACTCTATTTCCCATCCTCTTGCATTCAACCAAGTTGAATCTCATTTAAGCACGAGGCGTGTCAAGGTCTTTTATAAATAGTCACACTACTGAATGCCAAGGTCACCTCCCAATTTGAAGAGCACTATTGTTACTATAAAACTTATAAACATCTAGTTTCGGACAATTTTGCTTTTCTGTTTACAAAAATCAGAATCAACAAAACCGGAACAGGCTTTTAACCCCGTAGGCTTCGTTTCTGTCCTAGAACCTAGAACTTGGTAACATTAAGCACGCTGTCCGAAAGGTGCCGAGCCTTATCTGATTTTATTTCGCATTTTTTTATGTTTACTTAAGGCTATGCTACAATTACTTATCTTTAACTGATATTTCAAGGGTTATTAGTTTTACCATTTGAAATGTTCGAAGTAGTTTTCTGTTAGATAGGTTTAACGTTAAGGTTATTAATAATAATTATCATAGATGAGAGAGAAAAAAATCGTTATGGCATACAGACTGATAACATTATGACACACGTCACGTGGTACTTCTTGTTTGAAGATATCACTATTATAATTACCTACTTAATACTCTCTTGATTGAGTACATACCTAGGTAGGTATATACAAAATGCAACAAAAATGGCTACAGCATGCTAATAAAATTCAGATCTATGCTACCTTTTAAAAAATCTCACTCTATTCCTATCCATACTAAAATATTCTGGATAATATTGTGATATTGCTAATTAAAATTCCAAGTAAAGTGTTCAAAAAATGCTCTTTCTTTCTTACCCGCAGCTAAGGCGGTGCACACTTTGTTGACAAATATGACCATTGGCCCATTCCACGGCAAGATGAGACCGCAGACTCCGACAGGTTGTTTCAGTGTGTATGTAAACACTTCGCCGTCTGTAATAGAAATTAAAAGCACGTTCTGTATTGTGTTAAAAGGTTAAAATACCAACCTCCCGAATACTCGAAAGCGACTCACTTTAGGAGCGTCTCAAACATCAAGCCACGAACTCTTTCATACCTTTGATCTTCGATCAACAATAACAGCTTTTGATATTGTATCTAAAGCAACAAGCTGAGAAGCGTTTGAATATTCGGGCACAAAATCGTAAGTGTCTTATGTTTGAATCTTCAATCTACCTATAGGGTAAGTCACGGATTGATGCCGCACTTTTTGCAATTGCCGCACTACTTACCTAGCATGTGCAAAATCAACAAACTACTTATGAATACATAAACTACAATCCGTCATCTATAAAATCGTTTAACAGATATTGGATTATTGTAGTTAGAGTATGAGCTACACTGATTTTTGCAGACCTCTAATTTTTGGAGGATACTTGCCGCACTACGGATTGTCGCCTCACCAGTCAAATAGGGCGGACGGATAGTTGCCCCTGTGAGAAATATATTTGAATTTGAGAATATTAATTTTTTTTATTTATTTTTATTTATTTATTAAAAATTTAATTAAAAATTAATAAAAATTAATAAAACTTAATTAAAAAACATAATTTAGAAAGGAAATAAAATATATTGAAAAACATTATTTCATTCTAAATGAGTCATTGACCTACATTCTGCGTTACAGGATAGATGCCACGGTACAAAAAGCTACGTATTTACTGTTATTCGTGTCATTTTATAACAAAATCTATCGTTTTTAAACTTGCTTAAACTTTATGGTATGCTGTGCCAAAGAAATCATAACGATAATCAAAACACTCCATTATAAAAGAAATCCTCCAATGGCGCCTATCCTCCCAAATTTTGTTGTACAAACGAAATAAAGGAATATCTTCAGGATAGATGCCATTTTAAATTATTTCGTTCCAAATCTAATAACGCCGCATCTAAGTAATTTTTTTGATTAATTAATATTACGTGGTTGGACCCGGACCATCTTTTATATTTTCGGAGCATTTTGGTACTGAAATGAAAGAAAAATAATCATATTAGAAGTATGCGTTAGTAAGGAATAAGTGGCTTGGTTTAGGGATAGACGCCTTTAAGGGCATCTATCCCGATCAAAAACGAGGCAAGTATCCGTATCGTAGAGGATAGATGCCTTCTTATATAAATTTGAAACATAATGAAATAAACCAATAAAAACATGTTTGAGTATTTATTTAAATACCTTACATTACGATCAATACGTCACAAAGACAATCCATTCTTCATAAAAAAAGAGTAGAGCCTCCAAAAGGGCAATGAAATAATTTTGGTCCTTTTTTCGATCGTCAAAATTTTTGATTGCCGACTGTGACGCACACACTTGCTTTACAGCGCCTCTCACGGCCGACTGGCGAAGTATACGGGGTGAGCTATCTAGTATACGGCAAATCGAACTTGAGGTCATTACCCTCATAGGAGTTTTTAAAATCGCGGCATGTATCCCACCGCGGCATCTATCCGTGACTTACCCTAAATAAATAATTCCGCCCAGCGATTTTACCCACGTGGTTCCCGTTCCGTTCCTGTGAGAATATTGGGATAAATAGTAGCCTATATGCTGTTCCAGCCTGTAATCTATCTCCGAGACAAATTTCATCCAGAACAGTTCAGCCGTTCCGCCTCGATTGAGTAACAAACATCAAAATTTTCACATTTCTGATATTAGTAAGAAGATAAATATGGGAAAACAATAATCATCACCATACATACAAACGTATATATGTTCTATTCTAATACCTAGTGGTGGCGATTGAGGTGGTGGCAATCAGGAATAAAGGAAATTAGCATCCACCTGTGTTATGAAGTTGGAAACAATGACCGACGGGTACCTTGACAACAAAAAAATAAATAAAATATCGAAAAGTTAGTTTTCGACAGTTACCCGCCCGGGAATTGAACCCGGCACCTCCTCGTAGAGTACGTACAGTACACACTAAGGGCTTGAAAATCGGAGTATTTTTCAACTCCGGAGTTGGGTTCCGATTTTCAGAGTTCCAACTCCGGAGTTCCGGAGTTCCGGTTTTTTCAGACTTTATTTTTAGAGTTCTATAAAATTACTACTAACAAAAAGTATTTAAGTAAGTTTAAATTTATCTGTTATCAAGTTTTCTTAAATCTATATATCTAGCTCGATATCTAGCTTTAATAAATTATTTTTTATGGGCTTAGATAATAAAATTAGTGTGATTGTAAGAAATTATTTATAAAAAGAAACTACAAAAGCAGCTACATTAGTTACATTGAACTATATTTACCCATTGTAGATTATGGCCCGTATTTATAAATCACACTTAAGATCGATTTTGAGAGCGATCTCAGCTGATACGCTCTCAAGATGTGATCACGAACTAGATCGTGACTTCATATAAATCATCATCAAGAGCGTATCAACTGAGATTTATCTCAAGATCGCGAACTCAAAATCTTTTTTTTTTCAACTGTATGTTTGTATTTTTGGAGATAAATGAATCCTAGGTACCTACTATATTATAAATGTGAAAGTTTAGATGTTTGGATGTTTGTTACTTAATCACGCCAAAACGGCTGAACGGATTTGGTTGAAATTTAGGACACCGATACCTACTTTGTAGCCTGGAGAACATATAGAACGAATGGGATGGTAGATAACGTCGTGTAATCCACCCGGGCGAAGCCGCGGGCGGAAATCTAGTAGATAAATATATTATTACCCATTGGAATAGTTTCCCCTTGAATCTTGTCAGCTAAGCTAGCCAAGTACCGTATGCTGGGTAGGATAGAGTTGTTCATCATCATCTTGCCGAAGCCGCAGACCATGCCGTTGTTGTAGGTCTCCAGGCTGGACAGGTAGGCCTGGTCTCTCTCTACTAGATCTGCGAACTTGTTGAGGAGGCGTCCTCTGGCTGATGCGTCGAGAAGGCGCCATTCGGAGTTACGATGAAAGGCTACCTTCGCCGCTGCTACTGCTGCCTCTATGTCCGCCTGTGTCGGATATTGGGGACTCGTAATTAAGAATGCCAGTCTATTTTCATACAAACGAGATAAATTTGAAGCCCTGGTTCTCCGCCAGGGATAGTTTAGGAGGGTGAATGGTGGAGATCCAGATCCAGAGCTGATTGGATGTGTTAAAAAAATGACCAAAAAAGTATTAAAATGTATGGAAATCCTGAAACTGAGAACTTTGATCCTTACATCTCTAGAATGCTGTTTAGACCAGTTGGGTGTGTATAGCGATCTGAATTCACCCCCTGGATAGCCATCATCAGATTACAGCTCGGTCAATCCATGGTGGACAACCAAGGCTTCAAAGTTATCTCGTTTGTATGAAAATCGACTGGCGTCCTTAATATTATTATGTGGCCGCCACTATACAACGTGTTATTGCAGTAACCGAAAAGTCCATACACCCCTACTAATTTATTTTAAGTAAGTAAGTAAGTAACATATTAAATTGAATTCCAATAAAAAAAATTTTTTTTTAGAGAAACTTCCAAGATATTCGTGCTCATAGGTCTCCGTGACTTTCTGACAGATTTTAAGCTCTACTATGACGTAAGAGAGCACGTGATGGGAAACGCGCGTACTGAATGAATAGGCAGTATAGACACAAACATTTTTAAAAGCGGCAAAAAATTAAAACATTTTTTTTTTCAAAATTTAACCCCTATCGAAATTTGTGTGGAATCGATTCTACTCTCGATTCTGAACCAATTTCTAAACAAACTATTTTCTCAGTTTCGCTAAAAGTATTAACACGTTGTGTACTTATACGGTTTACCTAGGATAAATAATAACAGTAATATATACCTACTATAGGTATTTGGACGGGACTTTCTAAGTGTGAGGCTAGTGGTTTTTCATATAATTGTTTATCCATAACATATTAGCTTTGTAAATGCATAAATTCAAAATAATTAAATTATGAAAGTTCTAATAGCTTTAATTTCTCTGCATACTTACTTACTGTATACCTTACTATATAACCAAATTAGTGTTAAATGGCTTTTGCTATCCCCGAAAGACCTTTTGGGAGCAGTCAATAAGTCAAAGTCAAAGTCAATAAATTTTTATTCATATAGATTAAATAAAATTAATGCTTATGAATCGTCCAACATTTTTTTACCTACCACCTGTTATGGACATCTTTTAACTGACAAGAAGAACAGGCGAAAAAAACTCATCAGCTTTAACAGAAGCAACGCATTTACAAAATAATTATGTCGTTGCTAGACAAAATGGTACAATAATAAAATTTATACAAAAAGCTAATGCTGAAGGAAAGTTTTCACATACTTAAGTATAGGAATATTTTCCTTTTATACATTGTTAGTGTTACTTACTATAATTATGACAACCATGCGTTTCTACTTTGTAATAGCCTTTGCTTAAGAGCGTCTTTTTAACATGTTTTTTGAATTTATTCAAAGGCAGCTCGATTACTTCTTGTGGAACTTTATTAAAGAATATAAGTATGCTATGCCTTTTCCCAAAAAAGAGCCTCCACTTTTTTCAAGTCTAAATCTTGGAACGGCAAGCTTATTTTTATTTCTTGTGTTAAAATTATGAATATCACTATTTTTCACTGTGGGCAACTTTTTGGCCGAAGATGTTACTGTTTTAGTTAAGTTTGGCTTTCTAGTTTAAGTATGGCTGTTGTTGTCACAATAAATAAAATTAAAAATTAAATTAAATTAGTGAATGAGTCAAGATGTTTCCTAACATATAATATATTCTCGTAGATGTATTGCCTTGCTAAGGTTAGTATATTAATTTCTTTAAACAAAACTTTTAATGAATCGCGGCGGGCGGCGGAGGCTGTAAATGGCGCGTACCTACCGCTCTTTTTTGAAGTACAAAAATATTTCCAATATTGGCTGCTGAGCCCCACAACAACACGCCATAGGACATTACACTATGAAAATAACTAAAGTAAACAAGTCTTGCCGTAGTTGTGAATCTAAGGTAATACCAAGAAATTTCGTGCTGTCAACTAATTCGACTGCATCTGCATTCAAACTAATACTTACAGTCAAAGGCAAGTCGCTCGTTCAATGTGGCCGCTAGTATTTAAATAAAGTGGCTGTGACATACGGACGGACGGACAGACAGACAGACAGACATGACGAATCTATAAGCGTTCCGTTTTTTTGCCATTGCCGAATGGATTCCGTAGCCGTACGGAACTCTAAAAATACCACTACCACACTTCGCCAGCAAAAACTAACTTTGTTTTTCATAGAGTTTGTATGAATAACAAAGTTATTTTTGCGGGTTTTGAAAATGTGTTCAAATTGTGATTTTAAAAAATTGCCGACTATATCTCATTCGACTGTAATTGTTTATTGGTAAAACGCCCCCCCCCCCCCCCCCTCTACTTTTCAAATAAGAGTGAAAAGTCTAAAATAATACATGCTGTACACCTCAATAAACACTTAAAACGAAAAATTGCTTTGAACGAGATATAGTCGGCAGTTTATAACCCGCCGAATTTTCAAAACCCGCAAAAAAAACTTTGTCCTTCATACAAACACTTTGAAAAACAAAATAATTTTTTGCTGGCCAAGTGTGGTAGTGGTATTTTTTTAATACTAGCGGTTGTGCTAGCGGCCCCATTTTGATAGGCAACCCCCTATAAGTAGATATATATTCTCCTAATCATAAATATATGAGGTTTCAGCGAAAACTCGATGACCAAACTTTTTTGCAGTGGGATCTTTCTTACGCCGCATTTCCACCTGCAAGTAAACTTCTGCGATAAATGTCCAACAGGTCTGTCCGACAGTAACTTGCTAGTGTAAACTACGTAGCAATTACACTCGCGAGCTCGCGACAGCTTGCAAGTATGATAATGTCAACGATTTTGCAAGAACTCACGCAAGACTTCCGCAAGTTTACTTGCTTGCAGGTGGAAACGCGGCCTTAGACTACCTATAGGTAGATTCGATATTTTGTATCTCAACATGGGGCTTTAATTGCTGTTCGGGCTTCTGGCTAATGCAATATATTATATATAATGTTTTCAATTTAAGTTAATTGGAAAAGGCACGTATTTGATATACAAATACGTATTCTAGTCTGTTTAACGACCTGTCTCCGCACACGAGCCACAGCCACAAACGCCGACACATAAATAATAGGTCTTTACATATGAAATTGCCGTTTTTTTCTTTTGTACATAAAACTTAACAACTTTTATAATATTAGAAATATATAATTTCTTTAATATTGCGTTACATTAAGACCGTATCGAGCAACTTTTGATAATTTAATAACCACCATATTTGATTATTTACATAGAAAAAACTTATTCCGAAAGTTACGACTATTTTTGTTTCCAGAATTTCGTACTTTATTAGTAGTAACTTAGTGAAAAAAAAATTTTTTCTCTTAACGAATGTGTCATTTAGTAGTTAAAATGTCCATAAATACGTGTGTAAAATTTTGTAAATTTACTTAATATTAGTCGTTAAATAATAACAAAAACGTTAGTATGGAAAAAAAATAATTACAGAAATCTCCATACAAAACGGCAATTTCATAGGTAAAGACCTATTAGAAGAAGAAACAAGTGACGACTACCGTCGTCTCGGGGCGGGGCGGGCGGCGGGCGGCGGGGGCGGGCGTCAACCGTATAATCACTGACCTCTATTATAGTGCGTATAATGTATGAAAACTTCAGGAAATAGGTCGGTGGCGGTGTTTTGGGGTTGTGGTCGGTGGCACGTGTGCGGCCAGGCTTAACAATGCGTGATTTTCCTAACTAAAGTATACCTAGGTACTTAGTACAATGAACAAAAGCACCAGATATACACTTCTAAAACTTTTTCGCTTGCATGGACAAGAAGGGCTGCCCATTCTTAGCCCCGCCTCATTTGGTTTTTTCTACCAACGGAGATTCAATAAAATGCGCTGTATGGGATTTTACAAAAGGTGGCATTGTTTTTTGTTAAAAAATTTATTGCTTTGGGCACTCACTATCATTACCCATCTGTTGTTGTTTTATCCCATTTAACGCCCATTCTTAAGAGATGACAATGTTCCTTTCGTACTTTTGAAAGTTTTAGATCCCAGGTAGCTGCTGGTCAACCCAAATGACCTTTTGTCTTAAAAACATTATAAAAATATTATTTGTGTTTCATTTGGTTGAGCTGCCCATCTGTGACACTATTGGTGGATTTACCAGATGGCAGTCCGTTGCAAAAGGTCTTTAGTGCAGTATACTAAAACTGGCGTTGAGCCTTACGGTGTATACCTGGTGGTATTGTTGAATGTACCTCTTGCACCAGAGTCTAAGGTCTTAGACTCTAAGAAATAAACAATCAATTAAGTGAAGCAACACTTTGATTAATCGAAGTAAAAAACATGCTAATCATCATGATAAATAAGCCTACAAGTAAAGTGGCGTAAGTAGTACGTATTAGGTATAGTGAGTAAGATGAAACTGCTTTATCATGGTGTGATTGCAATTTAATATAATGATTTTTGTCATGTCATAATCATAACGTCATAATTTACCTATTGCGCAATTTTAAACTTATGTCTTCAGAAGGATCCAAAAGTAGTTACGTACTTACGATTTTTATTGTTTTTTCAGTTGAAAATAAATATGTGGCATAGATAGTATCGGAAAATATTATAGCCTTATCCGCCCGGGGCTTCGCCCGCGTGAGCTACACGACCTCATCCCGCGGGAATGTGATGGTTTTCCGTTTTTACTTAGTCTATGTCACTCTCCAGCTCCTAAACTATCCCCATACCGAAAATCACGTCGATTCGTTGCTCTGTTTTGACGTGAAAGACGGACAAACAAACTAACACACTTTCACATTTATAATATTAGATAGGTATTAGTAGGTATGGATATGAGAGTAAAAAAAGATCCTTCGTTCTCATTTCGTTCTCTGGATTAAAATTTCTATACCGAAATCCATGTGGTATTCCACTTAACAAAGATCTTTGTCCAATATCAATGAAACCATTCATGAATTCGTCCTCGTCCAATTTCTTTGATCCAATAGGTATTTGATAAGTGGAATACCACCTTTGGTAATGCCAACCAACAAGGAACGCATGCACTTGGTGTCGATTTTCCAATGTAACTTATATGGGCGGGTAACTTATATGTAACTTATATTCCCTTATAAGTTGGATACAGACTGTACTACCTATTCTGTAATTATAGGAAAAATTGTGATCCCGCCGGAAAGCTTCTTACAGGGCTGGTGTTTTATTTTTTCTATCACAATTTTTCCTATCTATACAAATAAATAAAATTGGAGTGTCTGTTTGTAATCTATACATATATACATACATACAAATAAATAAAATTGTAGTGTCTGTTTGTAATATTAAAGTAACCGCTTTTTACTACATGCATAAATGATTGTATATAGGTACGGTACATATACCAAAATATTTTTTTTACAATTTTTGTCTGTATGTCTGTCTTTCTGTCTGTCTGTCTGTTTGTTCCGGCTAATCTCTGAAACGGCTGGACCGATTTTGACGGGACTTTCACTGACAGGTAGCTGATGTAATAAGGAGTAACTTAGGCTACTTTTTATCTCGATATTCCCACGGGAACGAGAACCACGCGGGTGAAACCGCGGGCGGCCGCTAGTATTACCTAAGTGCTTATAGTTTGTGTTACGCTATCGATACCACTTGTGTAGCCAAATTGAACCAAATAATCATATTACAATACAATAATTATTATTCTACTTAACTGCTGCCCGCGACTTCGTCGTTCTTTGCTTTTGTCCTGTGTTCCTTTTTGAGATATCTAGACGTAAGTACTTATGTATGTATCTTGTATGTTATGCACAAATGAATATGAATATGAACTATACCAGCAGCATTTTAATTTCTCTAAGTAGGCATGCGCAGTTAAAACGCTTCCACGCTTCCAGAAATTCTATAGGAGCATTCCATGAAAACATCAACTTTTGTCCCGCACGTAAACCTATAGCAGAGCAGCACCAAGAAGGATATTTTAAAAACAGTGGAAAAATATTCTGATGCAATGTAATCCGAAATTAAATAAGTATTCTGATATCAATAACAGTCCTTTAGGTATCTATCTATACAAATAAATAAAATTGGAGTCTGTTTGTTGTAATATTAAAATAACCGCCTTTACATGCATGTGAATATATAAGTATACGGTACTTACATATACCAAAATATATATATTTTTTTAATTTTTGTCTGTCTGTCTGTTTGTTCCGGCTAATCTCTGAAACGGACTTTCACTGGCAGATAGCTGATGTAATAAGGAGTAACTTAGGCTACTTTTTATCCCGATATTCCCATGGGAACGAGAACCACGCGGGTGAAACCGCCTACCAATAAAGTATCGCCTTTCGTGTGGGTAATTTTGGTGGAATGCTTCTATAGAGAAGCGCTTGGAGTACCTACTTACCTACTTAATTATCTAGTGTCTTTTATTGCTTAACAAATAGGTAAGATGTACTACCTACCGACTAACGTCGCTGTCTGAATTTACGCAATACAAAGAGCTTGCTGGCTAGCTTAATGTTCTTTATAAATGCCGGATACTGGAGTTACTTATAATAATATAATCAAATAATAGAAAGATTGTCCTACGATTCTGGTATAGGTACATTTGCAAACGATCGATTGAGTAAAAAACTAAAGTTAAGTAGGTAAGTTTGAGAAACTTTGCCTCCCACTGCTGATACTTGAACATGGCATCAATGGTATGGAAAATGTGTGAAATTTTATAATAAAAAAAATATTACCTTATCTCCTTCCGCCACTTTGGCGATGACAGAACCATCGTGGGGATTGTATGTGTCGAAAGTTTTGCCGCTCTTGGCGTCTGCCCACTCATTGTTGATGAAGATCTGAAAATATTAGACCGTGTTATGCAGGAATTTCAATCAGTCACTTATTTGGAATACTTACCTACCTTATATTTACGGGGTAAGTACCTAAGTTAGTAGTGTCTGCTGGCTAAATACACACTTCTATAAAAAAGAATGCTCTACTGTAAGAACATCCGTTCATTTCCCATAATTATTATTATGCCCGAGCTTCACCTGCGTCTAATGCCATTAATTAGCGCGCTATTTGATATAATACGCAGGTGTAGCCGGGTCTTAGCGCACTAATTTGATACACGCAGATGAAGCCCCAGCATTATAAATAAATCGCAGGCGTGTATAAAAATATATTCTAATATTTATTTATTTTATTTATCTTATGCCTCTACCCTGAGGGCCTACTCTGAAACGCAAAACCCGAAACTTCGGCATACCCGTCCCACTCACTCTCTACACGGGACAGAATCGAGTGAAAGGGGCGGGACTAACCGGAATTTCGGATTAGCGTTTCAGAGTAGGTACGGTCCCTGATCCGCCGACATACCTACTCGTACCTAGCTTGGTTGTGATTGTGAGCAAATAATTAAGTCACAGCTGCAGACAGAAAACTAGACACGTTTCCTTTTTTAATTTATGGGTGGAATGTGGGCCGATCAACGTGTTATAAATAATAAATAATAAATAACTTCTTACAATCACACCAATTATCTAAGCCCATGTTAATTTCATTAAGAAACTGTATCATGGAAAACTTGATAACGGATAAATATATACTTAAATACTTTTTGTTTGTAAATACATACTTAATATACATATTAAACACCCAGACCAAGACAAATAGACATGTTCATGCACACAAATATTTGTCTTGTTCGGGAATCGAACCCGAGACCAACGGCGCAGAAGGTGGGTAGCCTACCCCTGCGCCAAATCGGTCGTCAAAACCTGTTGTTATACCTACCTACTTACAATTCGATTCTTTCAGTCTGACATGGAACTATTGCAAGACCAGTAATGGCAATACGTAGACGACATAATCACTGACTAGGTACTTAGGCCAGTTGCTTTGAATGTTTAACGTTTAACATAGGTTACTTTGCAAGGGGCGTACCTACATACCTACAGTTTCCAGTTACCTACGTATAAATAAATAAAATGGAATGATTTATTCACCATGTAACGTTTGTTTAGTTAGTATGCCTAGCACAGATGCCTAGAGCACACCTAGAGTACGCGCCACATAACTTGCATGTGACAAAATCTGGAACTAAAATTTTGACATGGGATTATGGCTTATTTTTCCGACCGACCACGACGATCAGCAGTATCAGCACCCTCCTTCAGCTGCTAAGTTATGTGGCGCAGACTTTACTTATCTAGATATATTTTTTAAAGTAGGTACTTAAGGCGCTACTCGGAAAAATATGGACTCTTTGATATAAAACTATAGGACGGTTAGAGTTGTTATAAATCTGGTAAAAAGATATAATTTCTTCATACCTTTATCTAGAATCGTATAGTTTCAGAAACACGATTTTATGATTTTGGCTCGACACTTTTTATTTTCGAAAATACCTCTAAAACATAAGAAATATCAAGATTATTCTTAAATGTGGGTACATATACTATTGAAAATTGGTTTAATTAGTGGACACCAATAATATTTAGGATCGTATAGAAGCATTTTTTTAAAATCGCTATAGTTTTTGAATACGAAGTGATTTTGTGTTTTTTTTTTGCGTAATCGGCAAAATCGGTCTCACTCCCGCGCGCGTCGTTTTCTCATTGCTATCTCGCTTTAGCATAATTTTTCCGAGTATCGCCTTAATAGCTTGAAGAAGTAAAGCCCTGCCTTCAAAATTTTTACAGAAACTACGAAATACTTGCTTCCGGAGTTTTGATTGCACAACACTTGTCTTATAATAAGTCTTTTAAACAATGCTCATTCATACTGCCTTATTGTAGGTATCGGCACAGATTACTAACTAAATAGTTACTTTAGTATCGTATCGGGTCATTCGATGTGTACGATTCTTGGTACGAATTACTGTTGTTACACTGACAGATTAGAGTAACCGACCAATAGTGTTACGGTTGATAAGACTCTTGATAACATTAAAATTATCTCATTGTTTCATAATCAATGGACAAATACACATTACTTAACAATAACTGTGACGCTCATCACGCTATTTCTGCCAATCAACATACCTAATTATAAGTTTGTGGCCGACTTTGAATAAACCGGCCGGCACAGTGACAAAGAATATATACACTTACGCGAAAAGAAACGACACTTAAGCATGTGTGCACGTAAAATCGCTTGCGGCTATGTGTGGGTGTCTGGATGTGAGCGGGGGCCGCGAGAGGCGCGCGGGGCGGGGAGAGGGCCGTCGCTGAATGCCTTGGTCGAGGGCTGCCAAATGTACGATTACGATTATTTATAACATTGTACGATCACAAATTTTCAGAAAATTTCTGATTTTGAATGGAAGTACGATTATTTTACTTTGCCGTGTACGATAATTTTTTCCATGTATTTTCCGAGTTTGTATGGTTTTTGTACATGTGTATGATTTTTTTTTAATTTAAAGTAAACTAATTACTAATTACTAATTTTTATTTGGGCGATTATTGATTCACTCACTCAGTATTTTTGTCGCTAACTTAGTATTTTTTCGGACGATTTAGTATTTTATTCGGACACTTGGATTAACTGTCCTACTGTTAGTTGCCCATTTTACGTATTAAGTCATTCTTAATTTGGTCGCTAGTTAAGTTAATTTTTCGCAAACAAAATATACCGCTGTCCGGTTTCTTATTTAAGTATCTGATCAACTGTCGTTCATATTTTATTCGCCATTTGTAAAGATATTTAATAAAAGTTGATTTAAAATTGAGCGTGTCTTGCATTACCTAAATGTCCTTACACAAGTTTACATACATTATATAATAATAATATCCTATTTGTAATCTTCTTTGGCACAAGTCTATATTCCATTTCGGTATCAACCCTAGCGTTAGACGATCCGTCTCAAATGTCACCGGCGTTCGAACTCTCACGGACACGAAGTGTCACCGCTGTGACAGTGATAAAATAGCCGGTAAAACTCGATATTTTTATTTCAGTGTATTTTTTCAAGGGAGTCCAGGGAAATATTCTAATGACACGCGCATTATATAAGTAGATCAATCTGGAGCAATTAATTACATCGATGTTGCTTGATATTTCCTGGTGTGATTGGTATTATTGGTCGTATCTTAGCAACAGGTGGCTTTATTTTGAAATTTTGCACTCGTGACGTCATATTTGGTGGGGATTGCCAGGATTAGCGCAATTTTAGTTGCTCGTGTAAGCGCGCCATAACTTCACCAAGAAAAATCAGATAGCAGCCAGCAATTGCATACCTAACGTAATATTCGCGTGTACGTACGCGTAAAGCGTATTATCTAAACTAGCTCTAAACAAGTTATTTAATGCGTGTTATTAGTTTACCACAAATTTGGATACATTTTATACTTTTCTTGCTAACTAAACTAAAATACTAACTAAGTAAGTACCTACCTAATAATAAGTCAATGTCTACTCTATAATGTGCGCACGGTATTATGCTTTTAAAACCAGTCATAACTAATGCTAAAAATAAAATTGTCCTTCTAAATATGTACTATACGAATACATACCTACTTAAAGCCATTAACTTTTTACGACTACTTAGGTACTTGCTCAATAAACACAAGATTTTTATTAATAATAGTATTTTAGAATCCTGTTACGTTTCGTACCTCGACTCTACTTAACTGACTGTTAGTTACGTTCAACAAATTATGTTTACCTAACAATCGTTTTTACATCTACGAGTACAACTAGCTTAAAAATGAATACACTTACAAGTATTTACGAGTGATAAAAAATTCTTACATAATAAAGTTCCAGAACTCTCAGCACCCGAATAAAAAAAATTAAATTACATAATAAGTGGGTACATACTTACTTTAGTGTATTTAACTTCTGGAGCCATATTTGCAGTAACACAACACAACCGACACACACTCAAGTTGTTATGACTATAGATAGCCGGCTAAACGACGAGACTGGTTATATCAACACAAACACAACAACGTTGTATAATACCTACATACAACGAATGATAATGTATGTATGAGCAATCATTGAAATATTCGCACAGTGGTCGAATCAAGACAAAATGTACTCACTATACTCAGCTGTTTAAACAAATTAGTTGTACTTATATGGTTTTACACATTTTTGTATAATGTTATTTTATGTGTGTTGACTGCAACCAGTTTAATAGGTAGGTACTTTAAAGATGACTTTAACTGCAATTAAAATTATTTACTTAGTAACATTTTGCAAAAAGGCAGACTTCCGTTTTTGTTGGGAACATTTATAAATGATATAAGTAGAAGTAGAATGCGAAAATGCTTAAGGGCATTTTTTTCTCAATTAACACATTTATGAAGTAATACAAAAATGACACGCAAGTCGTTATGTCTATAGCAAAGAGCCAACAATGGACCGTGCGCCGGCGCAGCCCGCCCGTATCAAATCAAAGTGTTCTCAGTTATATGTGAATTTCTGTAAATAAAGCTGTTAAAGGAAACATATTATTTGTTTATTTATTGTTTACATTACTCAGTAAAATAAAACAGCCGGTCGCAATTACCTAATGTTCATTCATAGTTTTTGTCAATAGTAAAGTACAATGAACACCAAAACAAGCATAAATGTTTCACTATAAAATCTTTATATAAAGAAGTGTTAAACCTAGAATTCTGGGTTCAGGTATCATTAAATTCTCTTTTAAAAAAAGGCAAAGGACTTCAATAAAGTCGGCGATCAAACTGGATTATACACGAAGTCGTGGACGTCTACTAGACTAGTCCTCCCTTATTTATTACCTACGAAAGCACAGTAGAACTCGAAGAAACGGTTATTATGACTGTGAGTTTGACATATTTTGGACTGTACAAAAGTAGGTGTTGGACTTAGAATAATTACGTAACTAAAGAAAGATGTCTTCATACAAGCGCTGTATCAAAAGTGAAGCACAAGGTACTTATTGGATTATAAAGAAATACAAATGGATGTGTTATCAATAATTTTTATTATAATATTATTCATTATGACGACTATTCTGAACGATTTACACCTTAGGAATGCATGAAATGAGTACAATCTAGTACACGTAAACAAATAAATTAAGTACCGTAGAAAGTTTAGTCGGAATCTGTAACAATTACCTACACCGTGTAACAAAATTTGTTTAAAAATAATGTTTATCATACAAAAGATACATTTAAATGTTTGAAAGCAAATCTCATAACACGATGTAAAAAAAATATAGACTATGGTTTATCATATAAACCTATAAATTCATTTTATGTACTTTTACAGCAAGCTCTGTAAGTGCCTACTAAATAGTGCCTCGGTAATTTATAATTATCTAAGTAAGTATATACAAAAACTAAAGTAAATGCAATATTTGTTGGCTTGACTTATCGGTCATCATGGGATTTACATTACAATAATGAAAAATATAAAGAAAAAAACATATTTTAGTAACTGTCACATAACATCAACGTACTTATATCTTTATTTTATATCTCTGGTAGGAATAGTATTACGATCACAAAACACAAGAAAGACGTTAAGGGCCCCACCTAATTACGTATATTACGTTATCAACGGACTGATAAGTCCGCCTGCAGGCAACAGCCTGTCAGACGGCCACACACTTACAGTTTTACATACAAAAACCGAATGACAGGCGGCCTGTTCGATCGAGGACTGTAGGTGGCTTGCCGACAGACTGACCGCCGCCGGGCGTGGAGCCGTTGGAACCCTTTGCTAAAATAGAAAACCTTCCATTTTATTTTATCTTTGTACGATTTTGAATATACGTTATTTACAACGTGTTAATGCAATAACTGAAAAGCCCATACACCCTTATTTTTTTATTTAAGTACCTAAGTAAAATAGAATTCCATAGAAAAAAATTTTTAGATAACCTTCCAAGATATTCGTGCTCATATGTGTCTGTGACTTTCTGACAGATTTTAAGCTCTGAATTTTTCTTTAAATTTTTACTTTTTTGCATTCACAATGCAATTCACAGTCTCATCGGAGCTGGTTGTGAGACGGGTCGATTTTTTCTAAATACTTAATTTTCCATTTCTCTGAATTTATTTTTAATTAACCCCTATAAGAATATGTGGAATCGATTCTACTCTTTATGCTGATCAAACTATTTTCTCAGTTTCGCTAAAAGTATTAACACGTTGTATACGTTGTCTTGGCAACTAGCTTTTTCGATTCACGCTTCATTCAGTACAAAATGCGTGACATGCGCATTCTAATCTCTTGTGTTTTGTGGCTGTACAGAAGTCATTTAGTTTGACTCGAAACTAAATGACTTCTGTAAACATCGCGCGAGACGCTGTGCAGTAGACAATTTTCGAGGGGTGAGGAGTGCGGGTGGGAGAGGTGAGGTTGCGGGGTAATCTACTGCGCATAGCGGCTTACTTCACAACGGCCAAAAAGATTGACTCGAACTGTACACACATGGCACAAGCCACTTGTTGGGATATCATTTTAGTTGTACCTCTACATCAGGATTGTTGCCGTAAGCATTAAGCGAAATATTTAAGTAGTTTTTTGTGTTATATTATATGTATTTGTATAATGTAATGAATGTACTTGATGATATAATTTATGTTGCTTTATTTAAATAATCACTAATAGTATAATACCATTACAATATTTAATTTACTCAAAGCAATAAGAGCGGTTGATGTTAAAAGCGAGATGGTGTTGTCTTATAAAAGCTTCATTGAGCAGAAATGATAAAAGAAATTGTTTTATTTAATTTTGGGTCAGTCTTAATTTACGGAATTACATTAAAATGATTTGATTTGAAAAAAAAAATTGATACCGGTTCAAGGAGTCTCATAATAAATTTTCATTCTCATTAAATGAAAATATTAAATACGTTATATTATAACACATAGAAGAATCTCATTGGAGCATATTTGTTCACAAAACGTGAAATGAGGTTTTATATCACCTTTTTCCAAAGATGCGATAACGCTACAAACGACGTTACTTCTACGATAATGATAAGATGACAAATACCCAGACATTGTACACATAATAAATCCTCCACAATTTACTGATTTAGTCACAAAGGTGTTTTGTAGAATGCGAGGCTTCAGTACCAATTAAGTACTCAAATTAAATGACTATTTAGAAGAGTTGCATTCGAAGTTAAAACAAATTAAAACTAAATGATCGTTGGTTGAAAATATTTTGGCGAAGTACAGACACTTAGAAACGCATGAAAAACGAGAATCTTATCTAAAAAATCGTGATAAAAATTTGTGTGACTTTATTTGTGCTTGAAATCATATGAATGATTTAAAATTTGGTTTATCTAATTAGGCATCACCTATCACATCATAACCTAATCTACAACCTCTAATTTAAGTATAATACTAGGTACTGATTCTTTATATACTTTAGCTGTCAATATATATATATATATATATATGAAAAATTAGCACATAGACATTTGTTAAAATAATGGATGGTTAAACACAACCAGATTTAATACCCATGCAGTCACTAATAATAATTTTCTTGTCACAAGAATGACTTTACATTGTAAAACAACATTAAATGTTAACTTCTAATTTTTAATATTTTTAAGGTGGTTTCATACCTGACTCTCGCAATTATAAAATCAACAATATATTGGGATATGTGTTACAAAAAGGTACAGCGTTATCTAAATAACATTCAAACAATTTCTGTACAAATACAAAAATATATTAGTTGTATATTAAATATGGCATTACTCCACAAATATACAATAGGTACTACAAATTAATGGTGTACCAATCGATAGAAACTTTGGTTATATCTAGTTAATACAGAAATAATGTAATTAGTAAGTAATAATCATACATTTGTGTATAGACATGGAATGTGTAAATCACAATAATTATCAAATTTGCATCACTAGGTCATTCTAATTTATATGAATTCGAATACAAAATGTGCAGTAATAAAGTAAAAATGGCACAAATTTTTGTAACAGCACATAATGCATCAGCGGCAGCATATTTTATTATGTCATAATTTATGTTATATTTTACGAAAGATATCGATTAATTCAATACCCACAAAAGCATGAAAGTTTGTCATATTTCCAGTCAAACATCTGGTGATAAATTGCTAATTCTTAATCTCTTAAGAACGAAGACTATTTAATTCTCATAGTTTTAAGACAAAAAAAAACAAATTTAATAAAGCCACATTTTCAACAAATACACATGTTTCATAATTGAAAACTAAATAATTTCCAATCAAATTGTAAAATTACATGTTCGTTGCATTTAAATTAATAAACGATTAGTTGCCTATTTATGTAATGTTGAGCCCTACACATCAATCTTTCTCAAACACAAACTAACTAATAAACATAATCTTAACCATAATATAAAATCAACAGTCGTCTAACTTCGCTATTTTATCAGGAAAGAAGAAGTAAAAGTACCCTATTACTCATTTATGACTAATAACATAAAACAATAAAAAAAAATGGTTTAGGGAGCTACCAAAAATTACAATTTTATAATTTACTTTAAGGCATAATTACGTACGGCGAACAACTGCTCAGAATTTATATGAAAACCTAAACAACGCAAGCGACCACGTCGCGCGATTTGTGGGCGTGGCTGGCATATAAATTCATACTAAGGTAAGCATTAGGTCGCGGAGTCGCGACCCGGTCGCCTACATCGGAATTATACATTAACACGAATAATTACGTGAAATCTCTATATTTTTCATATTAATATTTGACTCTAAATCTGTACCATCAGTTTCAAATACGACACTCGAGTATGATTCGAATATCGGAACCACATAACACAAAGGTTGGAAGTAGTAAGGGGGCGGGGCGCCACCCATTTGCGCGAAACACAGAAGCAGACCATACATTTTCCTTTGTAAGATTTTGAATATTTTCACGTTGTCATGGCAACTTGTTTATTAGTAAGGCAATGCTTTTTTCAATGCGGTTCAAATGCTATTAGGATACAACCTTTTGGACTGGAGCGTGACACATACTAATAGCGCGTGTGGAGCGTCACACATACTTATAGCGGCGGGCGCGAAGTGTATGTGTACTACTCGGTCGAGCTAACATGACACCTGCAGGTTATATCCGTCCCTCTCACTCTCCAGGCATGACAGAATCGAGTGAAAGAAGTAGATTAGGGTTTCAGGTGTCATGTTAACTTGACCGAGTTGTACAAGTCTGTGTCATTGTCGCGACGCAACTACAGTGCGACAGCGATTTCCGTTCCGGTGATAAGCTTTGGAACTAAAACAGTTTCCATACGATAGTCTATTTTGACAGCTAATTTCGTATTGCAAGCAGTGATCGGAAAACCCATTTATAAGGTTAACCGGTATAAACGGTTAACAGGTCATTCTGTTAACAGGTAAAATCGGTTAACAGTTCATTCGGTTAACAGGCAAAATCGGTTTACAATTCATTCGGTTAACAGGTATCATTGGTTAACAGTTAATTCGGTTAACAGGTTATGAGTTCATTCGGTTAACCTTTTAAAACTGTTAGGAGTTGGCTGTAAGCCAGCGCGTAGGTATTGACGAAGCTAATCTGTGTCTCCGCTCTACCTAGCACGAAAAAATTGTAATTCAGAAAATTTATAAAATTAATAATGTTACTGTTTTTTTTGTCAGAAAGTAACCTTACGTAGGTATTTGATGCTTTTAATTTGCCATATTCGACATCTGCGGGCTGATGCAGCATCCTAAAGATAATCGAAGGAACTCCTTAACATTTCAACGTAACCACTTCGATTTTGGGCTCGTTTGAATCGTCTTGATGAATACTCTTGTGTTAAGTAGTTTCCAAGATCTGATGCTAGGGTCAGGAAGTGTTTGATGGAACTCCTCAACAAAATCAACGTAACCACTTTGAGTTTGGGCTCGTTTGAATTGTCTTGATGAGAACTCTTGTGCCAAGTAGTTTTCAAAGTCTATTCCTGGAGCCAGGAAGTGGGTGATGGAACTCTTTAACGATTTAACGTAACCAGTTTAGTTTTGGGCTCGTTTAAATTGTATTGGTGAGAACTCTTGACAAGAAAACAGCAAAGCAATGTTTAAAATATTAAAAAAATCCGAAATTGCGCCCAACTTTTTTGTTTGTGGGCTAATTTTGACAAAACTCGGTTTTTTGTACTATTTTGTCAAGAAAACAGCAACGCAATGTTAAAAATATTGAAATATTTAAGATGGCGGCCAACTCTTTTGTTTGTAGGCCGATTTCGATGAAACTCTGTTTTTGGTATTATTTTGACAAGAAAACAGCAACGCAATGTTAAAAATGACAAAAGGTCGAAACAGTAATAATAATAAACTAATAATACTCTGCCAAATATTCAACTCGAAAAAGAATACAAAGTCGGTACAACAATTTGTCTAAAAAACAAGATATTGACATTTTCTCGTACAAATTAAAAACATTTAGACGCAATGTTCTTGATTCTTTTGTTCCTCGGTCCTGTCCACTATAAAAGACTTGTTTTTTATTTTCTTATTCAGCTTATTACTTTACTTATCTAATTTGTTTTAATTGAATTTTTTTATTTAATTTAATTTTGATTTTATTTTGATTAATTTAATTTTTATTTTTAATTTTCTATTTTGATACTTACTGAATTTATTTTGTGCTTTTGTTTTGATTCTGCAATTTATTACTTTTTTTTATTATAATTTTATTTAGATAGCTGCTTGCTATTTATGAATTTACTTTGATTTCTTAGATAATTAGTATTAATTTATTTTTATTTTAGTTAAACTTGTATTTTTTATTGCATGCCGTGACTGCCTTTAATTAAGCCAGCACTTAGCTTCAATTTTAGTCATATCATGTATTCGTTCCATGTAATGGTGTATGTCTTGTTGGTAGTCCTATAATAAATAAACAAGTAAACAAATAAAGGGAATAATAATAATAACCCTTGCCATAGTAGGTGGCGCTCTGCTATGGTCGACAGCCTTTCTCTTGCAACTCGTGAAAACGATTTGAAAAGAATAAAAGTAAAAAATACAAATAAAAATGCTACCCAGTTTCAAGTTGTTGTAGCAGAGTCTATGACTCAGAACACATCATCGGATAATTCCCGAGATCCGACCCAAATACCCGAGTTAAGTAACTCGACTCCAGTTAGGCGAAGTAGTAGAAAGACAGAATAGGTACATACCATCACTACACATATCTGACATACAGGAACCTTTTAGCCCAGCAAGTACAACTTCATATACTCTATCATTAGTAACAGTAGAGGAAGACTTGTCAGACGGTCCAGAATTTAATACAATAGCTCCTAACTTAGATGTTGCGCGGGAGGGTAACCCCCTATTGCCGGTATCCACTAAGGCAGGGAAAAATGGAGTAGGCATGAAATGGAGCACAGAAATTAACAAGTTTATTATGCGTTCTTATTATTATATCACTAAACTCGAAACAGACCACTTATAGGAAAATACTTCATGAACTCTTTTGCAAACAATATCCCTACGTAAATGTATCCGAACAAAGAGTATCAGACCAGAAGAGAGCAATAATAAGTACCAAATATATTTCAGTTATAGAACTAAATCATTTAAGAGAAGAAGCAAGAAAGAAAATATTTGTAGAAATAATACACTGCAAAACAATAGACCCAACACTTTTAATACAAATGCCAAACTCACCTACAGAATTTCCAGATTCACAAGAAAACCACACGAAAAGTCAAAACAGTCTGTTTTTCTCTACTCCAGAAGGCAACACTCAGACAGATAACTTATACATCGACACCAACAGAAAACACAACCCTGTATATAGAAAACGAAATAGATTGCTTCGATGTATCTCAAAAAAATACAACCTTTACGACACAAAATCTATATGATAAATTGTTCACTTTACAGAGGAACTAACCCAACATCTAGACCAAAATCACAAAAGTTAAAATACAGTAAAAACCTGACAAGACTGCTAAATGTATTTAATGAACAAATATTGAACCATTTTATTTCCGATGATTTACAGATGAAGATATCCATTTACTTATATACTGTACAGCACTCACAATTGGTCAAGAAAACGAACCTAATTCAAAACAAACAAATGAAAGATCTTTCAACAAAGATCGAGGTAAGCTAGGTTGGTAAAGTAGATTACCAACCTAGAGACATAGACACACTGAGAACAGATATAGGTAAACTAGCACAATACATAAATAATAATAGATCGAAAAGAGTCACAGAACGAGTAGAGGAAATATTCAGAAACAAAAGGTAATATACTAAACATGACAGTAATAATAAGAAACCTGACGAATTCCTAGACACACTTAAACAGAGACTAGCACTTAAAGTTAATAGACTAGTAGATATTATAATAAATTTTTGAAAAGGAAATCTGATAACAAACAATTCAAAACATGCGAAAAATCATTCTACAGAAATTTTGGCTCAGGTAATACACATATTGATAGTTCAAAGATATAAATTGAACAATGCAAGACCAAAGCACTACACGGTCGACACCCCCATGAATTGCAGCAACCACATATTGATGCTGAAGCCTCGAACGATTGTTACAGATTAGTGCACTTTTTCCGGAAACCGAAGGATTTGCCATTGCAATTCAAGATCAAGTCATTAATACGAAAAACTACAAAAACATATTATTAAAGACTATAACATAACAGATGGTAAATGCCGTAAATGCCACAAACATCCAGAAACTATTCAAGTAAGTAGGTATACTGACCTAAAAGATGAAATATTGAGGGTTTGGAGACAAAAGTTTATATTGTCCCACTAGTCTTATCGACAATTCTAGACACGGCCCGGATAGTGAGAAGGTTCATGTCTCTGGATCCTTAACCATATAGGTAGCCGGGACCCTGATCTTGCGACCGTTGAGGAACTGCATTTTTGTATTTTTTAGTGTGATATATTGTAAAAGTTTTATGTTTAGAAATATAGTTTTGTATGTATTTTAAATAAATAATAATAATAAATAGTTTCTTACAATAACACCAATTATCTAGCTCATAAGTAGTTATCATTGAGAAACTGTGTTATGAAAACTAGATAACGGTTAAATATATACTTATATACTTTTTTTACATACTTAATTTAATATACATAGTTAACACCCAGACCAAGACAAAAGTTGGCCGCCATCTTGGATTTTTAATATGTTTAACATTGCGTTCTTGTTTTCTTGTCAAAATAGTAGCAAAAACCGAGTTTCATCAAATACGGCCCACAAACAAAAGAATTGGCCGCCATCTAGGATTTATTAATATTTTTAAAATTGCGATCATGTTTTCTTGTCAAAATAGTACCAAAAACAGAGTTTCATCGAAATAATTATTTTATTAATTTAATTTCGTATTACCTACCAATATGTACCTACCCGGAGTAGATCCACCTACAGTCTTCACATTTTTTAATTTGTGACCTCCCTTCCGTACTAACGTAAATAAATACCTATACCGGCGTCAGTATCGCCCAACTTCAAGGTCGTCTTTCTACTGCTGTATGGAAAAATTGGTTAATACTGTGGTAATAAGGTGTCTAGGGAAATACATAATGACATTATAAATAAAGTAAAACAAAAAACCCCAGTAGAAAGCATAATTCAGATTTTCCTACAGGAACGGGTATCACCGTGCGAAGCAGCTAGTCAATATTAATCGTTATCATGATTAACGCTTACGATTGATAATCGTAATCATCAAAATTATGATTACGACTAATTAGTTTTAATCGTTAGTCACGACTAACGTCGTGTAGTCCACGCGGGCAAAGCCGCGAGCGGAAGGCTAGTTAGCTTAGCAATGAAAGAGACATGCGTGGCGCGCGCGTACGGCCGGCTGGCCTACGCGCGGAGGCGCGGCGGGGTGGCGGCCGGCGGCGGCGTTCAACGAAACGAATCGGGCCGAGCGATTTTGAACTTTACTTGCAATAACCTTTATCAATTCGGTTACGGTTACGGTTAACCGATTGACGAATAAACCGAAATTTTTCTGTATACAGTTGTACCTGTTAACCGATATTTTTAAGGGTTATTAACAGATACATTTCGGTGGGTTAACCCTAACCGTCCGATCACTGATTGCAAGTGGCTCTTCTGTCACGGATGTCACCGGAACAGACAGGATTGTGGGACTATACAAAGGGTATCATAATAGCATTTGTTTGTACCGGATAGTACGTTACATATTCCTTCAATCCTCATTCTTGTGTTCTGAGGTCTGAACTGAGCTACCCTGATTTTCTTTTATATTCCGCTCAAAATAAGTAGCTGTCAAAAATTAAATTAAATACAATCTGAGGCAGTTATAGCATACAAACTGCATCAAGAATGTAGTGAGTTTTAAGTTTTTAAAAATGGTACCTCAAATATCGTTTAAATTATAAAGAAACGCAAGAGATATCTCATTCATTGTATACAATATAACTTATTATTCTTTTTTAGATTTTAAAATTTAGTTATCTTGATTTTTATTATTTGACATAATGCCTGGCTCCTTTTTAGAGAAACATTACATCTAATCTAAGACACTTTTAAAATTAATATCTATAGCTCGGAATGTACTCTTAATACAAATATAAATGTTTTAAACCAGAATAATAATAAATATAAGCCCTAATTCCCAATTATTCGGAAAGGGAATCGGATTATGTGCTTTACCTGAGTCTATTATGAAGTGGCAATGCATATGTCGCAGTAAGATAGAAAAAGCCGTGATATAGTTCTTTATATCTCTAGGGATATAATTATTATATACCGGGAGATAGTTAAACGAAAGCAACAAGAGTTCTGTGGTGTGAAAAAAAAAATAACCACGAAGTTTAATGCGATCGCTTTCTAACCTATCACGTGTTCTACAGGACTACACTCATAAAATTATTTCATTAAACAAATCTAGTAATATAACTATATCACTAGTAAGTATTATAATTATATTCCTAGTAAGATAGTTATAAAAAGCGATTCATTACTATCTTACGGTACATAATTATATCCTTAGGGATATAACTATATCACGGCTATAGCTATCTTACTGCGACACATACATTCCACTGTGGGAAATGTTTCCACAGATTTGTGTATATGGGGGCTGACTAAAGGCATTCCGTGTTGGCAGAAAAATTCGCGAAGTCGAGGTACAGTCCCCTGGTGGAAACGTTTCAGGTTTGTGTTTTAGGGGGCTGAATAAAGGGATTCCGTGTTGCCAGAAAAATAAGCGAAGTCAGGGTAACTCAGTGTCTCTAATATGGCATCTTATGTATATCAGTTCAACTACATCAGATGGTTTGTACATATCGGTCATTTAACTAATATTAGAAAGATTTAGACAAAACAATATTTAATTGACTACACCTCTTTTACCTAACGAATATAAAAATTGAAGTATAATATTTAGGCGTTTATTAAAGCCGCTGCCATTTATATATTTTACGAACACGAGTTTGCTAAAGCAAGCGATATAATTTAGACCGTTTAATTCTACGTGTTAAAATGTTACATTTTATGATACAATAATAAAAGATTGGCTCATTTTGCCCTAAGTACTTACAGATGCCGTATCCTGTCCTGCTTTCAATTATATACAGCACAAATCATACTAGTATAACGATATAAACATGCATCACAAAAGCTTATAAAAATTGTATTACAAAATAAAATATTACATCCGTATAGCTCTCCTTACACAAGCGAATTGTAGTACAATTTCAAAAAAAGTTAAACTTTCTAACATTACTATATACAGAAATAGGTTTTACGTAACGCTAAATAACTATAGGCCCATTCTTTTAATTAGTAGTCAGTGAAATAAGCTTGGAACATTATCGTATGGCATTGAAAGCGCAGCAAGCTTAAATTGGCTATCAATGTAATTTTGTCCCTTTCATATACCACTTATATAAGTGAGACAGCAACACGCGCTGTCGCGAATGAGAAATGACAAAATTATCTCATGGTGCGCATGCTAGACCTACTGAACACGAAAATGAAATAAAAGTACTTAACGAGTTTTCAAATTGTATCGGAGGGTTGATAAAAACTAAAAAAAGCTTTATTCAAAAAAGCAATACTACATACTTTACAATAATCAAAGTCATAGACGAACTCAAACTTATTTCACTGGCATTAAATTTCCCAATAGGCCCGCTAATTTTCACTAACTATATACGAACGTAGCTCGAACATTCCTTGTCTGTGCGGCCACGGGACAAGTGCCCTAGTGGCGCAGGCAATAAGGGCTACACTTGCGTGACACAGTGCGCTAGTTTCTCGATCTCCGACTGCAATGCTTGCCTCTTGTCTGACTCTGCTTTAAGCTTCGAGGTTAGATCTTCGAGCGCCGCGTTGAACATTGAGTTTTGAACTTCGATGAGCTTCTCCAAATTTGATATCTGTTAAAAAATAAACAAATTAATCACATGGGAAATTAGAATTACTTTTCAATAAGAAAATGTTGCTACTAAACTAAGTACTTTTTGCTCCCACGGAAATATGCATGGAAAAACAAACAAATACATGCCTACAGTCCCTTTTAAAGGAAAAAAACAAACATTTTAGCTCTTGTCGGAAATGCGAAAAGAAAATTGCAGAGAAAATAGACATGGATGAAATGATGATAGAAATGTGAGTAAATAATCTTAGAAGAAATTCAACATGTAAGTAGATTGAATTCTTATACGAGATTTTTTATGTAAGGCGCTGGTCTGCAACAAACGCCTTAGGTCGCGTCCGGCGTCTACACTTGACGCCGCGTCCACTGGACGCGGCGTCAGTGTACCTGCGATGGTCACTCTCAGACGCGGCTCTCAACCAGGGGGGGCTCACTCCGCAATTCAATCGACTGCGCGCTGTCTACCGCGAGGTAGAGAAATCACGGGTGTCACGTGCGCTCAGTTGTGCATGCGACGCGACGCCACGCGAGAAAGAAGTCACTTAAGTAGTATACTTTCGGCACACTTTCGCGCCAAAACACAAGTGTGTTACCTTGTGGTTTTACCCATAGCAAAATGCGTAATATTAAACATTATTATTGTGCGGCGACAGAAAGAGACCGGATTAAAAATTTCATAATCTTAGAAAACCTGAAAGAAGTTTTTTTGTGTGACTATACTGTCTTATTCTATAAGTATCTATAATACTTAATGATCCGAATATTTGATTTAAGGACCCCGCCCCACCTTAGCCTAGGTAATTACGATGAAAATAAAAATCGACAAAGTGATTCTCGCTTTGCAGCGTGACGCTAGCGCTCATCGCCGTGGCAACCGTGGCGTGGCGCACATAGGAACTACGCGGACGCACGCTGCGCTGTTACTACCTACTTACTTACCTTAGCTTTTTCTCACTTCACGATAGACGTTATCAGACGCCTAATGAAATAAGTCAATGAGACGCACCGACGGATGCGCAATTCGTTCGTTGCCAGGCCGTTAGAGTATTCGCCCGGACAGTGAAAGGTCGTCGGTTCGAGTCCCATCGGGGCTAGTTGTGAGACGGGTCGACTTTTTAGCGACTCCGTAGCTCAGTGGTTAGAGCATTTGCCCGGACAGTGAAAGGTCGTGGGTTCGAGTCCCATCGGAGCTAGTTGTGAGACGGTCGACTTTTTCTAATACCTACCTACTTCATTTTCAATTTTTTCAGTAAGTAAGTAACAAAAATTTAACTGTGAATGCAAAGAAGTAAAAATAAAAATTCTAAGCATTCTGTATTTAAAAATCATTTGCGCTATTTGTGATTCCTTTTACTTACTTCGTCGTAACATTGCAGTCGAGTCGACCCTAGTGCGGCAACCAAGACCACCCAAAACCAATTTGGCTTAAGCGTTTCCGAGTAATAGAACCGTATTACGTACAGCTACGGTTCAATATCGCTTGTAATGAACGGTAAATTTGTTAGGCAGGCGTGCGGGTGCAAATTATTTTAGACCTAATTGTCGCGTGGAAAAGATTGATAATTCATTGTTTGTGTTTCGGAAGTGAGCCTTCTGCTACAAATATTATTCTGTGTCTCAACGCAAATTACGATCAGTTTCTCGCACGCGCTCAATGCGAATGAACGTGAAGTTAAATATGGATGAACAAACAATTTTAGGAGTTCTTCTAGAAGAGGAGGAGGATGATGATGTTATTTTACAAATGTTATTTTTTGGTTTTTTTTACCTAATACCCTAAAAAGAAAGTAGGTACTAACTATGCGTTTAAATATTTAGGACACAGATACTTTGTAGCCTGGAGAGGACCATAGGCTACTTTTTATCCCGGAAAAATATCACATTCCCGCGGAATAAGGTAGTGTAGTCCACGCGGGCGAAGCCGCGGGCGAAAAGCTAGTAAATAATAATTCTAATAAAAATGCAACAACGAAAAAAATAAACTAAATAACTTTTTTGTTAAATTCCACGCAGATGAAGTCGCGGGCACAGCTAGTTTCGTCGCCAATTTACAAATCTCCCTCGTAAATTTCACCATCTTGATCAAAAACGCGACGTCTCCGTACGCAAGAATGCTCCGAAATGACTGCGTAGGCAGCGTACGACGCGGCGCACGGCGCTCGTGCGCTGCGTCTGGCGTGTGAGAGAGACCACTACAGTGCATTTCCATAGTAAGCATTCGGACGTCGCGCACAGCGTCACGCCGGACGCGACCTACGGCGTTTGTTGCAGACCACCGCCTTAGGGTGCGTTTCTACATAAACGCTGCGTGGAGCAGATCTCTATTTCCATACATTTGACAGTTAAGCTAATACCGCTACCGCTAGACACCGCTTGTTATGCCAAATGTATGAAAACGCAGCTCGGCTAATGTGGTGGTGTAATCCAGTTTGATTGCCTGCCTAACCATAGGCGACTCTTTAGTGTCCTTTGATCTCTCGGGAAAACCTGGTTATTCATAAGCGACTCCAAAAAAATTTAATTTTGGTACCTTCAAATAAACCAGCATCGAAACTTTTACAATTAAAAAAATTCTTGTATTCATACTTATGTAAACCGTAAATGAGAAACAAGGAGGTACGTATGTAATTATCTAAAATTAAAACGTCTTCTCTTTAAACGCCCATGCCCAAAACCCCAAATATCACAATACGTGTGTGTGCAAGTGTATGTTTGTGTGTTAAATTAAATACTTAGCATCACCAGTAGGGCTAACATGCTACAACGAGTTAGCACGAGATAGTTTCTCGCATTACTTTCGACCAATCAGATTGCTCGTAGATAGCGCGCGTGACTGCTGATTGGTTGGAAGGCGCGCGACAAACTATCTCGTGCTATCTCGTTGCCGTCATGTTAGCCCTACAGGTGATCAAAGTGGAATAGACACGCACCCTAAGGTTAGACTTTTGCAAAGAACCAATACGCTTAACTTACCCTATTATTGAGTTGTGCGATTAAAGCGTCAGTTCCTTCACCCTTGTCATTCTTCTCCTTATCTTCTTTGACAGGACTCTCAACCTTCTCTACTTTGTCCAACTTCAGCGAATGTAGTCGCCTCTCTAGCGTGTTCGAAGCACTCTTATCACTCAAGACTGGTTTCTCGACTTTCTCTTCGACTTTCTCAATTCGTTCGAGACTGTTCTTTTCGAAAACGCCCGATGACCGGTTGATTACGTTTTCGATTTTTTCGGAGGTGACTACTGTTTTTTCTGTTCGTGAGTTTGGTGAATTTTCTAAGTCGGCGGTGGGACGCGCGGACGCGACGGGCGGGGGCGGCGCTTGCGGCTTCTTTATTTCGTCTAACATCGTCATTAGGGTCCGACCTGGGAAAATTATGTACCTAATTATTTAATTGTCATATTCTCTGTTAGGTCTACATTAATTTGATGCTTTGGTTGATCAGCTTCTCTCTTAATGTCGGCGTAAGCATAAACATCTGTTCGGGAGAGCGATAACAAGCACTCAAGTGTTTTGTTTACATAAAAAGGGGCAATAAATAATAATTGATTTTGAACTTTATAGCTACATATTAAAGTTCAAAGTCAATTGGTGAGTTTTACAGGTAGTACAATCAAGATTACTTTGTGTAATTTATCAATTATAAAAATTAAAAATCACGTCTATTTTATCTTCTGCTGTTTTTCACTTACTTCGGTGGCATTAGATGCCTTATGTATGACGTAAATAAATATATCAAATCAAATAACATGCATGCTTATATAAGTTAATATACGAGTAATCTATTATTACCTGCAGCGGTTGGCGAATGTACGGTTGGTTTGGGCGGCGGCTCTTCTCGTTGTGTCGTGTCTTTTTTAGAGTCCAGCGAATGACGTACTTTCGTCGTCTACAACAAAAAAGTTTAAACTAGATATCGACCAACTAACGGCCAGAATTAATAACCTATCTACAGATAGGGATAGGTGCGATCCAGATTAGTTGCTAGGCAACACCTAGCAACACCCTGGCAACTGTCGTTAATTCTATGTTAATATCAAGCGTTGCATAGCAACTAATCTGGATTGCACCTATCCCTATCTGTGGATAGGTTATTAATTCTGGCCGTAAATCAGTATTCATTCTAAATTTCGAATGACATCGAATTCGGAAATTCGATTTCGATGTCATTTGGTCGAACATTAGATCATGCCAGCTTCATCTTACTCTAATCTTTAGTAACTATCCGACTTTAGGCAAGCTTATTTCACTCCCCGTGTCGGCACGAAAACGCGGCGGCAACGCCGGCGGTGTAAATCCATAGAAATTAGGTCCGCAAAAGAGCTAAAATATATGCGATAGAAAGAGATGCAACGATTGGCCGTTCGTAATTTGCGCCGTACAAGCTGAATTCTACTTTATTGCGTTATAGTTAGAGTTGCTATTTGACTAAGCGGAGTGAACTATCTGTTACATAGTAACTATTTAGTAATCTGTGCTTTAGGATAGAAATATCAAATTAACCCTTTCGCTGCTGACGTCGAGTTATCTCGTTAGAAAAAATGCTCTCGCATACTACTGTCGAGACATCTCGGAAAACAAAATCTGCCATTTTATACGGAGGGCGTCAATACTAAATTGCTCCTACAAACTGGGCCAAGTTACCTTGTCCCAGCGACCTTTACGATACCAAGTGTTTATTATGTATATAGTTTTTAGTGTTGCTAGCAGTGAAAAAATAAATATTTCTGCACATATTATAAATGAGATATAATCTTATAAAAGCTTACCTGTTTCGATTCGATACGATAATAATAATAAATATATAACAGTATAATATTTACTTGTAAATGGACGATAAATATTATAATTTCTTCATAAGTGCATGTGTTCTGTTGTACCTCTGTGTCTAAGTACCTCATTTTCCATAATTAAAAGCTCACTCACCCACGCGAGGTTGTATGAATAAATGACCGTAATAAATTAGATAGAAAGCAGTTTTAAAAATTAGTTTACCACTTTTCAATTTCAGATAAACAACAAATACCTGTAAATGATACTTTTTAAATGCTTATCTAAAACAGATAGAAAGCTAAGATTCACACCAACCGGCGCGCACCGGCCCGGCCCGGCACGGAGCCGTACAGCCGTCGCGAAATGTGCAGCTACTATGAACCGTAATTCATGTCTACATTTCATTTCTTTTACTTTACCGCATTTTAAAATGCCGTCCGGGCCGGGCCGATGCGCGTCGATTGGTGTAAATCTTAGCAAATTTAGTACTTAGTTACTTACCTCTTCAAAACTTCCTAATATTGACATTCGACTGCTGATTGATGACGTGCTTTTTGACATTTCCATGGAATGTGATGACCTCTTTTCATCTAAGCCGATGTCCAAAATTCTGCAACAAATACACCGGTTAGTATTATATCAATTTTATAACAGTTTCTGTTAAACCATTATCTTTCTTGTTGCTAGTAACATAAAAACCATTTTACCGGCACTTGAATGTTACGGGAATTTTCTAGCGATAAGGACAGTAGAACTAATTGAATCATTACATTCATTACCCACTTTGCTAATTTGTTTGAAAGCTTCGGCTGAAGGTCTTAGAAGCCAGGGAGGGTAAAACTGTTACAATGTTCAAACGTTCAAACAATTTTACCGTTTAAGCGTCAAAACTAAGGTCAATATCATCAAGTTTGAATTACGACCTTATTGAATTATAATATCTGTTAGGAAATAAACTCAGGGTGGGTCATATTCAATTGGCACGACTGTACATTTTTACATATTATTATCCAAAGAAAATATTACAAACGTAATATACATAGTACGAACCAAAGTATGACCAGCTAAATATGGACTTAATATCGTGCACTGTAGATGCACTTTACAGTAACAATATAAGAAAATAGCAGACTGCGCGCGGTAAGCTAGCTTGCCGCAACTTACCGCAAGCTAAAGTGCATCTACAGTGCACGAGATTAAGTACATATTTGGCTGCTCATACTTTGGTTGGGTGGGAGCGGTGCGTTATTAGTGGGCTAAGACCTTAAGGCGATACTCGGAAAAAATGTGCTGAAGCGAGATAGCAATGAGAAAACGACGCGCGCGGGAGCGAGACAGATTTTGCAGATTAGGCAAAAAAAAACACAAAATCACTTCGTATTAAAAAACTACAGCGATTTAAAAAAAATGCTTCTATACGATCCTCAATATTATTGGTGTCCAATAATTAAACCAATTTCCAATAGTGTAAGTAACCCCATTTAAGAATAATCTTCACTTTTCGTACTTTTTAGAGGTCTTTTCGAAAATAAAAAGTGTCGAGGCAAAATCATAAAATCGTGTTTTTGAAACTATACGATTCTAGATAAAGGTATGAAGAAATATATATCTTATTACCAGATTTGTAACAACAGTAACCGTCCTATAGTTTTAAATCAAAAAGTCCATATTTTTCCGAGTAGCGCCTTAAATGCTACATAAAAGGAGACACATTCGGGGCGATGCGAACCGAAGCAATATTCAACTAGCTAGTTTGTTTCGCGTTGGGAAACCCATGTTAAAAGACGCGGAAGCGACCATCCAATTTGACCTTTTTACACAGTAATAACAGTACCTGTCAGTAGAAGATCTCTTCGTATCCCCGAAACTGGTCTTCTTGGCCTGGTTCAGTTTGAGTTCCTCCATCCACGGCGCGCGGTTTTTCTCCCACTCGCGGGCGCGCGGTTTGATCTCTTCCAATTTATCTGCTGGAGGCTTTTCAGT
Source organism: Crambus lathoniellus (assembly GCA_949710035.1). Taxonomy (NCBI): domain Eukaryota; kingdom Metazoa; phylum Arthropoda; class Insecta; order Lepidoptera; family Crambidae; genus Crambus; species Crambus lathoniellus. Next base: position 20,711,344 of record OX453305.1, on the reverse strand, counting down.
CGCTGGAAATGACAATATTTTGGAATACACACAGAAAACCAAAAAAATCCTACTAATATTATACACTAGCTTTCCGCCCGCGGCTTCGCCCGCGTGGACTACACGACGTTATCCCGCGGGAAGTTGATAGTTTTCCGGGATAAGCCTGTGTTCCTCTCCAGGCTACAAAATATCTGCGAGCCAAATCCGTTCAGCCGTTTAGTTGTTTGGATGTTTAGATGTTTAAATGTTTGGATGTTTGTTACTTAATCACGCCAAAACGGAACGGATTTGGCTGAAATTTGGGACAGAGATACTTTGTAGTCTGGGGAGGAACATAGGCTTCTTTTTACCCCGGAAAAATATCAAATTCAACCTTAATAGGTTCAAACTTTTATCAGTACCTAACCCATTATACTTACATTCAACTTTAGCTTCGTGTCCATTGCTGAGTCCTATTTGTAGCGGAGTATCGTCGCGTAGCGCTTGGCTCGGCGGTCGCCGTCTAGGAGCTTTTACCCTAAAATAGTTATGCGAAATTAATGAAATGAACAACTTACATAACATAAACTTCTTTTTCTTATAGAACCAAAGAGTAATATAATTTGGTGCCATTTCTAAGGTTACACGGGCAAATAAAATTGCTCAATTCCTGTCCATAACCGTCACCTATGACGTCACGGTCACGACCACATCAATCAATTTAAGGCGATGGCAAAATGTAACATCCTGTTGCTGACATACGGCCACACTAGGCAATACAAGTAGCCTCCACCGCCCCCGATGAAACTCTCTCGCGAAAACCAGACGTAGTTATACGTATAAACAAGATGGGGGTGAAAGTACCCATCAATACAAATAACTTTTACTATGGGACCAAGTGCCACATTGGGAAAAAAAACAGCTGTTTCATACACTTTGGCCCATTCGATATTGCACTTTTGTATGAAACAGCCGTTTTTTTCGCACTAGGTCCAATAGTAAAAGTTGTTTGTATTGATGAGTACTTTCACCCCCTCAAGTATGTCCCATCTTTAAATAAACACCCTGTATAGAGCAATTAGCAATTAGCAGCGGTTGGGAAGCTCCGGCATATATTTGCGTCCAAAATTCCTCAATGTCTCAAGACTAAGGTCTTTGACCAGTGTGTGTTGCCAGTTATGACTTATGGAAGCGAGACGTGGTCTTTTACTATGGGTCTCATAAGAAGGCTCAAGGTTACCCAGCGAACAATGGAGAGAGCGATGCTTGGTGTTTCCCTGCTCGATCGAATCAGAAATGATGAGATCCACAGGAGAACTAAAACGACCGACATCGCTCGAAGGATTGCTCAGTTGAAGTGGCAGTGGGCGGGACACATAGCGCGGAGAACTGATGGCCGTTGGGGCGGAAAGGTTCTCGAATGGCGACCGCGTACCGGACGACGTTCCGTGGGCAGGCCCCCTACAAGGTGGACCGACGATCTGGTGCGCGGTCGCGGGAAGCCGCTGGATGCGGGCAGCGCAGGACCGATCGTTGTGGAGATCCTTGGGGGAGGCCTATGCCCAGCAGTGGGCGTCGTACGGCTGAAATGATGATGATAGAGCAATTAGAAGCAATATTGAAACAATGCCACAATTTATTGTGATTGCTCCAGAAAGATTACTCACACTTAATTGCCCCACCAATAGAGTTTTCCATTATTAACAGTTAAGGGCACGTACCTCCAAATTATCGAAATCAACCTATTTTTCATTCAAATAAAATCATTCAAAGTAAACAATCAAAAATTCTTTATTATGAGCAGATAAAAATATAATGTTGAAGTTTGATAAACGATCTTGATTATTTTGTGGCTAGAAACACGATATTCGTATCGTAACTCGACAATAAAAAAATTCAAAAACAAAGAAAATTTTCATTATTTTTATATTTTTTTGGTTTTATACTTAGATTATTAATCTCTAATTCACGAATAATATATAGAAAAATAGGTAATGACATATTGTAGACTATTCTCAGGCTACTTTTTCAAAAAGTGAAATTATGCTCAAAATAACAACAAAAACATTGAAAAATGAAAAAGTGAGGTTATTTTCATTACTCTTCACACGTAAGAAAAAGACAAAGACAGAGTTTTTGGAAGATCCTGCCCTTAACTTTATTACTTAATCTACCCACCTGCCAGCCCTCGGGTCGTTAGGCATCGAGTTCCTCATCCACGTAGTCGAAAGTGTTGGCTCGGTTTGGCTTTACTGGCGGCCAACTAGCTAACGCTACTATTGGACATCTACCAACTCGCCATAACTATATCTCTGCATTGTTCAGCTATAACTATATCCAATCCACCCACCTGCCAGCTCTCGGGTCGTTGAGTATCGAGTTCCTCTCCACGTAGTTGAAAGTGTTGGCGTTGTAAATGGCGCTCGGGTTGGCTTTGCCGACGGTCAAGCAGCTAGCGCTACTATTGGACATCCACCAACTCGCCATAACTATAACTCTGCATTGTTCAGCTATAACTATGTCAACCCACCTGCCAGCCCTCGGGTCGTTGAGTATCGAGTTCCTCTCAACGTGGTCTAAAGTGTTGGCGATGTAGTTGGCGCTCGGGTTGGCCATTCTGGCGGTCAGCCAGCTAACGCTTCTACTGGACAACTACCAACCTGCCATAACTATACCCCACAATGTACAGCTATAATTTAACTATATTCACCCACCTGCCAGCCCTCGGGTCGTTGAGTATCGAGTTCCTCTCAACGTGGTCTAAAGTGTTGGCGATGTAGTTGGCGCTCGGGTTGGCCACTCTGGCGGTCAGCCAGCTAACGCTACTACTGGACAACTACCAACCTGCCATAACTATACCCTACAATGTTCAGCTATAATTTAACTATATCCACCCACCTGCCAGCCCTCGGGTCGTTGAGTATCGAGTTCCTCTCCACGTGGTCGAAAGTATTGGCGTTGTTGTTGGTATTTGCGTTGGCCTTGCTGGAGGCCAACCCGTCCGGCCGGTCGAACTCGCCGCTACTGCTGCCGCTGCTCAATGTTGTTGATGAAGACTTCTCTCTATGATACAAATATGTCAAAATTAGTAAGTCATGGAATGGTAAGACTTTGATCTTTTATTATCAGATTCATCGATCTACACTTCTACATCTACATGAGTGTAGATAGAATATGAGTATTGAAAAAGAGGTAAAGTTTGTATAAAGTAAGGCTAATTAATATCTGGAACTACTAAACCGATTTTGAAATGCTTTTTTTACCACTAAACAGCTACATTATTCCTGAGTAACAAAGGCTATTTATCATTGAATTCCCACGGAAAGGAACACAGTGAAAGTACTCGGGTAAAACCGCGTGGTACACCTAGTTTAAAATTAATATAATCACGTAATTAAAGAATGCCCCAAAAACAAGCGAATGTGCTATAAAAATGTCCATGAGCTCTATTTTTTATTCGCTCGGGCACAGCCTTCTCTATCGTCTTCTACAAGCCATGCTATGAAGCGGAACGGCAACATTGCTGTGAACCGGTTTACTCCTCTAAGTACTAAATCCTATGGAGATGGCACCTACGAAAAAGTGAGGCATACCTACACAACATACCGAGAAATGGCGACCGGTCACGGGCCTCAATCATGCATTACTATGACGTCACGTTTTAATGTTGCCAAAAATAGGTCAAATAAATATATTGCTGTCTCTGGAGTATTGGAGGTAAGATAGAACAAGATGGCTGTTTATGAGTACAATGTCGATTTAGCTCATATTTGTATAACGGATAGTTCATATACTTAGAACAATGTGCCATCTCCATAGGATTCAGTATTCGAGGTTTACTCGCTGTTTACCTGTCAAACGGTGTCAAATAGGTTCACTTAAAACTAGAAATGCGACGTTGCCAACTTTATGCGCATCACTTGTAGAAGACGATAGAGAAGGCTGTGGCTCGGGTCGAGCCGAGCGTTCGATTTCTACGATTTTCGTTCGACATCTGAAATTCCGTATTTTTTTATAGCACAAACGACACGTCACTATATTTTTGACGTTCATTCTATTGCTCGCCCGACGCAACAAGTGGGAAGGGACATTCGCTGCGGTCAAGCGATAAAAAAATAAGGAACTTCAAATGTCGGACGAAAATCTTAGAAATGGATCGGCTCGACCCGAGTGAATCAAAAATAGAACTAATAAAAGAAGGCGGGACAAAGCTAATGCTAAATGCCAATACAATACCAGTTAGAAAATTATTAATATATTTGAACCGACTATTAATTTTGAATAAAAAAGATCAAAGCAAAACATGCAAATAAGACTGAACCAAATTATTAAAGTGGTTGAATCTACTTAGTAGACATAATTTACATAGTAAGTAAAGTAAAATATAACACAAACACAAAAAGGAAAAAGTTAAATTAGCGCAAATACGTCTACTGTAGATCACTTACGAAGGAGCTGTTGTGATTTGCCATCTTTTAGCACAAATATGACAATATTTTTATTAATACAATTTATTGTTTTAGGGATAGGAATAATATACAGTTAATACAATATATTGTTTTAGGGATAGGGATAATATACAGTTAATACAAATTAAGATAACTGCCCTTTTTGGCACTCCTCCAATTATTGGCACTTTAGTTCGAAGAAAATAAGATAAAATAGATTATTCAAGTTTGGTATGCATTAAAATGTGAAATAATTACTATTCTCCTGTTTAAAATTGGCACTTCCTCCAAATTGTTAATAACTGGAGGATTGCCCACATTATATTATCACCCTATATTATTAAACATGAGATTTATATACTTACTTGTCGGTGGCAGAGATTATTTTACTCTTCAACCCGCTGAACAAACCGCCGACGCTCGCGGCTGGCGTTGGGCTTTTCTTCAATGGCACTGGCGGTTTCTTTACCTGAACAATTTAATAATTGAAATCGGAACAATATGTTATTAATTGAATTTACTAAATTATGTATTTTATTTATTTTTATTTATTGGGAAACGAAAAGCGTTTATTAACATACAATAAAATATTACATTTGCCAAAGAAGTTTCCACTTAAAATAAACGACGAATAAACTTTAAACTTACGCGCACTAGTTAATTAGTAATAACACAATTATGGCCTATTAAAAACCACCTAATTTCGTACAGACCAATCAAATGTTTTATATTGTTTCTACACTTTTGTATGAATAATGTATCATTGTGTACAAGGTGACTGCATGTAAAGTCAAAACAAATTAGTCTAAAATATAATCTAGTAGCAGAGTAGCTAAAAGCTAGTTTCAGTTTTACTATTAGCCAGTCCTACTTTATTTTTCAATATTCTCAAGAAAAAACTCTACATTGAATAAAACAAAGTCGCTTTCAGCTGTCTCTACGCCTAGATCTTTCAAAGTACGCAACGGATTTTAATGCGATTTTCATCAATAGTCTGGTGGTTCAAGACGAAGATTTACACGTATAATACATCAACATTGGCCCCGTGCGAAGCCAGGGCGGGTTGCTAGTAAAATATAATACGCATAGTGGTTTCCTTACCTGTCCATCTAACGTTCCATCGTTGACAGACTCATTTTGTATAACTTTCTCCGACTCATTTTTGTTTGTGTGCGTAACTGTACTTTGTGTGCTTGACTCCTTGCTTACTGTGTTTTCTTTGTGCAAACTGAGAAAGTAAAGAAAATCAATTTAATGGCTGGTTTTTAAACAATAAAAGTTAAAGGAAATTAGTTTCAAGCTATCTTAATCAATAGATAAGAGTATTAATACTAAGAAATATAGAAAAAAAAAGAAATCCGCTAGCCTTCCAATATGATTTCCGGAGAGAATCCCATCCCATCCGGAAGCCATGTTCGAAAATCTATTTGCGCGGCTAGTACTTTATTATAATCTATTTTTTCTACACTTACATAAGTAATTGAATTGTGAATGGATTATTCTAATTTAAAAATCATAACTAAGGAATACTCAAAGAAAAATTGTGATAGAAAAAAACCACCAGTCCTGCAAGTAGCTTTCAGGCGGGATTCGAACCCGCGCCCCCGGGAATCCGGCCTGATGCTCTGACCAACTAACCTACCGAAGGGTTTACAGGACTCGTCGAATTTATAATATCACTTATGACGCTGCTGTAGGCCAGCGTTGCTCCATCAATGTGAGGAAACCCTCGCATTGGAAAGAAACATTTTTACAAATGTTTAACAATAAATTAAAAAGAAACAGCCATTCAATTAAGATTTTAAATTATTTTTATGCATTCAAAATGCTATTCTGTAATTATAGGAAAAAAGCCACCAGCCCTGTAAGAAGCTTTCAGGCGGGATTCGAACCTGCGGCACGGTTTTTTTTCTATCACAATTTTTCCATCCATCCTCCATGTTGCTCCATCAATGTGAGGAAACCCTCGCATTCAAAAGAAACATTTTTACAAATGTTTAACAATAGATTAAAATGAAACAGCCATTAAATTAAGATTTTGAATTATTTTTATGCATTCAAAATGCTATTCTGTAATTATAGGAAAAAAGACACCAGCCCTATAAGTAGCTTTCAGGCGGGATTCGAACCTGCGGCACGGTTTTTTTTCTATCACAATTTTTCCATCCATCCTCCATGTTGCTCCATCAATGTGAGGAAACCCTCGCATTCAAAAGAAACATTTTTACAAATGTTTAACAATAGATTAAAATGAAACAGCCATTAAATTAAGATTTTGAATTATTTTTATGCATTCAAAATGCTATTCTGTAATTATAGGAAAAAAGACACCAGCCCTGTAAGTAGCTTTCAGGCGGGATTCGAACCTGCGCGCCACGGTTTTTTCTATCACAATTTTTCCTATAATTATAGAATAGCAATAGTGAATGCATAAAAATAATTTAAGGAATACTTAACATACATCAAGTTTACTACGTTGACATTGAGCGGGTTCTTATTATTACGTAAGTTAATTAGAATGATTTTTGCACTTTGCTGTTGCCAGTAAAGCAGATTGATGGTCCAATATACAGACTTGCATCGTATAAAATGTGATTTCCATTAATTAAAATAATATTTTAATATTCGCAATGACACATGACTTTGTAATATTGGTTAATAATTTACCGGATTTGATTTTGAACTTTAAAGACCCACGCATTTTGCAATGTTCGGGCGACCTCGTATCATCTATTGGCTTTATATGTAACGTGTAGTTTCGTTTACATATTTTATGCAGAAGTGGCGCCTTTGCATTACAAAACAATATTATAATTCATGAGTCCGTCTCGGAGAAGATAGCCAACTGAGACCTATTTTTTTTTGAAACTGAATTCGATTTCCTAATTTTTTTTATTTTACATAATTTTACTACCCACAGTACACAAGAAATAGTTTAGAATGAGTATTTTGTACTGAATGAATCGTAGAATCGAGGTAGTTACTATGACAACTTCAAAATCTTCCAAAGTTAAATTGAATGCCGGGTTTGCTATTTCGAGCAGGGCTTGAACGGTTCGAAAAATACCGCTTAATTAAGATCTTTACCAGGTTTTCAACAAACGCTCGGAGCGGAAAAGATTAGCGTGCGTTGTAGAACCAGGGGGGTTCGCAATCGCTTTCAGCTTGACATCCATCACTTGTTGTTGAAGAAAGTTGACAAAATTTTAGTTGTCAAAAGGAGCAATGGCCGTCCAATATCTTTCAAACTGAATGCCATGCCTGCGATTGATGTTGAGTTAGACAATTGCCCCCCAGGTTAATCAAATTGGGCGGGGCGTTGCTTGGGGCGCACTAACATCTGCTGTCTCTGTCATTCAGCGTTTGTTTGATTGACCAATCGAAAGCGAGTGAAATTAACTGGTATTTCAAACAGGAACCGTTTTGTTCTGTTCATTGATTAGAACCGAAATAATTTCGATTCTGAAAGAGCGAAACCGAAATGCAAATGCTCTTTTCATAATGTACATACACCCAGACCCGAGGAAATATTGAAAAGTTCGTTTTCAATATTTACCCGACCGGGGATCGGAGTCGGGACCTCTAGAGATAGCGGCACCTTGAAAACCGGTGCGCATACCACTCGGCCACAGAGGTCGTCAAACAAACAACTCTCTAACAATTAGTTAATAGTAACATAGTCACCTTATTTTAGACGTGGTTAATTCCTTGACTGATGATGTTTTCTCCGAGTACTTGTTGAGAACGGGGTAGATAGAGTTCGTTGTTTTCGATGGCGGCCTCTCTGGCTTTTTCTCTTCCAATTCAGGGGCTCCTGGAACAATATTGTTTATAACTTCATTTGTAGGAGCAATGTGTCCAGGTTTACTAAGATAAACATACTGGATAATCAGAATGTTGATCTTAATAAAAAAGGAGGATATAAGTGTTATATCTCAAAATAAGAAGTTTTACGTAAGCTACGATTTGGTAAATTTATCTTTGTTAGGGATAGAGAACGTCCTCTAAATATACCTTGCTTGCGGCGCTTTTCAACAAAAGAGACCTACTCCAGATCCAGATACTCAATTCAAAATTCAATCATCATCATGAGCGCGCGCGTTATATTCGCACATACCCAAGCTTCTATCTATCTTATTTATTAGAGTCGCATAGTAGGTAGTAAATATTCTGTCCAAACCCATTTCCCAATCTAAAATACTCTTGATCGATTGTATCAATAAATAACATTAATGTATAACGATACGTACTAAAGAAAATATTACTCGCAAAGGTTGGGTTTGCACTGTGACTATAAATAACAAAAATGTACTCGGTAGCGAGTGACGTAACACCAGAAGTTTGCTATTGCCATTATACATTACTAGTTTTTGATAGTAAGCGAGATAGACAACACTTATAACTTTTAAATACAACAGGACCTTGTCAATTGTCAAGTTGAATTGATCTCAACATTTGCGTGCATAGAGGTATCAATAATATCATATGACAAAGTTCGGTGTTCTCGTAAGTATATTCGAAAGGTCTCAGAAGAATATTTATATAACAATTTACCTGTTCGTTACTTACTTAACTTAACAAATACAAACTATAGGCATTGTACAGCGTTTATTATACTTTTAATACAAGCGCTAGGACCTAGGTATCTACTATGTGAGCAACTCTAAAAACCTTAATACATACGTGAGGCATTTGACAGTGAGCAAAATATCAATAACGCATAATCAATTTAATTTTACTTGCAACTAGCAAATACATGTTATGCACATTGATTTCAATGATATTTTTTAAGTGAGCATAAAGATTTTGTAATGTTTTAATTCATGAATAAAAGAAAGAGAGAGAAAACAAAAAGATGGATAAAATGTGTGCGTCTAAATCTTTTATTATACGAATGAGAAAGGAATAAATGACGGGATGACAGGTGATAGAGAGATGAGAGTGCGGAGTGGAGAAGAACGTACTGCGCCAACCCCAACTATAAATTCGGATAAGGTCAGGAAGATGATGATTGTATTGTTGTCCTATAGAAGAGTTTGAGAAATCCTACCTACTAATATTATAAACGTGAAATTTTAGATGTTTGTTGCTCATTCAAGCCAAAACGGCTGAACGGATTTGGCTGAAATTTGGGTAACAGATACTGTAGCCTGAAGAGGAACATAGGCAACTTTATATCCCGGAAAAAATCACATTCCCGCGGGATAACGTCATGTTTGCAATAATAACAGCTAAGTACCACTTTTATAAACAATGTCATACGCGTGATTTGAATGTCCCATTACCTACTATTGATAACCGCTTAATGAGAGGTTAGCGAATTAATTAAATTTTATCATTAACCCTGCAGACTGCTGTAAACATAATACTTAAGCTATATCTTAGGGACATGAACTTTTATCTCTTCATTTAAAATAAATTGTTCAATGACTTTTTTTAGAATTATTGATTACTTGATATATTGATACTTTTGTTTTAGTCGAAAGTAAAATATATAATTGAGTATTAAAAAGACATATTTAGGTAGGTATCTAATTTCTTAATAAATTAATAATGCACATACTTAAATCATAATTAAACGTATTAGTGCTTATTGGAACATTGGACACACATTGGAATCAGATAGGATAGGATTCGAACCTGCATCATCTCCTATTAACATAATTTTTTTGTTTTCGCGCTTGTATCATAATCAGAAAAGACTATCTAAACAACACATATATCCTGAAATATTTTCCTTGCCACGACATCACCAAGAAAAATAACAAAAAATAAAAATCCTAGGTATTTCACAGCCCACTCCACTACAGCATCCACAAAAACTCACTTTCCACAACCATTGTCGTCACTGAACAAAAATCAAGGAAACAGACAAGAGCGCGACAAGACCGGCGCCGGCGCAGCGGTGAGGCAACTGTATATAAAAAGGTACAGAACGTGAGCTAAGTTACGCAAAATCACGACTAACTCGTAGCCTTCGCGAGAAATGTCAATAGCTAAAACACAGAAAAAATACTACCAGTACTCAATCTTCATAATAAAAGATCGAGACCGGTTAGATCTTCGTTAGGAAGATTATGAAACGCATACCGCGATCCTTTCAATATTGCAAGGATCTGATTGGAATGATAGTTACTTAACTATTAATATAATATTTGATAATGATAATTAGAAGATAGTAAGTTAGTAATTAATACTTAGAAAATCCTCCGTGCTTCGGAAGGCACGTTAAGCCGTTGGTCCCGGCTGCACTTACAGTCGTTAATACCCACCAATCCGCACTGAGCCCGCGTGGTGGGTCATGGCTCATTCTCCTTATCCATCCATAAGGAAGGCCAGTGCCCCAGCAGTGGGGACATTAAATGGCTGCTGATGATGATGATGACTTAGAAAATAATAATTAAGTATCCTACTAATATTATAAATGTGAAAGTTTAAATGTTTGTATGTTTGTTACCCAATCACGCCAAAACGGATTTGTCTGAAATTAGGGACACAGATACTTTGTAGCCTGGAGAGGAACATAGGCTACTTTTTATCCCGAAAAAATATCACATTCCCGCGCCGTGAAGTCCACGCGGGCGAAGCCGCGGGCGGAAAGCTAGTGAATAATAAAGGAAGGTATTCCGTCTTTGCCCTCTTTCTCCCCAATTGCTGTGGCTGACAGGGACCACCATACCACTATTATGGAGTGCAAGAAAGATATTGAGTTTTTACATTTTATATAGAAAAAAATAAAGAAAAAGATGGAGTACTGGTAGTATTTATTTTGTGGCTAAATGACGGATGCCAACTGGAGAGGGCAGTGTTTACAAACATAGCAACTTGTGCTACTTGTGCGCGTGCCTGTACCCGCTTCTGCGTGGGATAAATAAACTACCGCTCGTGAGATTCAGAAACTAATACTGATTTATTGTTGATTGAACATGGAATGTTTTGACTTCGTTCAAGAGCAAGGCAGAATAGTTTTCCAAATAACAGATTTTTATACTAAAATATCTCCGAATAAAATATAATAAAGGATAAAGAATGGAAAATAATACTTATATTAACTTTTTACACTATATTTTTTCTGAAACGAGTGGAGTAGTATTAGAGCTAGTGGCCGGACTGTATATTTAAAATGTTTTTTTTTTATTTAAACCACACAAGGGCTCTCATCTTCATTTCTTCTTCTTCGTACTTCGACATCGTTACTACACATAAGAAAGTGTTTTAATGTGTTTGCGAAAATAGCTTATATTTTGAATGAACTTCCACTAGATGTGTGCGTAAAAAAGAGCATTCGACCGAACAGTGAAAGATCGTGGGTTCGAGTTCCATCGGAGCTAGTTGCCAGTTGTGAGACGGGTAATTTTTTTCTGATACTTCATTTTCAATAGGTACTTACTAAAAAATGCATTGTGAATGCAAAAAGTAAAGATAATTTAGAAATTACTAACTTTATAAAATTAAGCGCCCAAATGATAAAACTTCTAACGACGCAAAACTACAGGAAAATCGTACCAAGAACATAATAAACTGTAAGTTAAGTACGCCTAGCGCTAGCCATACAGACAGCTAAACTATTCAAACAAACTTGGTTTTTAACACTAAAACAAGTTGTCATTGATAATACCACGTGAAGACACAAGTAGTTTCACGCCATAATATAAATACACATTTGTTATTTATTGACACGAAGAACAAATGACAAGTTATGGTTAAATGCCCATTGGAAATTACCTCATACGAGCATTCAAGGTCAGTGAGGAATTAGCATGTTACGCGTTACATAAATCTTTTGACTAAATTAAAGTGACATTCGGTATTAATGTGGAGCGATCCGTTTGTGTTGCGCAATGGCATGTTACAATTTGTGAGAGGCCATAAAATATACTAATTTTTAAATGTGAACTAGGAACATACATTTGACCTTTTAAACTGAAGATTCAGCTTTTTTGAAAGAGAAAAAAAAATACGAAATTATTATATTTTAGATGCATTTAAAAGCCCCTGGGAACAACATTGCTTGTAGATAGTCTGCGGAAGCTGCTGGTAGTAGGTAAATATACCTATCTGGTTACATATACTTTTCATATTCATATCAGCCCCATAAGGGGGTGTGGCGACATCTGACGACGCGCACATGGACGCATAGCACGGAGCTTTAACCATCGTAGCTATAGATGGCGCTAAATACCGATGACGCAACGTGGTACTATGACTCATAGTACTATGACTATAGTCTATGAGCGCCACCGAAGTAGTATGGAAACCACAGCGCGCTAACAGAAAAATCCTAGCAACTAACATATATACCTACAAATTCCGACTTACAGTGCCACAAACTTTGCTGTGCCGGTGGCCAAAATGTGAAATTAACGTGATTTTTTTTAATGTCATTTTGCTGTCAAGTTGATGTCCAACCATAGCGCTGCTGGCGGCTGAAGTTCTTAGAAGTCAGGGCCGGTTAAATTACTACAAAAAAAGAAAAACGTACGTAGCGCCGCTGTCACCGGCACAGAAAAGGTTGTGGCACTGTACAACCATCGGACAGTTGTCCCCGGTATGTATGCATTGTCACTGTCACTTATTTCAGAATAGACAAAGACAACGCGCAGAATCCCATCCGATATTTTTCCGAACGGTTGCGAATCAAGGAGCAAGTTGTCAGTTAGTTACAAAAGGTTGCAAAGAGGTCGGGCATGAAATCCTATTAGAAGCCCATATTTTTGTTTCTGCGGATCATTAAATAATTGGCAGCAAAGGCTTTTATAAAAAAAAAATATAGGTATGTCTTGTAAAATATGCTACATACTTAGTACTTTGATAAATAACACTCTGGTAATGTTAACAATAAGTACTTTATTTCTACTTGACTTAAATTAGGTGCATATAACTATTATAATAGATCTTTCTCGTTATTCTAAAGACATATCCCCCTCCGACACTGTCTACAGGACGACTGACTCCCCGCTGTAGTCTTGTTAGACCACAACTTCACATTGCTTACGCAGTTAAAGATATCAAATCATGACATTCGGCCATCCGTCGTGGTGCAACCTCCTGGGTGCACAATAATATTCATATTCATTTATTCATTGCAAGTCACAGTACATACAAAGTTGTTATCAGAATATTTAGATCAGTAATGGCACCCCGTGGGAACTGCAACTCAAAATCTAGAGCTTAATATCATTAAACAATTTCTTCTAATGTTATGCCTTATTTACTTAAAACTTTTTCAATTCACGTTCTAATGCATTAACATTTTCCATACATTTAATACAGTATGGCACCCCGTGGGAACTGCAACTCAAAATCTAGAGCTTAATATCATTAAACAATTTCTTCTAATGTTATGCCTTATTTACTTAAAACTTTTTCAATTCACGTTCTAATGCATTAACATTTTCCATACATTTAATACAGTTTGGGATGCTGGTAAACACTTTTTATATAAGTAAAGTCAATAACAATATTAAGTAAGGTCAATCTGTCTACTCAACTTACACTATAGCTATCATTCAGCTAACAATTGGGTATATAAATATAATTCAATTACACTAATTTAAACAAAAACGTAAAGATTATGTGTGGAATCATATGTTTTCATAAAACAATGATATATTAAATCAAAATTAATACACAAAAACGATAAGAACGAAACAACAAATTAGTTAAACAATATTTTTTTTTAGATTCAGATTCAGATTCAGATTTATTGCAAGTCACAAGTTTTATAAGGTGTTACAATCTTGGATTATTGTACAAGTGACGCCCTGCAAGGGCACCGCAACCATTTTATGAAACTTTATATTTAAAAATGGTTATAAAATCATGAAAATTAAATAAGTATTATAATTAAAAATTGTAATAAAATCATGACATTCGGAAGCGGTCAAGGTTAGATGTTGAAGTCTGTTATTGCAGCAACGCTGACAAAGGCAAATTATCCTCTTCATCACTACTGGAGCTGACACTCGACTTATCCGTGTTATTATCGAGGACCTAGGGTCTTATTTGGTCTGCTCCAACAACAGTTTCAATCGACTTCCTTTTTTCTATTAAATCCGAATACATTACAAATTTTTTTATCTATCGTTTGCAAAGGATATAATTTCTATTTACAGAACTACCTTTATTATGAGCACATTGAATATAATATGACATAACGTATTCTTAATATTTTTATTCTATTTAAGGAACCAGTACTGGGCCTGAATTTCCTCGATGTCGAGGAACTAATGAAGCTAGTTTACAAGCGGCTGAATCAAGACCTACCCTAGAGCACTTTTGGCATTTAGTAAGAGGGATTGGGCACTTATGATAAGAATGTCCCCTTAAACGTCAATTAAAGCAAATAACCGAGTTATCGTTTAGAGTCGACACAGATATAGGTCGATTAACCGGAGTATTTCATAACGATTTTTGGCAAAAGCTGGATCAGTGGGTTGCTGTGCTGTGAAATTAAGCAACTGAGTAAGTCTTCTGGCTCCTTACAGTTCATCGCTTGGGCGCTGTTTCTAACGGATTTGTCAATAATGCCATGTATAATACAATCAACTGCCTTCTGGCCCTTGATTTCATATCGATTCAATAAAGTCAAGTTATCATAGAAATATAGTCCCGGACATTCTCATTGTAATGCGTAGTACGTGCGAGTATCTCTTCCAGAAGTGTCCCGTAATCTTGCTCGTCGGGAAAAGCTTTTAGGTGCTTTTAGTAACTTAGCCTGCCATTCGTCCCAAGTAAAATTTGACAGAGGGTAGGGCTTCAAACCACTGCTTAGCCAGACCCACCAGATTTTGAAGAGCAAAATGCGCGGTTTGCTTTTGGTTCCAATCGTAAAGCAAGCACATTCATTTAGTTTCCTTATCCAACTACTTATATTTTGATATTTAGTTGAGGGATCAAACTCAGGTACTACGTTGTTGACCTGATTGTTGTTCAGCTGCTGCTTACTCGATTCAGTCTCTTGCACCGACGACAAAAGTTTCAATACCTCATCAACAGTAAAGAAAGGCTGGTGCTCTGGTTGCGCTACAGGTGACTCAGACTGTAGGCTCTCACTAGGTTCAGGTTCCAACACTTGTGAGGTTGGTGGCTTCACTTCGTTTGAAGGTACATCTTCTATTCCCCATTCAGACGCATGTAAATCTCTCACGACTTTGCGGGCACACCTCCCCACAGACGTCAGTGATTGCTTCCTTCGCCGCTTGTCTTCTTCATGCCTCAACCGTTCACGACCTGCGTGAACGGTTGGTACCTCGGGTTTCATTTTCTCGGAAAAGATCAGAAAAAGTAAAAATTAGTAAGTATTAAATAATTGCAGATATTCATAATTATAGGATAAGGATAAAAGTATAACTGTAAACCGGATAGATAAATACTAAATATATATTGATTCACAAGTACAAGCACTCATACTTTTATGCATCAGTTTGTACCCATTCAAACCATTATTATAGTCTCATTCATATAGTAAAGTTACGTTAACACATCAAATCAATTAGGTTGTATTTAGAAAAAAGAGACAGCTTAAGAAGTTATATAGCTCACAGATTACTTAAACTATTCATATGTAAAAAATGATAGGTATGAAATGAATGAATAACTCTCAATAAAATATGAAAAAGAAATTAGTTTTCTATTTAATTAATTTAAATTGTTGACACGTGAACGACATCCTAAAGTATTGATTAATTAAACCAAATCTCGTATCGTGAATAAGAGGATCACAAATAAAGCAGCTGTAAATAACAAAATATACTGATTACCTAGATAAGTTTTAGAACTAACTAAAATACAGGGCGCACATTAGCCTGTCTTGGGAAACACAACAATCTAAGGGCACCCGTAGCCCTTGTTTTTGATGTAAAATGTAGACGATTCATAAGTACACATTTATTATGTCTAAGTAAATATTTCCTTTTAATACTTATTTTTTTATTTCATTTATGAAATATAATTTCTCAGGGCAGACATAATCCTTGTATGTAATAGTACATTCATATCTCCATAAGCTGCGGGCGCACATAACCCACTTCACATCTGAGATGGAACATACTTAGCTCCATAAACTAAGGGCACACATAACCCATATCACCTCTAAAATGGAACATACTTAGCTCCATAAACTAAGGGCACACATAACCCATATCACATCTAAAATGGAACATACTTAGCTCCATAAACTAAGGGCACACATAACCCATATCTCATCTAAAATGGAACATACTTAGCTCCATAAACTAAGGGCACACATAACCCACATCTTGCAATGGAACGTACATAGCTCCACAACACAAGCTAAACCAAGGGCACACATAACCCTTCGTTTAGCAGTAAAACCAGAGATGCCTAAATAGTTACTACCTACGTAAGTAAAACATTTTATCAAACCGCAACGAGAGTACGATTTAGATGTACTGTCTGCAAAAATACTTATAATTAATCCAAAATACATCTATTATATTTTCATACTTTAATTGCAGGCATTTATATGTTTAGATAATCTAATTTTCTAATAAAATATGCCTTGCCCTAAACAGACACCACATGTTTCGATCTATTCTTAGTAAATGTTTTGTCATTTTCTTTAACACCTTCGCTGCGTTAAGATTTTCTTAGAATTTTCAGATAGTGCGTTGGAGATCTATTATGACTCCGTAGTTAGGCTTAATTTTTGTGCGTATGAGACCTTATCGATCCCATAAAAATATGTATTTTTAAATCCTGTATATCATACTGAAAAACAAGAGTTTCGGTTTGTAAACATCCTGAGGCGTAATTAACTAGCTACTTTATCTTAATATAGGTTCGCACAAAGTTCTGACAATTATCTAAAGAGTAAATACAAAAATATTTTAGGCTATCGACTCTATCTCACAACGCAAGAAATGATGCCATAAATTATATAACAACTAGTGATGGGAATAGAGTAAAGCGGCAGTCATCGACTACATTATTTTATTAAAAAAAAATACACAAAGTGTATATAAAGACGGGAATATAATAGATGAACACAATATCTTCAATAAGTTAACTACCTCTCTTTGTAATTACAATTAAGTCTTTGAGTTAGTGTTAATTTTAACTGATCTTGATTAATACTATTTTGATGAACAGGTACATATAATTTTTCCAGTACTTTGACTGTCAAAATAATTCTTCATTAAATGAGTTATTATTTACTTAGTATCAAAAACTTCTAAATCAGATAATCACGGTTACTAGTGGAGGACATATTATTTTCTACGATTATAACTCTGTCCGACGGTACACAACTCTGTGGCTCAAGTTTTTTATCACCCTTTTGTAATTTAACTTAGTTGCCTCACTAGAATCACTCGTGGAATCATTTATTTGTAGGTCTAACTGTCTTTTACGCCTTTTTGTACGATTCATTGTTATTAGGTATTATTTACGTGCTCAATACGTAAAAGGAAAATCGCAGGCTACGCGAAGCGCGAGTTTTCACGTTAAAACTTGTCGATATAATTTGTGCTTGTCGCGCAACACTAATCCAAGGCGAGCGGGCGCGCGCGCCGCTCGCACACCGCTCCTTGCGTCTACGAGGCCTACAAATTAGGAGATGCATAATACCTCATGTCGCACAGATTAAATCAAATTTCAATTAGGTGCGTCAGGGACCTAATCGATCTCCAATAAGTATATTTTATTGTGAGAATCAGCTAACATTCTAATGAGAGCTAAAATCTATATTTGTCTTTTTCCTACGCATAGAAATAAATGTGATAGCTTCCCGCACAGAGCGAGAGAACAAGATTTTGAACCCCGCACAGGCTGAAAGTCACGTAGGAGATGTTTTATACACCCTAACGCAAGGAATGTGTTAAATAAAAGTATAAAAATATAATAACTATTTGACAAATCTATCTCATTAGCTTTTAAATACATTTAAAATAACTTTTAAATTTTATTTTGGTGTAACAAGTCGCAACAGGACAGCTCTCAAGGCGAGACGTGCTATGTAACATGTTTTTTTTTCTTGTATTTCTAAAATTTATTCAAATCATATAATTTGATGTTTATTTTCTAATGTTTTGAATTTCCTCGTACTGAACTAAGTATTTTTATTGATCTGCACACTCTACCACTGAGAATGTTATTTCATAAACGAAGATGTTTGCACAAAGGGAGTCCTATTCCGCCGGTTTCGAGGTCGGTTACCGGACACTGCGTTGCTTATCACATCACAGTCTCGGTCGCCACGCCATAATACGTGTAAACAAATAGTAAAATTTTGTACGATAATGTCACACATTACTAAATAGGTACCACGTACCTAATTAATATCCTTATTCTAATCGTGCTATTACAAATTTATAACTTCTAATTAGTACCTATACGTAGTTCTGATTTTACCTTCTTTAGTAAATAGTGTAACAACAAACTACTTTCTATTTTCCTTGTGCTTTTTTTTTGAGAAGAAAAACAAATAATAAATATATTTGTAATTCAATGTTGCAATAGTTATAAACATATTAAGAAACATTTTAATTATTATAAATAAATAAATAAATAACTTTATAAATAACTTTTTACAACCACACCAATTATGTTAATTTCAACGGATAAATATATAGGTAAGTAATTAAATACTTTTTGTTTGTAATAATATACATAATACACATAGAAAACACCCAGACCAAGACAAATAGACATGTTCATGCACACAAATATTTATCTTGTTCGGGAATCGAACCCGAGACCTCTGGCGCAGAAGGCAGGTATCCTACCCCTGCGCCAAATCGGTCGTCAAATTATTTAAACAATACTGTAAAGCAATCCTTCAAAATAACTTTTTAGTTAGCTAGTCATAAATTATTAAAATTGCTAGCTTTTTTTTTTTTTGTTGCTTAAGAAAATAAAGTTTATTTACACTTCAATGTTGCATTGCAATAAGTAATTATAAATAAGCAATATTTTAATTAAGTATTTTAACAAAACTGTAAAGAATCATTTAAAATTACTTCTATTTGCTAGTCATAAATGATATAAAATTTCTTATTTACCTTTAATATCCTGGGGCTGGAATTCATTACCACTGCTGACCTTTGATAAATAACACTCTGGTAATGTTAACAATAAGTACTTTATTTCTACTTGACTTAAATTAGGTGCATATAACTATTATAATAGATCTTTCTCGTTATTCTAAAGACATATCCCCCTCCGACACTGTCTACAGGACGACTGACTCCCCGCTGTAGTCTTGTTAGACCACAACTTCACATTGCTTACGCAGTTAAAGATATCAAATCATGACACTCGTAAATAAATCACCAACCAATTTCGTCCAAACAGTGTAATTGTTTCAGCACCCAAACTTATTGTATTACAGCATCCGATCTTATTCGTGTACAGCATCCAATCTTATTCATGTTCAGCATCCAATCTTATTCATGTTACAGCACCCAAACTTATTCTAGGGATAATCACCCTATTTCCAAACTTAACGTGAAAACCAAAATAATTGCGAACCAAAACTTATCTGGTCTTACGACCGTTCGCTTCAACCGTCCTGTCCAGGAAAACCAAAATAATTGCGAACCAAAACTTATCTGGTCTTACGACCGTTCGCTTCAACCGTCCTGTCCAGGAAAACCAAAATAATTGCGAACCAAAACTTATCTGGTCTTACGACCGTTCGCTTCGACCGTCCTGTCCAGAATGCCTCGTGCCCCAAGCTATAGAGCTTATAATAGTATAAACCTTACACTATTAAC